>JALXJV020000002.1:24538170-24893796 GCA_024633595.2 Lepomis macrochirus
CTCCACTATACGGGTGGACACAGGTGCAGGTGTAGGAGCCCTCCGTGTTCTGACAACTAGCATGTTCATCACAGTCAGATCCCAATGCACACTCATCCACATCTAAACACAGACAAAAGCAGATATTTTCTCAATCTTCCAAACAGGATTATTTTTGCCATATATCACTGATTTAAAAAATCCAATGAAGTACCCAGACAGGCTGGTGGATTTCCTCCCCACTTCCCACTGTTGCTGCAGTGCACCTTGGTGTCTCCCAGCAGGTAAAAGCCAGCGTTACACTGATAGACCACAGAGCTGCCGGCATGGAAGTCCGTCCCTTGAAACAAGCCGTTTTCCAGAGGACGAGGCGGCCCACAGGATACTCCTGTAACACACACAGAGGACAGAGGAATATTATCAAGGATCTCACTCCCACAGGCTCTCTACTGTACGGCTGTATGCTTTTTTTGTGTATGTCAGATGTACAATACAGAAATACCACATGTCCATCTGCTGCAGGAGGAATGTATGTTACTATTCCTTCTTACTCATAAAGAGTGCAGATCAAACGTGTCTCACCAGTGTTAGCCAGTGACGTGTTTGATAAGAAAGCTGAAGCATTAAAAATGTTACAGCAAGCCAAAATTATCAGTTAAGATTTCTATATGTGAACATAAAACGTTTCCACACTCAGGATCTGTCAAATGTTTTAGGTTTGTTTTTGTCATCACAGAAATGTACTCAGCAAAAACAAACATATGGTAAAATACGACTCATTTACAGTCCAAATCACAGAACGGTTTGTATCTCTGGCTTACGTTCACAGCTGGGCAGAGGCTGACTCCACTCTCCTTTATTTTGGCACTGTAGCACCGGCTCCCCCAACAGGTAGAAGCCGGGATCACAGGACAGCTGGACCTGGGCCCCGGGGCTCACCTCCACAGTGGAGGCGTGCAGGTGGGGCACTGCGTTCTCCAGCTTGGGGCAATCTGGAGAGAGCAGGAATGGCTTTCAGTGTTGGAGACAGAGTCTAGAAAGCGTAGGAGGTTTTCTCGTAGGAAATACGGAAATGTCTTTGAAGGTCATCATTCAAGGTAATACACTGTGTGCTTGAGATTTGTGGAGCCTCTCTTACCAGCACAGAAAATGCTGTTCAGGTTTACTTTAACTCGGCCCACCACCCCGCTGAGGAAGTCTGGCCAGGCGAGGACGTTCCCTCTGTGGGTCACGTGGGAGGCTGGACAGCTGCTGGACAGGACCTTGATCTGCAGCATAGAGAAGGGGAAGATCAGCTGTTATATATGTTTAAATATATATTTAACGACTGTGTTCCATGTTAAATCACCTGGTTTCATAGACCTGGGTATGTGTGGCACTTAACAGAAACACATTTACCTGTTGAGGCGTGAGAACACGATCCCAGATGTTGAGCTGGCTGATGGAGCCGACAAACGATTCGACAGGGTTGAATCCCTCGCCCCTTTGATCCTGGTCCTGACCTAACACCAGCGCCCCGCCAGCTATAGGACACATGTTTAAAGGTCAGAGGTTAACTAGATGTCAATGAGAAATTATTCTCCTTGTCTACTGGGTTACTTTGTTCAGAAACATCCAGTGCTGTTTCATTAAAGCTCGTTATTTCTGGATATGGAAAACCTATGGCATAAAGGTGAGCAGGTCGAGGATAGCACTACACCTGGGATAGTGGTGCCGACTGACAGGCCTTTGCCTCCGTCTGAGGGCTTCCCATTGATGTAGATTCTCCAGTCGCCATCCCAGCTCCTCCAGGACACCCCGATGTGGTACCACAGACCCGTGTTCACTGCAGGACAGTCAGTGATCCGCTCTTTACCATTCACGTACAGCACCCACCTGGTGGGAGGGAGAACACCAAGAAGAAAGCATTAGGATAGGTAGATTAAACATAAAGGTACTTCTGTATAGCCCGCACACTGTTACATGTGAACTGTATATAATAATACAGTTCATGTTCATTTATATTCTCTTGACTCTCAGTACATCACTGACCCATTGTAGTCTATGAGTAGGAAAGCGTTGTCACTGCCCTCCACGGCGTAAGAGACAGGTGTGCCGTAATTGGTGGTGTCCGATGACCTCATCCAAAAGGTGCAGGTGATCTCTGTCAGCGCCGGCATCACTCCATCCATCATTACGTAGCCATGGATACCAGACACCTCAAAGTCCAGGTTAAAGGCCGCAGACATCTCTGATTGGACAGAAAAGACATTTACATGAATGGGTGATTTCTTTTATTAAATTACTTTATTACTGTTAACTGCTTCATCTTGTGCATGAGTGATTACAAACCTGTGACCCCACAAGAAGTCACAAGATAAATGTGTGGTGTCCTGAGATGTTTAACAGCAGCTTTACAGAATCAGACAAAACTTATTTCTGACTTTTCTCTAATCTTTGTTCCTACTTTTGTCTGGAAAAACTGACCACTCCAAAATATATGCAGCTTGTGACAATGGGAAGTCGTTGCTTTAGTTTAAGGGATCACGTGCTTAAAGGTTTTGAAATGTCGACATGCTTTATTTATGCTTTTATGTTGCTCCTCATGTGTAAGTCTCTGGATAAAAGCGTCTGCCAAATTTTTTTGTCTCACTAGACAATTTAAATCCCCCAATTTCTGCCTTGCACTGTGACAAGTTTTGAAAAGAAGCCGTTAAGAGATCACAACCCGTAGAAATAATTTGGCAAATACTAAAACACCTGAAAGAACAATTTAAATGTGTATAAATTAGAAAAGTAGTCGCATAAAACAGACCAACAACATGCAAAAGAAAAAGGTCTATGCTGATGCATGCCCTTGTTGTGCCTTCAATGGTGGTTTAATCTGACACATTTACATCAGTTATTTCTTCTTTCCTCCTCTAAGGTTGCCTTGGTGATGTGTAATCTGTCCTATAGTACCTGTCTCACACCTGGTTCCGTTGAACCCAGGGAGGCAGCGGCAGGTGTAGGACCCCAGACCATCCATGCAGCTGGCCCCGTTCACACAGGGGTTAGGGTCGCACTCGTCCACGTCCACCTCACAGATGCGGCCACGGTAGCCCTCCACGCACTGACACCTGAGAGAGTGAAGGAAGACACTGTAAGACATTACCACTCACAGGTAAACACTACAGCATAACAACAAAGGGCATCATGCAACCATGTTTTCAGTCAAACCTTCCTCTGACATGGTTCATGTAGCATCCTGTATCTGTAGATAGTGAACTGAGAAGATGATAACATATCCTGCTGAACTGCATGGAAGTGGGTGTATTGTGGTACTATATACTTACTATATACTGTACATCACATCTTACAACTTTAGAAGTTATTTAAGACAGGTTTTAGTTAATGGTTTCCTAATAAAAATTATACTATAAAAGGTTTCTCTGAGCATGGTGCATCTGAAAAATGTCTGTTTGAAATGTCCTAATTTTTAAAATAAATCTGATTATGAAGCACATGAAAAAGAAGAAAGGTGCATCACAAATCAATGTTTCTCTTTTAAATTATGTATTATTTATATATGTATTGTATAATATTAAAATCCTTGTTTAGAAGAAACATTACATCACAACCAGTGTTACATGTAACTAGTTACATGTAATTTATTTATGTAATTTAATTTACAAAATAAATGTAACTGTAATCCATTACAGTAAAAATGTGCAATTAAATTAAAGTTTCTTGTGAAAATGTTAATGATTACATTGGGGGTTACATATAAATATTTTCTGTAAAAAGCTCAGCTATATGTTGAATAATATTCATTTTGCTGCTTCGCATGTTTCGCATGTGGACGATGTCATACTTTGCCATTTCCAGCCACAGCCGTTTAATAAAGTTTGATGCTGTTCTGATGCTTTTGATTGGTTTTCAGGTTTGAAATTTCAGCGCCGCACGTCTGCCAGTTAAACTGCTGCTGAAGCTGTCTTTTTAAAATGTTTAACAGTTTAAAACATTCATTAGAAATTTAGAAAACGAATGAAAAGTAATGAAATGTGTATGTTACATCACTTTGATAAAGTAACTGAAATAATTACTGTTACATTTTAAATAGGTTACCTTGTAATCAGTAACCTATTACATTTCCAAAGTTACCTTCCCAACACTGATCATAACAGAAGAAGGCGAATGGATTGTCACAAATGCAGAGAGCTGCATCTTCTCATCAGAATTTCCATCAACTCAACTACCTGAAGTTGTTCACAGCATCCACACATGAGCCTCCATTCAGACAGGGGGCGCTGTAACATTCATCGATGTTGACCTCGCAGCTATCGCCTGAGAAGCCCACAGCACAATTGCAGGTGTAGCCAGCTGTCAGGTCCTCACACACACCTCCGTTCAGACAGGGGTTGGAAAGGCACTCGTTTATTTCCAGCTCACAACGAGATCCTGTGGAAATGTTAAACGACAAGGAAAACAGTTTATATACAGTATATATTTAGACACTCAATCTACAGTGTGAACAGTAATAGTAGTAACTGTACAGAATGAATAAGAGGTTCAACAAGTTCAAACTAATAATCCACTTGAATAATTGAATAATCTGATGTTATGCAATAACTTTTACTGTTGGCGCGACTGTCCGACGAGGAAACCAACTGTCAAACTGAATGGAACTGTAACCCAGTCCTGTTATCTAACCTGTGAAGCCGCTGGCACAACTGCAGGTGAACTTGTTAACCTCGTCCACGCACACACCTTCGTTCAGACAGGGGGAGGAGATACACTCGTTCACCTCCGCCTCACACAGAGAGCCTGAGACAAACGGGGAAAAGGGTCAAACAGAGGCCGAGGATAAGCTCAAAGGTGAGCTACAGTACAGTATGTGATCAGGGGCGTTCCCGTTATTAAAGACAACGGCATCTTTGAGCGGCTAAAACCATTTGAGATCCTGCTGGCTAAAAGAAAAAACTTATAGAAGTCGAGCTAAAACAACAAGAGCTCTTCGCGCATGGAACGTTTTGTAATTTGGTTTCGCCTGACAGCAGTGACACGAGTCAGTAAGTCTAAATCTTTTAAGACCTTGAAACAACAAATTAAAACTTTGATTCAAATCATCAATAAAGACTTTACTTCCTCAATGGTCCCTTACCTAAAAATCCAGGCTTGCACTGACACTGGAAGTCTCCCATGCCGTCCCTACACAGGCCTCCATTCTGGCAGGGCGCAGAGTCACACTCATCTATGTCAATCTCACACTTGGCACCTGAGAGAGAAATATCAGAGGCTGTATCAGATACTCGTCATCACAAAGTCACATACAACAAACACAACTGTGGAAGATCTGAATGTCCGTTGCCACAAGTGCCAACAGTTAGACGAGAGTCACAGTTAGCAATGACATGAATCCAGCACACAAACCTCTAATGATCATCTTTATTCCTACTGTTTGATGCTAAAAGCCCCCCTCCGTCTTTAAAGTTGTTAATCCCTGTATGTTTATCATGTTATTAAACATAACACCAGGTGAATCCCTGACTGCTCGTTTACCTGTGAACCCGGGCATGCAGGTGCAGACGTATCCCGCCCCGACCTCCTCACATGTCCCCTTGTTCTGACAGGGATTCAGGAAGCATTCATGGAAAACCTGGAGGAACAGCCAATCAGATCAGGGAAACATTCAGTGAAACACCTACCCTCACATAAATAAGAAATAAAAAAGGTAGATATAATGTAGCTAAATATATAATATGAATTCTTTTTGTATTAAGAGGCACTGCCATCATTATCTCCAGGTTAGTTGCAGCCATTTTGTAACACGTGTAATAGAGGTGCCCTATGTAGGATTTTGGACGTTATAATAATTTTTAGACATTTGAGAAACAAGGTAAGTTTGGACAAAGACTAACCTGACTGCTTGCTTGGTAGTCCTCAATGACCTCCACCTCTGGAGCTGCAGTCACACTCTCCTCTTTGGGAAGAAAACTGGAGCCAAAACCTGACAATGACACCCAGAGAAAATACAGGCAATGTAAGCAGAGTCGGAAAAACACAGCAAGGATCTTTCCCCTTGCCACCAGACTCGCAGACGGTTGTGATCTGTCTGAACAAAAGCCTGCATTCTTGTTAGAAACTGGCAGCATGTCCTGACCGCTGTTCGTTCCCACACTTAAGGCATGCATATTTATTCATTTCCATTCTGCAGCAGAGCAATAAAAGTCATATTATTTCCATTTCCCCCCTGATCCCTTGCAGTAATTCCTTTTCCAACTGGATTGAGCTGTCACAACACAGATCAGACACCACACAACTGGAACAGATGGCAGCACGTTTCAAAACTGCAGAAAAGCCGTCACACAGAGCGGCTGACACAGAACAGCTCTGTATGGTTTGGTCTCTGCTGACTTCACTTGGCACTTCCTGTAAAACTTTACCATAAGCCATTTGACATGCCGACTCAGCAAAGCACAATGGTGTTAAAACAGAACTATCTACATATGTCTGCTCACATCAAAGTGAAATTCAACTGGAGCTACAGCTGGAACAAACTGTGGTCGTGTAGTTTTAGTTTTAATTAACATAATTTGCTCAATCACAAACAACAAACCTGAGAGACGAGTCCTTCATACTAAACAGCAAGATACCAGGAAAGTGCAGATATTTGTCCAGATCTTAATCCAATTGAGAAGTTAAAGCTATTCTTGAAAAAGGCTGCCCTGATTTATGCCAACAAGTATTTCATACTTTATAATTGTAATTAATTTTGATCACTTTGTAAAGATCTGTTTTCACTTGGGTCTCTATTGATCAGTGTCATAAAAGCCACATTAAATCTACTTTATTTCAGTGTTGTAAAACAATAAAAAATTTTAAATTCCCAGGGGGCGAATAGCTTTTATAGGCATTATGTTTATCATGGCAACATTTGGAGGAAGCCTGTACAACTGGAGAACTGTGACTTTATTCAGACACGTTGCACCAAGTTATCACATTTCTGGTTGTGTGCGTCTGAATAATGTGCATTTTTTGGAGTTTAAAGCTTTCCAATGAATCTTTTTAGTAATTAAAGAATGTTTAAATCCTGTTTCAAGATCCCCCGACCCACCTTGTAGCAGAGAGGAAATTCACTAATTATCGGAACAATATTGTAAAATTTGTAAACCAAGATAATGTTGGTCCCATTCACTTTGTACACAGACACACACCTCAACAGAGCCACACCAGTCGTACGTATGGACAAAAAAAAAAAAAGGCAAAGGCACATGTAGCCTAATATATAACTGTATACAAGCTTTTATTGTGATGACTGCATCAGTGGTTCTTAAAGTGGGGTCCACGACCCCCAGGGGTCCCTGAAGGGATTCCAGGGGATCCACAGTAAAAAGGGGAATAATTTATTATTATACTAATTTGCTTTATTTAATTTAAAGCAAAACTCCTATCAGACGGGGGACCCTGGGAAAAAATCTTATCAAATGGGGGTTCTCGGTCTAATTTGTGTCAGTTTAGGGATCCTTGAAAATGTAATTTCCCATAGTGGGATTGATAAAATATGTCTTCTTCTTCTTCTTCTTACTGTAAACAAGTTTGAGAACCATTGGACTAGATAATGGTTAGTGGGGTCTTGACACCATCAGGGAGACCTTACGGGTGGTCTAAGAAGCCTCAAATAAGGTAAGAAATCACCTGCATGTCATTGTCTCTTTTGTCTGAAGATACCACAGGACCATTAGATTGTTTTGTAGGAGCAGCAGTGATCAGAGAATTTATATTAAAAAACAAATAAAACACAAATACAAAGATCCTCTGGATATCAAATGGAGGGCTTGTGTGTGTGGGTTTGACTTGAAATGGATTTGTTTTTTTTCTGGTCAGGGACACTTACTGGAGCAGTGCTGTATGGTGGTTGCACCTGTGATGGTGGTGGTTCCATAGAAGGGACAGGCGAGGCAGTAGGAGCGGCCATGTTCAGGCTGGTAGTAATCTCTAGGACAGGGGTAACAGGGAACCAGACCGGTGCGGGAGAAATGACCAGCCGAGCAGGGGACTGCAGGAGTGGAGCAGAATCACACAAAAATGCATAAAAAATGACATTTTCTGGTTGAAAAGTCCAACGTCAACCTTTGGAAGGTTATAGGTCATTTCTGTATTTTAACTGGGAAACTCAGGTAGCAACATTTTTTCCAGATTTATCATCCGACTCAAAGGGCAATCATACGACATTTCCAAGTACGAATGTCTGATATAATTGCATAATGAAAGCTAAGCCCTCGCTTAAAGGCTGAAATTATATTTGTTTTTGTTACCTAGCAGCATTTTGAATAACTTCAGAATGATTAAGGCTTTTCAAACTTAAAATAAGCAAGTTGATAGGGCATTAAGGGAGTGCTCTCCAGATTGTCAAACTGTATCACCTCCACACTCTGTCTCATCCACCGCTCCTCTGGTGACAGTCGAGGTCTCGTCAGGACAGACCAGACACTCCCTGGCGTCAAAACCGGCCTGGAAGTGACCCAGCGGGCATGACTCGCAGATCTCCAACCCATTCAGAGAGTGACTACCAGGCTTACACTGCCCTGCAAACACATGCGAATCACCGCATCATGAGCAACATTCATCAAAACAACATTAGATCTATAATTAACAAACATTTAGTATTTATTTACACCTCAGGAAAATTCCTCAAAGTCCTATTTGTTAATCATTTATCATTATGTTATCCTACTTGTGGTGGATAGTTGTCCAAGACAGCAAGATTTTATTAGTAAGAGGCAATACTTACACATTTTTCTTATCAAAATGTTATTTGCAAATGCCGTCTGTCCTTCACTAAGGCGGAGGTCTGACTGCGTGAATGCATCTTACCTTTGCACTCAGAGATGCTGCGGGAGTGCAGGTAGGCCGTGGATGATCCCTCAGGGCAGGACTTACACTCCAGCTGACCCTCCTGGTCCTGGAAGGAGCCTAGCCAGCAGCTCTCACACTCATTATGTTCCAGAGAGAAGTAGGTTCCCACCGGACATTGGACTGCAACAATACCACACACAACTAGTGATTTACTGGCAAAAATAAAACTTTCACAGCAGTATCCCACAAATGCTTATGTTGTTATAAAAGTAAGTTCAACAAATGAAAAGCTGAGGTGTTCAGGTGGGTGTACCGTCCCACTCACCGCACATCCTGCCTTTGAGCACTGAGCCCGGCCTGCAGAACAGGGAGGGCTTCTTGCTCTCCAGAGATTTGGGATCAGCTACAATCATCTCTGAGGACACGTGGAAACTGGACAGCGGCTGCTTGGCCAGCGTTCGCTTCAGACGATTGGTCAGTTGCTCTAGAGTCCGCAGGAGTCTCTTCTGATTGGCCACTTCTACTGAGTCGTTCCTCGACAGGGGCAGAGGGATGCTTGCTGGGAGAACGGACAAAGTTTAATGGACTGATAACTAACAACGGATACTGTTGAATATAAAAAAAACATATGTGTGTGTGTGTGTGTGTGTTAAATACACACACAAAGATTTATACATTTTTCCAGCACTGCAAATGTCAATAACCACACAGCAAATCTAACCTGTGATGTTAAAATAGATCTGAATCTTTTGGTCTCTGGTAGGTCCTGTGATTTTTCGGTGCCTCTTGGTGCGGTGCTGGACTTGCACGCTGCTGTCTTGCCGCCGCCTGGCGAGCTGCCGGGTGCCTGTGGCAAAGCCCGACTCAAAGTAGGCGTAGTCCTGGTCACCCTGAGGACTCCAGCTGTTGCTCCAACCCCCTGGTACTGATCATTTTTAGACAGGAGAAGAATAATAAGCAACTTAGATGCTTCCATTTATACTAAAAGTGGGATGTTTAGTGAAGGTGTATTTTGTGCTTACCAATAGAGAACCCGTTCTCATAGTCGTAGTTGTACTCTAGACAGTGACCCTGTGACATCACCTCTAGCTTGCAGGTGACATCATCGTTGCTGCAAATGTTGGGAAGCTGTGGAGAATAACAAAAGAAGCAACATTAGTTTCGGGAGTTGATTTACAGCATCTATGTGAGTGTTTATAAACACAGGTCCTCACCATGCCTCCCAGTTTGGTGTTGAACTCCCCAGTAAATGACTTGACCAGGTCCACATCGTCACAGCGAGATGCTTTAAACAGCATCTCAAAGGGCTTGAAACCGTTGTTTGCTATACGGTTCACTGGGAAAGACAAAAAGGGATTTATAAAGCTTTTTTTAAGTTTGCTGAACATGTGTGTTTGAGTGTGTTTTGACGTTTAAGCAGGAAAAACGCATTCAAAAAGAGCAAGAAAAATGTGCACATACAGGCATTTGTGTACACTGAAGTGTACCTGCAGTAACCTAGGTACTTAACAGAATAGCTGCGCTGCGCTTACCTGAGCAGTCAGGTCTGTCTGGGGAGTATGGCGGCTCCCACACGCCGTTGTAGGCACAGAAGTAGCTGTGCACTGCATCCTGAGTGAAGCTGTAGCCGTCTTTACAATGAAGAGTACAGTTAACGCCCTCCTCTTCTTCAGAGCAGACGAACTCTCCATTCACGGGGACATACGGCTGGTCACAGGTCGTCCCTGGGCACACACATAGTAGTACTTGATAGTTAGTCATAATACCAACACAAACACACCACACGCACGTTGAAATTCTCATACACAATACCTGTTCATGTCTGTTCACACTGGCCCTTTTGATTTACTTTTAAAACTCATATGTTTTATCTTACAGTAAATATCATTTAATAGGTCTGCCCTTGTAGCCTGGGCTGTTGACAGCTGTTAAAACATTCACATATGCTCATGGAAATGAGTAACATGAGGCATTTTCACACTGCAGTATTTTCCAGAAGTAATGCACCAATATGCTGTATGAAAGATCTGGTGCCGGAAAGGGGATCAGATTTGTTTGGCCTCTGAGCCCGGGAACGTTCAAAGTAACACAGACAGAATAATGACTGTGAGAAAAGCCTCAGCCGGCGTTGTGTTACACATATAACGGTCTTTATCCACACTGCTGGTTCCAGAAAGCCGTATCGCTGTGTGATAGCACACCTGGTTGCGGGATTATACTGCAAACATTTGTTTAATATAAATAAACAAATATAGCATATTGGAGCATATTCTTTCTATGTTTATTGCAAGATATCTGCATGAAAGCGTCTACGGACATCTAACATGCGCTAGTCTCAGGTTTTGATTATGTTATTTATCCTATATGTAATTATTTATAATTACGGTCCTGAAAGAACTGAATTTTTTTCCTCTTAACAGATGCTTGAAAACAGTAAAGCTAACATGACCAATGGAACAAAACTAAAAGCACAAAATTAAACCAAACGGAATATCCTGAAGAGGAAGTTTAAATATACTGAATGAAAAACATGTGAAAAAATAAATATTTTATTTATTATATATTGTATATTAAGAGTTATTTAAAAAGCCACGATGTGTCTGTGAGCTCTGTACCTTGCACAGTGACTGTGAGGTTGCAGGTGCGGCTGTTTCCTCCTGCGTCAGTAGCTGTGTACTGAACCAGAGTCTCTCCTACTGGGAACTGAGAGCCTGGCGTATGGCTGCTGGTCACTGTGAGGCGACCACCTGAGAGGAACACACACACATTACAAAAGAGTTGGTTATAGACATACAGCAGTACAACACACATGCAGTATAAACAAAAGTGCAGATGTTTATACTTGATTTGTATTCCTTATTGGCGAGTAACAAACCTGCATTACTCTTGAAGGGTTACCAGTCCAAATATTATTAGAGCGGTCGAACCTCTTGTTCTGTTTATTGTTGTGATAACAGTCTGGGAACTGAGACAAACTAGTTGATGTTTGTACAGATGCTTTTATGTACAATTAATCACATAACATTCTTTAACCTGTGAAGATCATTTATTATGATATATGAATGTCGAGTAAAAGTGTAAGCGGACGACTATCCGAAGTAAAACAGCAGAAAGCTCTAAAATAACCAGCAATGCTCAAATCATTGCTAACATGACTCAACATCTTTATAACATTGGAAACTGCACATCGTAGTTTTGACTCATATTTAATTGAATTAAATATTAATTATGTTTTCCCCCTGACCTTTTTCTGACTCAAAAGCGTTACTGCAGTTATCCTGCAGAGGGCAGTCTCGGCCTTTCCCCATTTTCCAGGACTAAATGAGTCAGTCTTAGAAAACCATAGAAGTTATGTTAAACATTGATATGTTGACATGGTGTGTCTGGGCACCGTGAATCTTGGCTCATCACAAAACCTCTTGGGACTGAAGAGGGAAAATTGTTATAGTCTGGAGGGCTTAAAAAAAACGAATGTGCAGAGAGTGATGGATTGATCCTTAGGAGAGGAGCGTATGAGTGTGTGTGTGTGTGTGTGTGTGTGTTTGCATGCGTGAAACCTTCTGGGTTTCGTCTGTAGGCTGACACACAGGCTGTGAACAGAAAGGCAGTGAAAACATCTGCAGTGCAAGTGTTAGAGACACAGAGAAGATTAACAAACAAAAGGAGAAGGTGGGAAAACTCAGCGATTGGCCTTTCGTTTCACTTCAGTCCACTTGCTCCATTAAGCGTCATTATAACAGGGATGACACACGTCTGGCCTGCTGGAGTCTGGTGTCTCCCCTTATATATAGCCTGTGTGTGTGTTTGTCCGCGTGTGTGTCTACCAAGTTGTGACTATATATAGTGCTGGCATCAGGGTGTGGGCCTGGAAAAACAAAACACTGACGTCGAAGCAGCTCTGGGCTGACGTCGTCTGGCCCGCAGCAGCCTGTTATTACAGCGTATGTGTGTGAGACGAGTGTGTGTGTGTGGGGGTGTGTGTGTTGGACGGCGCTGCACCTCTGCAGGCAGGTGGGGAATGAGCACGCTGGGTATCGTGGGGTAAGACATTAAATTTGAGGCCTGTGTTTGTGTTTGCGCCCACGTCTGCCTGCGTTTCTGTACACACACGTATCTGAGCTCAGTGTTATTCGTGCGTGTGGAGCCAGTGAATTGCGCAGGCCTGGCTGTGGGCTGGAACCCTGGTGAAGTCTGGTTTGTTGTCTGTCACCACCACGGCTGTTTGGGTACAGATAGAGCGCCAGGAGAAACCCTGCCAGCTCTACGATATTTAGTCTATTTGGCAGAGTGGCCTTGATGCACTCCTTTATAACAGGATCAGTCTGAAGAGCTAAGCCTCAACGTAGTGAGCACAACAGGGTGGCCTAGGCTGAAAAGAGAGACTAACGGCTTGCATATTAAGTCAACACAGCCAGTATGTGACCTCCTGAACAAGAAAATCAGCACCAGCTTTTTCACTGAGCTCAAGGTGCACTGGATAAAAGTGATTAAGTGGCCCAGATTACTTTTTAGAAAAAGAGTCGAGCTGAGAATTACTAAGAGGACATTATGTTTATTAGTTCAAATCTTAGATGCAGTAAGCAAATGTGTCAGCAGTCAAGTAGATAACCGTGACTGCAGCTCTATTATGATCTCTCCACACATGTTCATTTGCATTTTCCTCATCATTTAGTATAAATACGGTTATGCGAGTAGTGCAACAATAGCACTGTAAAAACTGTAAAGTAGAAAGAAGATGTTTGGTACAAGGGCGCTTTAAGATGGGTCGCTACTATCTGAGTCAGGTATTAGAGGTCGATACTTATGGACAAATGTGCAGAGGTGGAAAGTAAAGTACTGTACATGTTAATGTAACTAAGTGTTATGGTACTTTACTTACCGAGACAGTGACATTTGTCCGAGGCTATTTCACTACTTTTTAGATTAAGTTAGCTTTAACTCCGCTACATGAGTCCGACAACTGCAATTATTAGTCAGGTTAAAGATAATGATTTGACACATGCATTAACACATTATAAGCTTATTAAAATCTCCCATGTCTTCAGCTACTCAAACAGAATGAAGTGAAAAAGAAATCAGCAATTCCGTCTGATTGTAAACCGAAAAGCTACCCAACAACCAATAAAGTAGTTACCAGATAGACTTATGGATAGGTAATAAGAGACATCAGGTTTAACTCTAATAATTTACCTCTCTAAGAGACATTGAAAGAAGGTCATCCTTCATATGAGGAAGTTTACTTCTGACACATAAGTGCATTTTGCTGTTATACTAATTAATTTGCTGTTGAATGGTTGACTTTCACTGCAGCTTTGCTTTTTGATAATATGAATACTTGTGGTTGAAGTGGCCAGCTGTGAACTGGGATCTAAATGAATATTTTTCATGTGGGTGTAAACCTGGAGTGTCAACTTTGCTAAGAAAGTGATTAATACCCAGATCTATTGTGTATTACAGCCACTCTGACTGAGACAAAAACATTTATGAGTCGAATGCAGTGTGATCGCATAATGACACAAATGACTGTGTGAAAAACGGATGGACTGAGTGCAAAGTCTCACAAAAGAGCATATTTATATAACAAAAACACCTGCTTCTCTCTGCTGCCTCCGCCTGCATTAACATTAATGACGTTAACAGACACTGCAACAACTTCATCTGTCCACGAGCCCTTTTCTCTCTCAATCTCTCTCTTAAACACAGACACACAGATGAGGCATTCATGCACACAATTACAATCCATCCTCTCACCATTGGATCTTATGTCAAGTGTCTCTCACCATCATTCACACAGACACGCACACACACACCCTCTCCTTATCCCCTTTTTCCAGTCACCCAACGGAAAAGATCCTGTTTAACCATCATCAGTGGAGGAAGAGGGTGGAACTGAGGAGCTAAAGGATAAACCATCTACGGAGCGGCGACCAGACATACCTGAGTTGTCGGAAAACTGTGGCACCTCCCAAACGACCGCCGTCTCCGTGTCTGTGGCCTGGACTGTGGGCGGCGACCTGCACCTGTCAATCACTGGGGGCTCCGTATCTAGAAAGGGATATCAGGTTGTTAAAAGTGGAGCTGTAATGCCTGATGACCAGATGGAGAACACACAATAAAAACAGCACACTTGTGCACGTTTTAGCAGATCACTTGCAGGTCGTTTGAATTTTAGCGCACAATTAATTGCTCCCAAGGCTGGAATGGATTGTGGCAGTACAGTTGGGAGCAGAGCGCTGGGTTGCGATCTGAAGAGTGTCAGAGGGCACTAGTTAAACACATGTCTCTAATAAAAAACCACAACGTTCCACCACCATAATAACATATGGAAATGTTCGCGGCTACCATGCTGGAGGTTTTTCCCCCTGACTGCTGTGATTATTGAGCGGTTGACATGGGACACCCCTGTTTTTCACTCTCTGCAGTAACTCTGTTTGGCACCTGCTGGGGGGGCAGACGGACCCCTCATTTTTACACTGAATGACAGAAATGAGCTGCAGCACAGAGGTAAGCTGGACAGAGCAACAAACACACCAGGCGGTAACCACAGTAACTGAGAGGCCACTGGTTTGAACCTCACAAAGTTGTGCCATGAACGTATGTCAACTAATTATATTAAAAGTAAAATGTCAACTCTTTAACCACATTCACAATAAGGATGATTACAGTGTCTTGATGCTAATTTCCTTGCCCTTACATGTGACACTGTCTGTTAATTTCTACTAAATTGCATGTGCAATATCAGATTGCTTTGCCCTCAAATTGCCTCATTACCTTCGGCTGACGATTCCCCAGTCCTCTGACAGACAGGCAATCATGTCTCTCTGGGTAATGATCAGGAGGTTGAAGCCAAAGACTTGTAAGACTGAACACATGTTGGCAGTATGTGCATGCTTTTCTCTTTTAATCATCGTTTTGATGTGGACCACAGGGTAGATATTGTGGTTAAGAGTGGTACAAAATCAACAACCTATTGTACTGAAACACTTTCTTTGGAATTTGTCAGCACTGCCATGAAACGATTAATCTTTACATCAGTCATCCAAAATATATTTCATATGTATACAAAGCAGCTCAGCTGTGTGTACTTGAGCCAGCATTAGCAGGGAGAAGAATGAGACAAAACAATAGATAGAAAGCCAAAAAAGTTGACGTCACTGTTATTAGGGAGACGACTCATCTTTCTCAGATCAGATGGATTTTTTTGTCTTTAAAGACACTATGTGAAGAATGTGTTTCTGTGTATAGTATCTTTCAAATTATTCTGATGGCATACATTTTTATAATTATATACATAGAGTTTTTGTCTTTCTATGTGCCACCTTTCATTAATATATGTAATTGAATTCCCAAAACAGACCTACAGGTCTACAGTGTGATCAAAGTCTCTGATAGCATGCGAGTCATGCTGCAGGCCATATGCAGCGCATATTGTTTGTGTCATCGGTAAGTATGAACTTACCGATGACAGTGACCGTGAAGGAGCAGTTGGCCTGGTTCCCGGAGCGGTCGGTCGCAATGTAGGTGATGGTTTCACGTCCAATGGGGAACAGCTGGGGAGGGGTGTACACTGGCTTCGCCTGCACGCCCACCTGGAGGAGGAAGAGATCAGTAAAATATGAAGAACTGACTCAAAACTGGATTTAATGTAAATAGCGTTTAGATGAGATAGTGTTGTGGCGTGCCAAGATATGTAAAGTGGGTTGTGACCCATTGAAAAAGTAGTATGTGCTTATGATCCCTCATCGCAAGTAAACTTGGACATTATATAAGAGTGAGTTTCCCTTGACATACTGTTTCATTTGAAGGATTTTTTTATAGAGTGAGACAGTTAAAAGTATTCAGTATTTCGTAAGAAAAATATAGAACAGTCAGAAAGAATACAGACATTTTGTTCAACACAGTTTTGAATCATCGCATGGCCCACAGCAGGTAGGTGACAACTGACCAAAAGAAGTGTTAACTGGTTAAAGACAGAAAAAACAAACTTAATTGGCAACACTTTGTTAAAGCTGATAAATCATCAACAGATCCTCTTGCTCCAGGTTCTGAAGTGTTTCACAGCTTTCTCACATTTTATAGACAAAGAAAAATAAAATTTTATTTTTAAATCTTTAATAAAAATAATTTCTGGTTGCATCCATTCTATTATAAACTTAGTTTTGTAAACTATCCAACCTCTTCTCTAGAGTTGTCGGTGGCAGCCGGGACGTTCCAGCCGACGTTGGCGGTGCCACGCCGCTCATCCGTCTCTGCAACAATGTCCGCGGGGCACTGAATCCACGGTGGTTCAGCATCTGAAGAGGCAGAGAGGAAGAAAACAAATAGGTTATATAGGTTTTAGAGGAAGGGGAGAATCAGATGAGGGACTGGGCGCTGCTAATGTTTTATCTGGATCCGTCAAATTAAAGTAGATTTTAAATAAGTAAGAATAAAATTGGGTGGTGATGGCCAAATGGATAAGGCACATGACTTTGGTGTGAGAGACCCGGGTTCGAGACCCGGGTTCAATCCCCCACTGTGACCCATCCACCATTGTGCCCCTGAGCAAGACACTTAACCCCTCGTTGCTCCAGAGGCGTGCAACCTCTGACATGTATAGCAATTGTAAGTCGCTTTGGATAAAAGCGTCAGATAAATGTAAAATTAGTGCTGAAACGATACATCAATTAATTTGATTACTAAAAAGCAAATTCTTTGCATCGACGCTTCATTTAATCCATATAACTATATAGCAAACTGTTTCGCATAGACATTTATTACTGTCGCACATCGCGCTTACGCTGTGTGAACACGACGTGATTATGATGCCGCTGTTTGCAAAGTGGAGGTGGAGAGAGAAAATAGCGAGGGACGAAGAAGAAAGCGTCTAAAGTACGGGATTATTTCGAGCTAAAGGAAAACAACAACTCTGTAATGTTACAGTCCATCCACCGTAAAACGAAACTTACGCCGCCTAAGGTTCCCACAACAGCACAACGGCACCTGATCAGAAAGCACCGGGTGTTATGTCAGCGGACCACAAGCAAAAGTCATCATCGATGAATCAATGAAATAATCTGTAGAAGCTTTGATTAGTAAAATCATTGTTAGCTGCAGCCCTAATTAAAATAATACAGATGTTCAACCCATCACATCCTGTGTGCACTGACCTCAGCCGTGCTCCTTATTATATCTGAGGAAGTAGACGCATGATGTCATCCGACCTATGACCTCTTTAATCACACACTCATTATTTAGTCATTAGTGAATCAGTGAGAGAGTGCATCACTTTCATTGTTCCAGCAAGGCCAAATTCCACTGATGTTGCAATTATACTGTATGTGGTTTTAATTGTCCCTTATCTCTCTTTATCCATTAGCTCAACATCAGTAAAGAGCACAGGTTAATAGAGATAGAATCGACATGATGCGTGAAACTTTAGCTTCATGTCATTGTCAAAACAGATGGGCTCATGGAAAAGGAAGGTTTATCTTGGAGATACTCAATTTTTTGGTTTTTATAAGCAGTACTACATCAGAACTGATTATCCAGACTTGTTACTGAAACACTGTTGAATCATAAGTCTGAATCAGTGTTGCGTTGCTCACAAGTACTGATAGGATTTGTTACAGACCAAGTGTCATAAATGAAGTCTGGACTTAAGATTTGCTGGTAAATCCAAGTGAATAATCAGGAGTAAAGTCGCTGATTTTGTGTGTTTTATTTAGAGTTTTAGAAGTCCTCCTTTCCCTGTGATCTCCATCTGTAACTTCATCCTATGAGTCTCAGAACGCTGTTTGAGTTTTTCTTGTACATAAACCAATTGGTGTATCAGGCAACAACATATTAACACCTCTGGTTCTAACAAGCAAAATAAGGTTGCTTAGCTGTAACTGGTCCTTGCATGTTTTTTACGGAAATGTAAGCAATAAGTACGCATCCAAAAAAAAATGTGGCTGTGTCTCACTGTCAACCACTGTTTAATGTGGGAAATAGTTGCCTGTGTTAATTACCGGCTATGATGCCTTTGATGGTGTTGACCCTTGACCCCAGAAAAGTCAGGAAGGTTTGCGACATGGTTTGAAACACCGAGTAAAAACTACCAAAACACCACTAGATTACAGTCATTAGTTGGATCACTCTTTCTGTAATAACCTTTTGTAGCAGATTTTGACAAGGCGAACTTAAATTATGAATACATGTGATCCATCCTATATCCTGAATGCAATTATTCATATAACATTTCCTCTTACCCACCCATTTTGAGCGGCAGTTTCACTAGCAAGGACCGCAATCAGTAGATACGATTAAATGATTTATTGATAAACAAAGATGTATGATGCTTGCAGTTGTTTAATAGACATTCGAAAGCGCTGTGGGGAAGCTACGATAGGAAAATCCGCCGTAGCACCTGGGCACAACTGACCCCTATATAACCCTATGGAGACTGGACAGAGAAAGTGGGGGGCGAGAGCGAGGAAGAGCACATGTGTTGTGTGGTTATTTATGGAAATGCCATGAGTGACGTCATTGATGTGAAACTCTGCCGGTAGCACCACTAAATGATTGTCTTTGACCTGGAATTAAAGGGTTAAAATAGTCGACAAACCTCTTGCCAAATATTGCTCAACTGTATTTACTGCCAGGTACAGTAAATAAGCAGCAGTAGCATTGAGATTTGAGAAACATGGACACGTTTGCAAAGTCCCGAACAACCAGGAAAGGGCCGAAACAGAATCCCCCGTCTGCTCCAGATGATAGTCAGCCCTCTTTGTATGACGTATAATGTTTGGATTGGAGAAACCAAAGTCACATTATTGTCCACCTATTAAGCTAGTGGCAGCTCACCAGCCACCATGACCCTTGGATGAAATAGCTTCTCCCCCCTTTTCTCATTCTGCATACAGCATGTTGTAATCATGTGGAACCAGCACAGTTCAGTCCAACTCAGTTCGAGCCTGCGGTAAATGAGTGAAGCCTCCAAGAGCTCGATCTCCCATCGATCGGCAGCGGTCATGCCTGCTGCGTTGTGTAAGGGAGTTGTTCTCATCTGGACCTGGTGACCCATCCACTCAGGCATCCATCTCTGCTAAACACTAACACACTTAGCTCCATTCGGCTTTATTCATCTTCATAACAAGGGAGGAATATTTCACTTCGGGTGTCATCAACACGAAGTGTGAGGCGAAGGAAGCCAGAAGCTTATAAAGAGCACATTTAACTCTGTAACAACTTTATGTTTCTTGATCTCCCCATAATGTGCCGCCCATATTGCATCACTCCCTCTTTCTTCTTCCTATCTTATCAACATTTTCTATTGTCTGTCTCTTTTCTTCCCTCCTTCCTTTCAGCCCATTGTGCCTGAAGGGATCAGAAAAACTCATCTTCTCTCAGCCACCACATTATAAAACACCTACAGATGACTCATCCTCCACCTCTCACCTCCCTGTCCGCCCTACCTCTCCATTCATTTTCATCTTTATGGCACCTCTGCCTCTCCTTAATGACTGCAGTTCCTTCATTAGCAAACTTTCACCGCAAGGAAATGAGGGGATTGAGGACACTGGAGGGGAGGCAGGTCGTGCACCACCTGTTTCACCTGCAAGGCATCTGGAGGGCTGCAGTCTATTATAATGATCTCCAGCCCACTCAGAGTTAAGCGGAGAGACGTTACAGCTCGGACATGGCATGGTTTGAGTTAGGGACCCGAGGGCTTGCTTCAAAAAGGGGTTAGCACCATTCTCACCATTCACAAAGCGCAGAAAAATGCAGAGAGGGGGGAACAGAGAATGGAAAAAAATTCTCCCTCCAAGTTTCCTGCTGTTTTCTTTTTATATCTTTCTATTTCTCCACGTAGTCTGTGTCTTTCTTTTTTGGGCTGCTTTAACAATCCCTCTCCTTCTGCCTTGCAAATAAACCCACATGTTGTGTAATGTGTCATTCACTCTAACCCTGGAAAGTTTAGTCTCAGTTAGCTATATGTTGAACTTATAAACTACCTAAAGAGGGAAATCTGAAAGGCAGGTACATCCAGATAAGGTCATAACTACCAAGCAAGTTTTCCTAATCCATTCATCTTTTGTATTTCTCACAGGAGGGCAACGGTCTTAGATAGATTCTCTAATTCAAGCGTAGTCTGCAGAAGGTTCGTTTTCTTGCCAACAGTTAGATGATCGATGCCTCTCTCATGTCAGATTCCAAATATTTCATACATATCTGTACAGTAGTAACAAATGACATATAAAATGTTAATTACTGGGGTTTAGCAGTGTTGACAAGCGTATTTTTGAGCTTTGGAGAAGGCTTGGCAAAGCTGTTCCACCTGCTTCAGGTCTTTCTGCTAAGCTAAGCGTCTCCCAGCTCTTGTTCCAGTTATAAGAGAGGTATGAATCTTCTCATTTAACACTTGTCAGGGCGGCTGAGTCAGTGCACTCTGTCAAATCCCTTCTTAAAACATAATTTTATAGGAGAGCCTTTCCTGAGTTTAGTTGATTTTATTAATTTATCTATTTTTCTTTTAATTCTATTTCAATAATTTTGAGTTTCTTCCTGCTTTTACCATGGATCTCGTTATTTGTTTGATGTGTTTTATTGTCTTTGCTCTTGCAAAAAGAATTTGTAACATGGCTTTGCAAAGTAGCCCTATAAATAAAGATTATTATTATTATTGTCAAGACAAAAATTAAGCATATTTCCCAAAACGTCGAACTATAGATTTAAATATATCCTACATAAATAATTTAACATCCTAAACTAAACTGCACACACCTACTCTAGTCTAGACACAGTACGTTACCTGTACAGACGGCTTTAAAGACATTAGCTGTCCAGTTCCCAGAGCCCAGGCACACCGCCTTCCTGTTCCCCTGGAGGCTGTAACCTTGACGACAGGTGAGCAGGCAGGCGGAGCCCGGGGACGCTGCCCTCTTCCCGCAGGCAGGGGGCGACAGCAAGATGTTCTTCAGGGTCACGATGGGAGGACAACGCACCTCTGGGGAAGAGAGTGGAAGGACCCAAGAGATGAATCTGATATCTGACACAGTTTATTTTGTTCCTGGATAAATATCTTCAGACATTCAGAGCTGAACTAGATTCCACATCTCATGACTTTTGTTTTTTCATTGTTCACTATCAAAAGCTGTTGAAGAGGTTTTCAGGACTGCATTCAGCTGAGTTGGCATTTTTTTGTGCATTAATGAAATCAGTCTGAAAAAACAATCTACTGCGTATTAAAAGATTCAGTCGCTCTGAGCAGAAGAGACAGACCAGAACAGGCAAATAAACCTCTTCCAAGATCATGAGCGTGTTTCCTGTGTTTTTACCAAAATGTGATAAAATCTTACTTTCAGCTGGCTCCACTATAAACGCTAACAATAAAGCTATTTTCAGGGTCTGTCTGTCAAAAACTGGCACAAAAACAACAAACATTTGGTCGGAAATCACGCCAAAAAAGCACTGACCACAGGGACTCATACACTGGAGGTTTTTTATGCATTTTTGGGATGCAGGCCAGTGTGGCTTTCACTTGATGATCTTCCTCTCCGTCTCTAACTCCTGTTTCACTGGCTTTAGCTGTAGGAGCTATAAAGGGAAAAACTCACTGAGAGGGAGCTTCAACATGGGAGATTTCAATCAGATGAAAAAAATACTTCTGCATCCTCTAAGGCCAGCCGAGGCGATCCCGTTTCACCACAGTGCAAACAAACACTAAAACAAACCACTCAGCTGCGAAGGCAGCCCACAGAGCCCTCTTAGCTGTGTTAAAGAGGTAACGACAGACTGAGGGAAAAATCTGAGATGGTCAAACAAACAAGCTGTAGCTCAGTCAGAGCAAGCGGGAGAGAGATGATACTTATCGATAAACAGAGAGAGTTTGCCCGAAGCAAACCAGTCGGGTTTTTAAAATAGAGCAGCTAGCTGGTTGGTTGGAAGTGAGTCAGTGCAGGCCGGAGGTTTGTGGCTCTCACGCTGTCCTTTTTTGTGTGCTGGTGTGCCTGACCTGGGCGCTCTCTGTGGCGGGCATGAGTGTGTGCAACTATTTTAACTTAACTATCAGTTTTGAAGTGTGTGGGCAGCTCTGTGTGCATGTGCATTTGTGGTGACTGCAGCTTTATGAGAAAGCAGATGTACCTTTCTTTGGATGATGTAGTGTGGCTCTGTGCAAATACACAGCGTATGTTTAACCACTGCGTATGTGTGAGTGTATGTTCTCATGTGTTTACATACCGTATGTGTGTACAACCACACGTTTACATAGACATACCGCTATCATATTATTATTTTTGTCATTCATTTGATAAATTATGTTTTGGACTGTGCAGCCAGACAGGAATTACTAAGCAAAAGCTAAACACATAGTATAAGCTTACAGTGAATTACAGTCAGGCTATAAAAAAGATGAACTGCAAGCAAAATCGGTTGTGTTTGAGGGAATGCAAGGCTGCACCATTAAACGTGGAAAATAATGAAAATTGAATAAAAATATAACCAAATCCATAGATGAGGGAACCACATGACTTTGGATGAAGACATCACAAATGAAAACAGAAAAAATTGTGGTTGAATTTCCGTACAGGGACAAAAGGTATGTTATTAGAATGGGATTGAACTGTGAGCCAGTGTCACAATTAGGACGCCTGCCAAAATGGCCATATACAGTATATAGTGCATCTATTTAAAAAACCTCATAAACATTAGCTGTTTATGGACCAAAACACCTAAACACACAAAAAGGTTATGTCTCTTTAACCTTCTCGGTGCATCTCGGTCATCATCATGGTGCCTTTTCAATGTTTTGTTTTATTCTTGCAATGAATTGTGGGGCCTCATTTGATTTGGAGCCATATATTGCCTTTAGATATCAGGTCGCAGAACAATAATGAACCACAAAAACGAAACAGATCTAAAAATGACCACATGGCTCTAAACGGTAAGAGTGTGTTCATCAGGTACGAATGGTTTCTTGTATGTGGGCAGGTTGTTGAGGGAGTGACAGAGTCATGACAACATTTTCTGAAAAGGCACAGGGTGAGATGTTGGTTTGCAGTGATTAAGGCTTACCCACACACCGAGGTTGGGGTCCACTCCACTGGGAGTTGGCCTGGCAGGTGAGTTTGGAGTCTCCCTCTAGCCTGTAGCCTCGCTCACAGCCCGCCTGACACTCAGCCCTGTAGGAGGCGCCGCCATCGCTGCACCTCAGGAAGCCATGCTGGGTCCGAGAGAGGGGCGGGCAGGAGCGGACTGCAGGTTTAAAAAAAAAAAAAGCGTGAGAACCCAATCCAGCGAAAAACACAACAGAAAAAAAAACCTGTCATAGATATTGTTATATTTCACAGGATCCACGTCTTCAGCTACGTTATTTTACCTCCTTTTATTATTTACAGTTTGATTCGCTGCAAGCATTTTTGAAACAGGGAGTTTTAAAGTGAAAGAAAGCAAGAGCAACTCATCCAAAAGCAACAGACAGGGATGAAAAATCATTTTCAACTATCTTTTAATTTAGAGGCATATAAAATGTGACAATCACAGAAAATATTTGACACAGAAAACATACTTTCTGAATGACAACCAACCACAATCTGCAATTTCCCCACCTGCGCCTTATGTCTAAAACAAACACTGATCATTTAGTTATTACTATATATGATTTGCAAATACTTTCCAAGCTGAATATGAGTTGTAATTTACAAACACAGATACTGTATATAAATCACAAGAGAGGAGGACAAAGCAGTAAATCAGCTGCGGGAATGTACAGCACTATTATCATCTTTAGCTACAACTTGGGGCCTATCATTTAACCCAAAGCGAGAAAGTCCCTATGAAATAAAAGAAATAATCCTCATGTGTGGCTGTTCTGAGTTACGCTGAGGTCTAGAAAAGGGTGTGCAGCGTGTTATTTCTCATCACCGCCCATAGACACACAGGCGGTTCAGAGGAGACCCCCTTCCTCAGGGCTTTTCTAGCTGGGAGGTCCTGCAGTATGTGGCAAAGACTAGACTTGGTTTAACACATACAAGCAGACATATGCACACACACTCAGAAAACATATACCCAAAGCCACTACTGTAAATCTTCAACACACACCCTGAATATTCAGTGTCTTGGTATTTCTATGAGTCACACTGTCGCTGTCTTTCTGGTTAAAACTGGCATTTTCCTCATTAATCTGTTAACCTCTCCAGCTCCCTCTTCCTTTCTTTCATTCCTTTCTGCCTTACATGCTTCCTTCCAGTCGGTCTCCTCTCCATGAACACTTTCTCTTGAACTAAAACTTTCTTACACGTCTTCCTCTAAACATGTTGCCTGGCAGAAAGCACTAGACACCCAGTAAATGTGGATTCCTTGTTCACTCTAAACATATATGACCGACGCACGCAGCATCCCTCTCACTCTGGCTTCTAGTAGACTCGCAGGGATTCAGTACAACAGATCGCCCTTGATAAGTCGATTTAGTGCTTTTATTTAGTGAGTTTATACCTGTCCCTTCATTTTATGAAGTAAACAACTAATCCATTCATTGGAAAATAATCATCAGATTAATAGTCACCTGCAGCTCTGTCATTCTTGTAACTATTTCTCTGTTTTTAGTGGCAGTTAGTTTTGACATTAGAGAAGCAACATTCAGTGAGAAGACGGCTGAAAATGAGAGAAACCTGCACCTGTGAAATCTTTTATTCATCCCCTTTATTCTAGTCATCATGCATCAGGCCTGCTTCTTCCTCACCTGTGCAGCTGGCAGGTGTCCCTGACCAGGTGCCATCAGCCTGGCACAGTCTGATGCTGGTTCCCTGGAGGTCAAATTCTGGCTGGCATCGCACACCGCACGCTGCATCGAAGTGGTTGTTACACACGTTTTGGACGAAAAAGCCATTTTCGGGAGGAGACAGTGCTGGACAGTACACCACTGGGAGAAGAGAAAAGGACAAAAGAGAAAAATATTGTGAAATCCTCAGTTTCATCTTGTAGCTAACAGACACACGATGTAAGACACACACACACACACACAGAGGAAACCTGCTGGTGGGAAACACTGACACAGTGGAAAGTTAATATTCCTGACAAAAGGAATAAGAAGGCAGGAAAGCAGAAAATTATGGGTTGTCAAACATCATCTTCCTAATCTACAGAGGGGGGGGGGGAAGCACAACGCAGTCCATGAAACTCATGATTAATGAACTGCAATGCGTTCAGATAAACTGCTGTGTGGAAATCACTGGCTCGTCCTTAAAAGAACGGGAGGGCCGCTGAAATTACTGGAAGCAGATTCATGACACAGGATTGTACGATACAAAGCTCGTACTTCATTTAAAAACCTTATCACTATCTTTCTCCAGTGGACTCGAAGTTTATTCACGCGTCAAACCTTTATATAGTTTTCATTACAAACTCACAAGGCTTAGAAATCACACAACCTCCAGGCTTTACTACACCGTGGCACCGACTGGCTGACTTGCTGGGGACAGAGTGAGAGGAGCTAAAGGAGGCACGTGGAAGAAGGAATACTAGATCCTATTCATGTTCAGTGTCTGCTAAATTAGTCATTGTAGTGATGTTTCTTCTGCAGGAGGGTTCGAAACCAGCAAAGTCTTTCTGTGCTGCTTTTAAGGAGACAATGTTACAGTCTGTGCCATCTTGCCATAGCCAAAGCATACATCTCGGACGCAGTAAACTTCCTCCTTCTCACTCATGAGGGATGTATTAAAACTGCATTATGGTTCCTGAAAATGAGTCATTAATAGGCCATCAGACTGTCATTAAATCTGCTCCACCTACACAGGAAGTGGTAACAAGTATAATAGTAAAATTATGTGATGTTATTTTCTTTTTCCTTTGATGTACTGTTTTTTTAGTCAGGCACATGGCAATTTGGCCCATGGTATCCAGCTACTGAGGATTATTATGCTACCACCAACCATGCTGGTAAACACTGCAATCTCAGTGGTACCTGAACATACAGTACTTATTTATTCCTGTGTTTTTATTGTGTGATATTTGTGTGATATTGTGTGTGTATTGCGGTAAATGTGTATTTTTACAATTTTAATCCACTAAATAATGAATTGCCCCTCTGGGGCCCAATAAAGTTCTACTTGACTACGTGACCTGACTTTATTATTGCTCATACCAACTGGTCAGTTCTGCAAAGTGCTCATTCACACACATCATTCTGGCTTTAGCCATTATTTAGGCAGCAAAAACTTCCTTGTATGACATTTAATGTTTAATAGAATTAAAACAACTGTAAAAGATTTTATGAACAGGTTGAAACACTATCTGTTTCATCAACTAGACGCTGTCAAAAGTGATTTTCTGCGTTCTACCCATGAGGCTTAATAAAATATATTTGACAGTGCAGTTAACAGATCAGCCCATCTTACCCTGGCAGGTCATGCCAACTGGCTGATAGCCTGGCTTGCAGACGCAGTCGCTGAGGGAGGTGCTCCCGGGCTGCGAGGTGTGCTGCACGTCGGGGCATGACAGGCAGGTGCTCAGGCCTCCTGGTGTTGCCTCTGGTTTATAGGTGCCGGGTGGACACGCTGGTGTGAGGAGAAATACTGTAGTTAGAAATCAAATTCCAAGACGGCTCACTAAAAACGTGTGTAGCGTCCTGCACAAAGAAAAAAGACAGCTGGGTGGAAAGACTGGATGATGGACATGCATAAAAGAAAATTAAGCTGGAATGAAAAACTGCCTCACTACTGTAGACAGCTAAAAAAGCTTCGTGACTGAAACTGAAAAACAGCTTTACAGATTTATGAGGAGACTTTGATCATATTCATGTCTGGACATGTAGCTGCGGAAAATGTGGCAAAAATGACAATGATCTCACTTGCTAGGTAAAAAATACAAGTTCAGTACAGCTTCTTAATTATTCCAAGCAGGGAAAATTGCTTTGTGGCACCGAACACAAAAGAACATTTTTATTTTGAAAGAAATGCAACAATGAAAGAAAGGTTTATGAGCATCTAAACCCAGTTATGGATCACATGTAAGCTCACATGGGGTACATTAGAAAAGCCCTTTTGATCACCTGCACGTGCACACGCTCATAAACACGCTCACAGACACAATACAGCATGTTTCCTATTAGCATCACCTGAGTCTGATCAGAGGACAAGCTGTAAAGATGACGAAGCAGCAGGGGTCATATGAAGGTCCTCCAACATTCTTTCATTCACTATCTATCAACTTCCACAAAAAAAGTCTCAGCGCTTCACCTGCGTTGCAGAGGAGTGAAAATGAATGACTGAATCCATCACACCGCGTCTTATCAGGGTTTAAAGGTCACTTTCACATGGGAATGTTCATGACAGATTACCTGATTAAACGTGTGATCAGTAATGTGCGTCTAATTTAGAGATACCCGGTGATCTCATACGCCTCTGATGTTTTCACATTAACAACTTTAAATTAGCTCCAAAACTCTGATTATGGTTATTTGACTTATGTTATTACCAGGGACAGCAGCCCTTATCAGCCATTATACGGGTAGTTTCACACGAGCAATTTGCAGGGTTCCAAATTCCCATAATTCACAGCGATTACTGGTGCACTTTGCAGGGAAAAACCTTTATCAGTTGATCCCCAAAGTCTAAGCAATTTTCCTCTGTGTTGTTTTTGTTCCTGTGTATCCAAACCACTTTAAAAGGAAACTTTTCAGCACAAATACATCACAGCAACTGTGCCTTTGATGCCCGCAGTTGGTATTTACATGTGTAAATGTGATTCACGCCAACTGTTGTGCAGTCACTTCCACAGTCATAGTTTAGAAGAAATAAAAAAAATACCCGTTGTGGTTCCCAGGAGCCCAGGCTCATTTGCTGGTGGCTTTTCAGGTGTATTTGTTTGGTCTTTGTTCTGTAGTCTGGAACACAAAAATCCTGTTCATCATGTGTTCATATTTTGCCTCTTTGCTTTTGAAAAGAGTTTTATGTCGGCTGACTAAATGTCTCAGCTCTAATTTTATGCACATCATAGCTGACTAATGCTGTTACCTTTTTTTAATTTAAGAATTTTAATACACATATTTTTTTATTTCGTTGTTAATGCTATGTGCAGGGTGCTTTGCTATTTTTCCGTTTGAATTCGGAAAAAAAAAAAAAACTAAAATATTATTAAACAAAACCACTAGTGCTTGTACATTGGTGTTAAGTATAACTCAGCATGAATGATACAGAACAATATTACACAAGCATCAAAGTTAATTTGTTAAGAGATTACAGTTGTCATTTCTTTTTTGGGTCACGTCATAATAGTCTATTCAAGAAAATCCAAATGTTGTTTGCATTAATTGGAAAAACAAACCCCAAGTATTGACTAGAGCGGCTTCCAAATCAAAACAGGCTACAGAGGAAAAGGGCGTTTCAGACAGCTTCTTGGACGGTTTCATTTGGTGCTGAGCACTTTAAACGAGAAAGTCATAAGCTTTTCGACCCACACCCACACACATCATTTAAACACTTTTAATAAATACATTTTTAAAAAACACAGAAAAACTTGCATCCACATGGGATATCTGATTCAGGACCATTTACTCTGAGCAGCAAGTGAGCTTTACTACTTCAGAACAAAAAATTACAATATCTTTTATATATCACAGTCTTTGTTGGCATCAGTTCAGAGGTCTCGTTTTTATGACATTAAACTTAAGTTGTGTCAAAAAACCTTGAACAAGCAGGTTCAATCACAATCTGTTTTGTTCGGTCACTGCAACAGAGAATCCACAGTACTAATATTCTGCACAATTCATTTTCTCGCCGCTAAGCCAGAGACCAGGTGTGAATTTCCAGCGCTGAGCCAATGCCAGCCTGGCCTCTCACCACGCTCGCTCCCCCTCCCTCAGCTGAAACCCAGCAGCAGGTCAGCCAGGAGATGTTAACCGACTGTAAAAGCAGGCACTGGCTGCTGGCACTAAAATGCACCCAGCAACCCACATCAAACACACACATGCACACACACAAAACCCATGCGGCATACCTGTTCTGGTGCAGACAGTGAGTGTGTGAGACAGTCTGCAGTTTGCATTTGATAACAAAAGCAGCTGATGCAACTTCTCCATCTTGTGTTCTTTAAACTCAGAGGAGGCATCTTACATAAGACTGCTAAAAGTGTCCCCTCTGTTCAAGTCCTTGGGAATCTGTTTTACAGCTTCATTTAAGGTTTACAGGAAGCCTACTCAATTTTAATGCGAATAATAATTCACCCAGAGCGCAACACTGGAAATACTGTATCAAAAAAATATAAACTTTCAATTCCTGGCAGGCGGCTTGTACTGGCAGGTAGAAATGTACACAGACTGATGCATGGTCACATATACACAACCACACACAGAGTTTAAAAAGACCAGACCTGGCTTCTGGCTATAGGGATCGGGACGAAGGCCGGAGGCAGTGATGAAAAGGAAGGGATAAATGATGAAAGGACGAGCAGCCATGATTTGAAAATAAAAAAAGGAAAAGCTGGAAGGTAAACAGGGAGAAACCAGTGTGAATTCCCTTTAAAATGTATCACTGCTCAGTGACTTGAGCCAAAAGTCAGAACCCATACCGAAACTAATTGTGTTTGGACCCTGCAAGAGCCAATAGTCTCGTTTTGGGTCCATCTATTTACTGCCTATGGCTGTGGAGTTAACTCTGCTGCACTGTACCCTTCATTTAGAGAGGAAGTGGACCGTCAGCGGGCCAGATGACCATAAAAGAGAAAGAGCTTGCTGAGTCTGGACTGGCTGTAACTATATGGAGGGTCAAAGAGATCTACTGTACGCAGTAATGATCTCAGGAAAGGAAAGAGCGAGCCTCTGTGATCAGAAGCTATTTATTTAACTTTAAAGCAATATATGCGTCAATCCTAATAACTAATAATAAAGTTAAATGATGGAACGTCACCCGCTTTCCTAGTTTCCCATCCTTATAATGTTCGTTTTAAAGATTGACGATTTTTAATGGTTTCTTTAAAAATCTGCTACATCAGAGAGAAATATTACTTCAATAAAAGGAAGCTGTCCGTATGCCAAACAATCATTTTTTAAGAGGAGACAGAAGATAAGACAAACATAAATATTGAAATGGATGTCTGAATTTCCAGTAACATATGTCTCCTTCATCATTCCTGCAAATTGGCGACAGTGTTGAGTCCCTCAGCCACCGACCTGACGAGCTCTGCCTCCTTAAAAGGCGTTGTTCTGTATTTTTCTCATTGTCAGTAAATCCCATGAGAAGACCAAACAATGAATTGATCCTTTAACCATTATTTCCTGTGTACGTAACCAAAGCTTGACGTATATCTTATCCCTCTGTTACAGACCTCCACAAGGATCGATGCTCCACACTGTTTCACTAGGTGACATGTTACCTCACTGCAATGAACATGAGGATGTTAACCCCACATACACTGTCCTGCTGAAGTAAATACTCTCTAGAGCACCTAATAATGTTTTAATCTGCAGAGGAAAATAGTCTCCTATCAGTTTGTTGGAAACATTTACCAGCGTTTGACTAACGTTTGCTAAAAACTACAGTGTCCAGTACTTTTACATATATTAGATGTCATATATTTGTAAACCATTTTTATAGATTTAGTTTTTTATTATTGCACATACTCTTCTTCATAGTCCTGGGGTCTACATTTCCCACAATGCAACTCAATCGCTAAGGTCAGAGATTTGGGTGTGTCATGCTAGTAGCTTCTAATGAAGCGTGGAGGAGAGATGAGGAGCGGGCGACAGAGGGCTGGTAATTTCACTCCTTTCTAAGTCAACACTCCCAGATTTCTTTCACTTTTAAACTTGTAATCTTCAGCACCAGCTTTAAAGGCTTTACACACATGTTTTATTTTTACATATGCAGAAGTACTCAAGACCTGTAAACAGAGTGAGATGTGTGAAATCGGCAGATTTTCCCTTTAAGAGCTAACTATCTTTGCTGTCACTAACATTTAAAAAAATACAATGACAATACCAAGAACAGGCCAGTTCATCTGTTAAAGCCCTTTGTCCTAATATGAAGTAAGTAGATTTAAACTGGCAGACATGTCGGCCCCGCGAGCCAAAGTTACTATCACACGAGAATCTCTCGAGTCTCTGGGGGGAGTCTGTGTTCGATTGGCCAGACCTAAAAACAGATTGGGAAGGAAACGATGAAAGGAGATCCAGAGGGAGAGAGAACATCTGCCTCCTCAGCCACAATGACAAACAGACAGACAGAGAGAGAGAGTGGTTTTCATCTTCGGATAAATTCTGCTATGTCCAACAAAATCCTCAAACACAGGCTTGCAAACACACATACCAAATCATACGATACTCATACACACTCTGCTTAAGTTGTCTCGAACATAAACCACTTACTATTTTATAACAGAGAGGATTTACTAAAAACTGATATTTGGAAACTTACTCAAGCACAATCATGCACACGAGTAGATGAGCCTAAACAATGACCTGTTTTCACTCTTATTTTATTTTGACAAAGAATCTCTGTCTCTATTTGGACTATATAATGAAAATGTTTTATCACTTTTATCATCTAAATCCACTGAAATGCTATCCAGCTATAAATGCCAACAAATCAACATTGCGCTACTTTTTGGTTTGAGTTTTTGGCAATGTCAGATAAAAGTGATTTCTTTGCATCTGAGGAGAAAAAAAAAGTATAAAATGGAGGGGGGTGGGTATCATTTGAACATTTTCTATATCTGTGCCAATATTATACCTGAGATTCTGTACCAATACCAAAACATTACATTTCTTTAGAGCTAACTTGACAAATATATTTACGTATAATATATAAGAGCTAAATAAGTGTTAAATCAAAAACCAAAATATAGTATAATGTTACAAAACATTCCTGATTTACATCTATCTGAATGGGAAACTGTTTTAACTTCAGAATAACTTAACAAGCCTCAGCACATGACCATGTATTCATGCTAATTAGCGATACTTTACGCTTTAATAAAACAGAGACATTTTAGTCAGTACTCAGAATGACTGAGGTTTGATGCCAGGTGTCAGTTAGATGGAGCGTCTTGCCCTTTCTTGTGCCGATATGTTTGGTGTTGCAGCCATGAAAGAATATCCTCAGGTCTTTAATAAAACCCTAATAAAAAACTACTTACTTTTAAAAAAATGGTAATTCAGCCAATTTGCAACGGAGACAGAAAAATATATTAATATTAGCAACACAACTGTGTCTTTTTCCCATATCTTTCTGTACTAAACAACATTTAGATTTAGGGAAGATAGCTTTCACTGGCACAAGGTGTAGCTAGCATTTTGGGCATTATGTGCAAAGCAGACAATAAATGTAACAAATATTTCTGTGATCCTATAATATTTGTGATGCCGTGACCCACGTCTGTCGGTCAGTCGCCTTCAAAGCCAAACAATGGAGACCGAGGAAGTCCAGTAAATCTGGACAGAAGCCCGGCCGCTTGTGGTCGAAGGCCCTCTCACACAAGAAATGTTGTTAAGTTGGGCCTTAAATTCCAGGGTATTTCCCTGAGAAAACAATGTTCACATGCAAGGAAACTTTCCACTCTCAACTGAGACTCCTCGTGCACACTTGAGGTGCCTAAATAGAAAATGGAAATGGAAATTAAAATGTATAGTCTAGGCCACAAAAAACAGACATACATTCACACAAAAGGCCTGACAGACGAGAAGAAACTGGTGCTCAGTTTCATTTCAGGTAAACACAGTCTGTATATACATTTATTCTGAGCCAGCAGACTCTATGCATCTCACGCTGAATTCATCTGGACCACCAGGCTAGCTGAAAACGGTGCTAAGTGTGAAGAACGTAAATGATTCGTATGTGTAACTAAGATGGACACATTAATCCTGCAAGTGTCAGAAAGTCAAACACATTCAGAGCTAACAGCACTGATGGAAGACTACAGCTTGATGTTCGGCTACAGGCCCTCCTGTCATTGAACTTATGGTTGCCTCAGTGACAAGACACCATAACAAGAGCGCACTAGCATCTGTCTACCATCCACCGTTTTATTCACACTGCTCCATATGGCAAAGGTCCCCAAGTTTCATGACTCATGCAGGAGAATCTGTGAGGTCCTGCTGTACCACAAAGCTACCATGTGTAGCATCACTGATTCCTTGTACTTGTGATAAGAGAAAATGAGCGCCAAACATAATGTACTGTAACTCCTCCCTGCTGAAGGGCCCCTCAGCATGACACTGGGACCCTTCCAGCTCTTATAAAACAACAATTCCAGCTATTTATTGTGAACTGAGGAAGCTTTCAGCAGCAGCTTTCAGACTGCAAACACAGACAGCTGTTACCTGGTTTAGTTTGTGCTCTCCTTCAGGATACATTTTGTCCTTTCTGAATCAAGGGCTGAAGCCAAGATGTGCAGTGTGTCTGTGTTTGCAACGATGAGGGTCACAGAAATCTTCCAACCTCACTATATGGGTCACCTGTAGCAAAAGAAGTTTGGGAATCCCATCCATGTGGAAAGTCAGGAGGCTCTAAATCACAACGCCAGGGTCTCATTTAAATCTAGTCTGCTCTCCAGCTGGATTGTGCAGTGAAAAGGGAGGACAGGGGAAAGAGATGTGGCTGCTGCACAGCTGTCCACCTACACAGCCTCCATTTGGGGGTGGGGGAGTTGAGGGAGACGGACCCCCTGAACCCTAAGAATGTGAAATTCAGCAATGTGATGCAAGGCAGTCTTTGGAGAGGAAACTGAGGAAGTTCAGTGGCGGTTCCATCGCTGTTTGCCTGCTTATTATTCAATCCTGTTCCCAAAGGAGATTGACCTCACCGCAATTGCTAGATACCTCTTCTGGATTCCCAAGGACATTCTCTTCTGGATTCACTTATTACAGACTCCGGGGACACTGGGATTCAACGGCAGAGCAAGGCAAACCGCTAAACAACTGTACAAACACAGGTTGGTCCCCAGTCTGGTGTGCCTGATTACAGATGGCAGTGTGCTGAGAAATGTTGTGATAAAAGACTGCGGTATGATCTCAGTACACTCGGGACTACGTAGCATAACACTGCGAATGTTCAAAGTTTTCATTACATCAATACCTCACTGTTTTCCCACTCTCTGCCCTGATCTGAATGTGTTATCAGACGTATATGCGCACACACAGCACACAAATGCATAAACAACACACCGCCACCTGAAGCCTAATCCACCACACAATCCGCCGTTCTCACAGTAGCCTCAGAGTTGGTGTTTCCTTGTTGGCTTGTGAGTTCAGGGATGTTTTTTTCCTAAACAGATTCACTGGCAGGACACAAGAGTATTTGTTCACGTGTTGTGTGCACATAAAGCAGATGCTAATCCAAATGAGTCATAAACAAACTGCAAACAATTGTGGTGTCTCCCCGGCCAACTCTCCACACCCAAACATCATTCGCACCGCCGCAGACAAACAAATTTTGTGTGTTTATGGACATGGACACACTATTTCTACTGACACACGGACATTTCTAGAGCTGATGAGGAGTTGAGTCAGAACAGGAGCTGATTGGTGGGTCACAGAGTAAGACAGGGGGGAAAAACAGAGAGACAGATGCTTCTCTTCCAGGAAGGGGGCAACTGCCGACTTCCTCCATCCTTAGCCTGTGGCCTTTGACATAGCGTGTGTCCCCCTTCATCACCTCCCACCAACCGGAGAGATTTCAGTCAACAGCTCACACACACACACACACACACACACACACACACACACACACACAAAGAATGGGAAGATCAGAAAATGAAAGGAAGTAGGAGGGAGCTGAAAGAGGACTGAAGAGGGTCGGTGAAAATATCCAGAGACAGATAGGGGTCACAGAAAGGGACAAACATGTTGGATTTGAAGAAGGGCAAAGGCCTTGACAAAGACACTGAAAAAAAGCACTTAAGATGCTAAAGAAGAAATTCATTCCACCTCAAATTCCCATGGGCACAATTGTCAGTTTAAATTATGTGTGAGAGAAATGGAGGCACAAAGACGACGTCCAAAAAGTCAAGGCGACGTGCATTTTGTCAGAGTCGGGTGATGTTGGGGCACAAAACATCATGATTTTAAAAAGCGGTAAGAAGAAGGAAGACAATGTTATCAATCTTGGCTACAGTTTGAGTTAATACGAGATTATTTATTGACTATGAACACGAATACTGGTACGCAGTGCCTTAAGTTAGTATACTACCACCCTGAGCCATGGTTCTGCTCGAGGTTTCTGCCTCTGAAAAGGAAGTTTTTCCTTGCCTCATGGTGGGAATTGTTGGGACTGGGAAATGTCACAAAGAGTGGTTTAGACTTGCTCTATATGAAAGGTGCAATGAGAGAACTGTTGTTGTGAATTGAATTAACATATGTCTAATATAACAATAAATATCAATATGTCCTCCTTTTACCAGTGATGCCTTGTCTTGTCAGTAGGAGAAGAAATCAGAGTAACTGCTGTATCCTATATCTGTGTGAGCAAAACTGGTGAAAGCAACAAATGTATCACTAGGTCCAATCCAGATTATTGTTGCTGTGTTGAGGGATTGTTTTAGGTTACAACTTCCTTTTAAGATACAGTAAGTGCATCAGTTCACCAGAGTCCTGCAAATGTAAAGTAATAAAGTGTTTTCTCTGTGTTTCATTAAAGACTAATGGAGTGTTTTAATAAAATAAAAATAAAATTTAAACAAATTAATTCTATGGAAGCTCTGAGAGGCAAAGTGAGAAAAAAAATATGCCGATGAACCAATTCCTAGTCTGATCTGAATAGGTTTCTCTCCTGTGTACATGACTTCAGAAGAGCCGAAATAAAAGGTTTTGCCAGGATAATATTTCAAAGCTCCTGACTTGTTTTGTGAAACAGGTGGGAAAAAAAGTTTGCCAGGTGCAAAAAAAAGATTTTCCTTGTTAAAGTTAAAAGTTATTGAACAAAACATTTTGGCAGATGCTTTTGTTTTTGTCAGGATAATTATTCAAAGTTACCTTTTTTTCATCTGTGAAAATGTTTAGGCAGGTGAAGTGTTAGTTGTTGTAATATTCATTTCAGGCTGAAGCGCCTCCTTTTGTTTTGTAGACATCCCGATGGACAAAAAATTCTGACATTGCATGATTAATTACTTGATATAGAAAAAAAAAACTACAGCTGACATAAACGGTCAGGAATACACGACTGTCTGTCTTTCTGTGCTGAAAGTTTGTGTTTCCACCCTGAGCTTCAAGCTAGGAATCCCATCAGAGCAGGTTTAACAAGCGGTGTTTCCAGTCTGCTTAAAACGGCCCTTTAAATTTACGCCTGGCGCACCTGGTGACACGGTACAGTAGCTGGAGAGACGCTCAGCAAGACAGCGAGAAGAGGGCGAATCAGGGAGGAGTCCTAACAGCAGGAACCAGGCAGGAGGAAAATAAAAGAGAAATTGACAGAGCAATGGAAAGAAAGATGGAGGGATGGATGGCCAGAGGAGTGTTAATGACACAGTGAGGTTCTGTTTCACACCACTGGCTGTTTCACGGCTCCTTGTTTTTCATGCTCTCCAGCAGAGGAGAGTCCTATTAGGCCCAGTTTATAGCCTCTCTGCCTCCTCGCTCCTTCATCAGTCGGCTTTTTTACACACACACACACTCACAGTGGCCTCAGTTTATAACGCAAGTCGTGTCTACTTTACAGCATCTGTGACCTACAAACACGGCAGCAGTAGTCATCAATTAAGGCTTTTTACAGACCTATATGTGTCGTTTAATGAGGGGAGCGAGCGTGGAGCGGGGCTGAAACATGTGGCGTCGAGGGAGGGACTAATATGGATTTCAGCACTGCCTGTCCTTGATGTATAGAGCTTGCTCTAAAGCAAAAACTTCAAACGCCAAATGACATGAAAGACTGTCCGAAAACACCCGAGGGCGGCTCAGACATTTAAAGCGGCAGCAAAAACACCTTTCTAGGTGTTTTTGGTGGGCTGCCAAATTTTCTTTCAATCGCTGTACCTCCTGGTTTGTCTCCTCTGTTCCTCTGTGTACTTTACTTGTTAAAGGATTATTACAATTTGGGTTTTATTTTCATAGCTTTGGCCATCATTTATATCTGCTATAATAACATTGTCCTCAAAAAAATAATACCACCAAAGAGTTCAGGTGATCTGTCAGGTTGTAAACAATCAAGCAGTTTAACCTCGTTTTCTACGACTTTATCTGGAGTAACAATCCCTCACTGACTACAGAAAATACAGAAGGTCAAAGTTGATCCAGAAAGTCGGCCTATAAATGGTAATGGATGTTTATAATGCGCATTTTATAGTTTGGGTAATAGTTTTACCATTCGCCTTTGTTTTTACTAATCCAAATAAGTTTCCCCTTAAGGGTTTATTTATAACCTGTATCTTCATCTGAATGTTAGTGTTTCTTGCCCCATTTGACCTATTTTTATTGAAGAATTATTAACCGTGACACAACAGATTAATTGTATGGGAACCGCGAATGTCTGTGCCAAGGTTTGAGCCTATCCATCTGGTATTTGTTGAGATATATTTCAAAGGACAAATGACCTGCTGGTGGTGCCAGAGGAAAAGCCAGTGTATTGCCAAAGTACTTTGGGTTCATCCAATTAAATAGTTGTTAAGCTATTTCAGTCTGGACCAAAGTGGTAGACTGACCCACAGACAGACCATCACTGCCGTCCCTAAAGCCATGGCTAATAAAAACTACAAAAATAAAAACCCAACAACAAAAAAACTGAATCATGCCTGATTCAACGTCACATTTATTGCTGTAATGAATGAGTTCTTTGCATTACACTGCCACAAGGCGGAGGAGCTGCAGTTGGTCCTCTTAAGGTGTTGGGGTTATTTTTCTAATCACTCATAAAGCCACTTTAACAGATATACAGGATGTAACTCAACATATATGCCCATTTCACCCTTCTGTAATCACCTTTCATTTGTCTGTTTTATTACCATAACATCATATCAGAATACCACAGAATATCTTCCAGTTTGTAAATCACTTTGCAGTTATGTTCAATATAAATAACGACCCCCCACCCCCCAGGGCCTCCATCTGGCACACAGCCAGTCTGATCTTTGCCCAGTCACTGAAAGCTCTCCGTCTATTCACCACAAAAGACGCATGGCCTCGGGGTAAGGAATCGCCCTCCCTCTCTCTCGCTCTCTCTTTCCACTCCGCTCACCGAAGAAAAACACAAACTTCAACTTCCATCCAATCAGTTTAAGCAATCAGCGGGGAGAGTCGGAGGGCGGGGTGGTGGTGGTGGTGGTGGTACTTGACCCCCCCCCTCACCCCCTTCCCTCTCCAAAAGCCCTTCTCTGTTTGTCCTCAGGAAATCCCAGGCATTTGCCCCCCTGCTCATAACTAGACCACAACTGAGCCAGAATTCATGTTGTGCAACTGAAGCTTTTATTTTAGCCACAAAAACATTGGGAAACAAGGACTTGGACGGACGCAGACACGCTGTACAGAAGCAGACAGTCTGCTATGGTTATTGATGCTGTGGGGATTAGGATTTGTGCAGTTAGAGGAAATAGAGAGTCTTTATAAGCATGTTTACGTAACGTGTTGGATAAGTTGACCAAACTCGCTCCCTTGGTAGAAATATATTTACTTTAGAAAACGTTTAAGTGCAAATAACGACAACTGAGCAAACAGTAGGCCAGTGTCAAGTATTAGCCCGCTTTCATCCGTCTGCTGGCAGTGGCGCTAATGACTGTCACTTTTCTGTCTAATACGCTGGTCCAGAACAAGCTAAGATTCTGGTAACTCTCTCCCTTTTCGTCTATGTACCACTGTGAGGTTGACATTTGCCTTCGACTAACATTTTGGTCAATGACGAGGGATCGTGAAAACCTCTGGCTGGAACCCGTGACGTCTGCTGAACATTTTTTAAGGTCCTTTTTAAGTTGAATCCCAATATTTTTGATCTCCTGATTCTCCTCTTGTGCCATATTTCTTTCCACAAAATATCAAAATTTAATGGTAAGTCATGACATTTGCGAAGCATAACTTGGACTAGCAGGCTTGTCCTATTTGTATATGTTTACGAAGACTAGCTGGAGTGTACTGGACAAACCACTCATAATAATTATTTCCAACATTCATTAGAAATAGTTAGCCAATTTATACTACATAAAATAATCTTGATGAGAAAGACGAGAAACAATTGAAACAGATTCGATCTAGCTTTGATGCCCAAATCAAATCAAAAATCAGTAACTGGGGTGCACACCTTACTCATACATTTTACAGTTTGGCATTTTTGTAAATGTTTCTTAAGACAGGTCTACACCAAGTCTTCAACAAAAAGCTTCTTAAGTTAATCTCCTTAATTTAGTGTTTGTAAATGATTTAAAAGCTCTTAGTAATCTATTATGACGACAGTCTGTAGTGTCTGTGCTCTCTCAGGTGATATAAACAGGCTTTGCTCTGCTGCCTCCTCAGACGGGCATCTGGTATGTGTCAGATCCTTGAACGTGGCATATATATTAATGGGTAAGAGGTGTGCGCACACAGAGCGCAGCAAAAAAGTGGCTGCGTGTATGTGTTGATCCCTCACTTGTAAGTGTTAGCGTGACATAGGGATGATGAAGATGATCAATGTTTAGCCACATTCCTGTGAGTTTACAAAAAACATTTACCCTTTGTGACTTTATTTTTATTCTGACTTCATTTACACTGGAGACCTCTGAAGCGTGGCGAGGCCACCGACTGAGAGGAAAGGAGGCCAGAAGTAATGATCGCAACATTCCTGCCATTTCAACACTTTTCATAGTCCTCCTTAACATTTAACAAAATCCACCTCTCTTGTTGTCATTTTAATTCCTCTGCTAGATTTACGTCCACCCCGAGGCTTCCCCTGCCAGGATCTCTCGGTCATTCACATCGAGACCACAAATATTTACAATGCAGATGCAGTGAATCCCTCCTTGCAACAGACAAAAGGAAACACACAGTCCAGCTCATCCACAGAGAGATGGATCTGCTATGTTCAGGGTCGAGTCGAAGCTCACTGTTGCCACGCGTCTCCTCTTGGGATCAAGAGGCTTTTATGGACCAAACATTGTAAACATTGAGAAATTCTTCCAGCATCAACTCTGAGGAGGCAAAGTTTTGTTGCACTCACCGCATTCCAGTCAACCGCTTATGAAGGGTAAGCCAGTAAAATGCATTTCCTCATATCCAAGTCACAGACATCCATCAAACAACAAAATATCGTGAATATTTCTGTGGAACAGAATCTACTCAGATACAAATGGCTTACTGGCATTGGGGACAAAATAATGACCCTAAAAGGGAATTCTTGAACCTAAAAAAATAGTACACAGACAAAAACATCTTAATTTAACACAAAAATATTCCATAGGGCTGTCACTTAAAAAAATCTGTTCCAACGCGTGAGACTTGCTCAAATTACCACTCCAGCCTAATCCTCAACTAAATTGTAGGATTGACGTAGTTCCATTAATTCACTGTTTGTCGGCTGCCTCGCTTGGGTGACATGCTAACAAGTAACAGGTGGTTATGTCACTGTGAGGCGGCCAGACATTTATCCACTATTTTTCCAAATCCTTCCACACATTACCTCTCGGACCATTTGTTGTCATGATTAATTATTCAGCATGGCTTGCCAGTTTCCCCTTTATTTTGTGTTTAAAATAGACAACTAAAATTACCTGTTAATATTACAATAATTAATAGTTCCTACAATTTGGGGAGACCATCAGATCAGACTGAATTTTTACCCCCATGTTCAAACAAGTAGTTTGAAATTTTTAACTAAAAAGTGTCAACATACAGTGGAATACTATTAAACATGCTTTTAAGTCAAGCATATATCGCTTTAGTGTCCTGGATGATAATAACATATCGTATATTAAATGACCCAATACTGCACCAAATGAACTGTAAGATAATTTGGTCTACATGCTGGATAGACCCAGCAAATTAAAGTTAAACTGCAGAACCAATGAGTGTGTGATTGCATTGCTACACGTTAAAGCTCCTTCTTATTGATGCAAGTCTGAAGTAATAATTGCTTATTTAAGCAGCAAAGCAGAAGGCAGACATGGGAACTCGAGTTTGAGACTCGGACTTGAGTTTGCTTATGTCGCGCACACACAGTGACTTCAGACTAGACTTGAGACTCGAGGTGCGGGACTCGTGAACAATGTTTATTTTTAGGAAATGTCTGATGAGCTTGCTGTTATTCCCCTCTAGTACGAATCTGCTGCACGCGACCACAAGTGAGAGAGGACAACAAACACCGGCAGGTGCTTTAAAACTTCATACAAGGCCCAAGCAAAGAAGCTCTGAATGCAAAACAGGATAGTAACCTGAGGTGAGTAAACATGTTTAGCTCAGCATTGGCCATCTAACGTTAGCTTGCTTATTGCTTTAGCTAAGACCTACCGGAGGTTAACTCTGACTGTCGTTTGTTATGAAAAGATGGTTTCCTTGCCAAACTTGTGGTGGTCGACTAACATATTCATTTACGTCCCGCTGGCTGGCCGCAAACAGGTTGCAGGTTTAAAGCTGATCATGTAACGTTATAGTTTTATTTAGTTAACGTTACCCTGGTTTGAGAGGTTTGGGGGATATGGTGACTTACAGCAGTATGAAAAAGGCCAGTTATATAATCGCTGTAACCCTATCCCACTCTATCTCCAAAGCAGCCAGCAAATATTATCTCCAAATCTCTTTCCTGTTGTCTCACCTGCCTCGCCTCATCATTCACTTTTCTTTACTTTTTCATGCTGTTTTCGTTCTCTCTCTGCCCCATACATCCCCAGCAGAGCCGTCCTGAGAACAAAGCCTGTGCTGACACCATTAACACAGTCCAGAGCTCCTGTCATTTTCTCAGGCTTCAGAAGAGGCTGATAAGCCAGAACGTGTGACATGAGGAAAACATGTTACCCTCCAGCATACCCGCTTCTCTCACTCCATTTATCCACTTCCCCATTCCTCTGGTGATCCTCCGTGATGCAGATATTGTGAGCTTGAGGTCGGAATTTGAAGAGAGACAACAACGTCCTGTTTGGCCTGAGTAAAAGCAAACTGTGCAGCGACTGGGTTCATCATCCGTTTCTATCTGGGATTCCAGTCGTGTTTTGTGGAAGAGGCTGTTTCACTTGGCTGTCGACAGATTCATAAACAACACTGCTGTGCACTGTAGGGATTTGGATAGTGTTTCCAACAGAGCCCTTCAGCCAATGATAATAAGAATCCACTGACAGCCCTAAAGGTTCGGTCATATTATTTTCAGATGTGTCAAAGACTGTTAAATGGCAGAAAACAAAGTCCAAAGAGAATAAAACCTCTCCAAACTTTCAGTCTAGACAACGAGCCCACCTGAAGCCACACACCGGCCATCAAGCTCATGCAAACCAGAGCAACTTCTAACTCTGGCAGTGTGTGTCTGCCACTCAAGGGCCCTGGCATAGCCGACGCGGACGGTGTACCCATAATTCACAAAACACCTTCGCTTCAGCCAAGCCCATTGAGGTTAAAGCAACAGAGTATTAAAAGGAGACGCTGGATTTTTCTGAAAACAGCAGGAGTTTGTAAAGTTTACTTGCATGTTTCTTGGTTACGTACTTCTCTCACCACAAATCTAATTGGTTTTGGAGCCACTACTACTTCAAAAGAGCCTTGTCAGTTATTAGAGAATAAAACCTTCAATAAATATGCTGTTCAAAAACATATATGAGGGTATTTCACACCACTTTAAACCAAAACTGAGATGTCTAATAGTGCCTTAGCCTGCCAACACATCCACAACATCAACTTCACAACTTCAGTGACACATAGTCCAGCCTGGACACACGTCAGCTTTTTAGCACGAGGATGACGACTCACAGACAATCAAGTGTCCGCAACGAAATACCAGACTCCTCTCTTATGAGCCCCTGTTATATGAGTGAGTGAGAGACAGACAGAGGAAGCAGTCGTCAGTTGCGGTTGCAGCGCCTCGCTGTGTCCTTCCTTCCTCGAGCCGGCTGAGCCAACTCTGCAGTCTGCTCTCTGCTATTAATTAAACCATTAAAACAGATTAATAAGCAGAGAGGGGCTCCAGTCTCGACAACATCTGATGAGAATTAGGGGGGCCTGCTTTTTGGCATGATGACCCCGATGCCCTTTCCTTTGGCTCTCACTTTGAAAAAACTCCTCCCTCTGCCACTTTCTTTTCTCTCAGCAACTTCTAAACTCTAATCTGATTTATTTAAACTTGTCTGTCTCCCAAATTGCCTCCCACCCCACCACTCCTGCTCTGCCTGTTATCTAATTCTGGAGTGAAAACATGTGGGTACAGAGAGGAAGACCTAGAGGGCAAACACAACCAGGATTATGACCCATTGTTTCCTAGTATTAGAGAAGATTGTTATCCAGATTTCTGCTGCGATGGCTTTTCAATGCTTTAGTCCATCGCTCCCTCCCACCTGCCTCCCCTGCATGAAGGGTGAGCTGTCTAAATAACCGAGGTTTAACACAGGAGTCACTTAAACAGAGACATACGCCAGCCAGTGCATCTGTCAGTCGTTCTGCTCTCCAACAATCACACAGACTGCTATGTTCCTCTGTGACTTTGGTGATTACATATTCAGTTAAAATAATGTAGCAACCCTTGACCTTGCACTTAAATGACGGAGACCACCTGCCTCAAATTCCAACATTATGCCGTGTAACCTGGAGGTTTAACAGACTAGAGAAGGGACAATTAAAAGACAAATGAATGTGTCATTTCATGGACGGCTGGTAAGTGTTTTCACTTGGCTGCCTGCACTGGTGGATTGATCTTAAGCAACACGCTCAAGCAAAACAACATTAATGCATTGCCACAAAATTCATCTAGCAAGTCAGCTGCAGGACCTTTCAAAACAATTAATTTAAGAGTTTCCCCACATAAAGAGGAGCCACTGCCTCACCGCGATCAGCAGAGACAAACTCAGCATTTCTGTCTGTGGATCATCAAAGATTAATCTCAATTAATCTCTAATTTCTATTTTTCTAAATGGAGATGTTATTCCACAGTGTTTCATACATCATACAATGAGTTGATTACATTTTGTTACTTCAGAAGATATTTTGAGATTAGATAGAGACTCTGTGGAGATTACAAGAAAGATGATAGGAAAAGTAAATGTTTGTGTTTAAGAAAGAGAGAGAGAGAGAGAGAGAGAGAGAGAGACAGCCCTTCTTCATACCATATTAGCATGAGTACATTTTACATTACTACAATTTTAGCTTGAATTTAGAAACCCAGGGAATAATTCCATATGTGTGTTCACCACATTAATATATTCATGGACATGCCTGCAGTGCACTTGCATCTAAGATTAATAGTTTATGGTTTTACACACACACACACACACACACACACACAACACACACACAACACACACACACACACACACAAATCCAAGAAAGAAAGTGATGTATGAGATTGAAAGGGGAAATTGAAAGTGGAGAGTGAGATGTGGTGTGTCCAGCAGGGAGAGGGAAAACACATAAACACATCACTGTCTCAGTCCTCCACCTCTACGGCCCATTACTGGTCGTAATGTGATAGTGATCTGCCCTGTGGCGCTTACACTTTGTTAAGTAGACAGGCTGCTTATTTAACTTTCACCCATTATTCAGCAGCGACCTGAGGCCAAGTGGCCCTGATTTGGAGGGGACGCTGACAGGTAAAAGAGACCAGGACAAGAGGAAGAGAAACTATAGGAACTCCAAATGTCTAATCTAAAAGGCACGAGCGTGTTGTTTTAGTGCTGCAAACCCGGAGCAAAAACAGTCTCGGTCAGGTTGTGGAAAGTGGTGAGAAACAAAGAACAGCAAAGCTAAACATGCCACAGCATTTTACTAAGATGGTTGTCTGCTTATTCTAGCTCTGTTGTAGCTTTGCAGATGCTACTCTGCTACTCAGGCTAAATGTTTTTCAAGTTAGACTGTTTGTGAAGAGGAGTGAAAAGTGTTGGGACTTCAGGTGCAAGATGAGGAGTTGAAAGAGTAGCGTTCACTTTGGTGATCTTATGTGTCATTTTACACAAGGTAGAACATGTTTTTTACCCATATACATCCCCGATCACACACACATACACACTAGCTGCTCAGGTTACAAGCATTTTAGGACTGATTCATTTCCTATTTGTTTTAACGAGTCTAAGCGTAAAACTTGTGTGAGCAATTTACAGACACAATCTTCTCCCTCCTCAGATGCTGGAAAATTAATGAGCCCTTCCAGATAATTTTGAACCACTACATCACGGCTCTCTGAATAAGAAATCAATTAGACAAAAAAATGGATAGAACTTTTAAGATGGTGACCGTAAAGAAACGGCAAATTGGTGTGAGAGTTTGCTGACATAACTCAAATAGAGGCAAAGCTGGTGAAACGTGCCAATAACCTGGCATACATTTGTCCTCCTCTGTCCTACCTGTGCACTCGTATTGGAGACCCTTGCCGTAGTATCCCTTCTCACAGATGCAGTCGTATTGTCCGGTATGTGTGCCGCACTTACAGCTGGCCATCAGGTCGCAGCAATCCCTGCCTGCTTCACACAGCGAGGAGCAGCGGGACAGATCTTCCTGGATGTAGCTGCCTGTAGGGAGGTCTGAGGGCAGAAAACAAACACAGAGAAGCGCAGGTTGCAGCAGGATCAGATTACACCACCTGGCCATCAGACAATTTAAATGTTCCTGGACAACTTCACCTCCTGTTCGGTGCATGAATAAGAAAAAGCAGTTTTAAAGGGTTAAAACTTCAGCAACTCTAGTATAGTTAAAAATTATAGTTAACAAAGAACAACTTTGTCGTCAGGCTTATTTTTCAGCTGTCTGACAACTGAAAGTTGCTCTTAATTCTAGTTTTGCTGGAGTTTTGACTGTAAATATATTCTCTTCACATCATGATGTTGTTTTTAATTGGAGGCTGAAATCCCACCTTAGCTCCATCTCACCGTGTGTATCTAAACAGTATATTATCACAGTATATTGGCACTCTTTAAACCTGGCTAATGGCTGAAGTACTTGCTCAAGAAATCAGACAAAGCTAACACCTTACCCACAAAAAGGCATTAACAAAAATGAACAGTCCCTGAAAGCCACATGTGTACAAAAGCAAACGGCCAAATCCTCTTTTCCAAGTATAAATATTGCTCCAAAACACAGTATCACTAACAAAGGCCCTAAATCAGAGCTGAGACATTTTGCGCAAGAAGTGGACTGGGACTGTAACCCGGGAGTTCAGACTGAGGCCAAATTGGCTTTGATGCTGGGCTACAGTCAACCTGCTCTTCTTTATTTTTCTCTCAAGGGGGAGAGCAGGAAGGCAGAAAGGGCCATGGAGGAAGACGACAGACGTCTCTGGTGTAACTTCTGTGATTTTATTCATGTCGAGCGAGAGTGGCTCGACATGTGGCTCCATGTTTGAAAACCAGGGTGCGTGCTTCTGAGGATGTCGTCGGCAGAGGCGTTGGGCGGACTTCAAGAGCTGTCTCACTAATCTTTACTTCTGCACTTACTGTCTGGGATGTGTGTGCATACAGTCTGTCCGTCCACGAGTTATAGCCTTCTGCAGACTCTGCGCTCTGATATTTTATGGTGATAAGTTTTAAAGCCATGACTGAATCCCTGTTTTCACCTAATTGTGGGAAGTCCCTCTAAAGTGTGGGAAAACGGCCTTACTCTGTCCAATCTGTATGGAATTGCGGCCTGGTGGCTGTTACCAGTACATTACAGAGGAGACCATGTGAAATTTACGTTGTCAGATTCCATTTGAAATATCATCCGCTTCCTTTTAAGTAAACATTAAATTTTAACAGGGTCAAACCTTTACTTAAGAAATATTGCTACAGGTCAAATGTTGATGATGGGAGCACTGAGACTTCAAAGAGGGTAGAAACGGTAGCTTCAACTTCATTTCACCAAAACACAGCTTTCCCTTCTGGTGGTAAATGGGAAAGGGGTGAGGTCTAACAAGTCTTTAAGGGTTTGAAAGATCAAAAGCTGTCTGACATAAACAGATTTGGTTTATTCTCTATTATCAGAAAAAAAACCACAGCACGACTGAGCTTAAGTCATAATTATACCTTCATGCAATGCACGACGAGCCAGGGCCTCAAACTCTGCAAAGTTGTGCACCAGGTAGCAGTGCTGGTCCTTGGGCTGCGAGGCCATGTCGTGAAGCTCCCGGATGTTACCCTGCCAGATGCCCAAGGTGAAGATCTCAACACCACGTTCCCTCAGAGCTGCCGCCACCGGCCTGGGGTCCCCGCCATTAGAGTAGCCATCAGTGATCAGGAAAATGACCTTGGTAGCGTTAGCACGGGACTGACGTAGGATTTGCTGTTGGAGAAGAATATGTAAATAAATATGTAAACTCTTTTAGCAAGGAAACTGACTGAATTTTCATTATTAATTAAATCTTTCTTTTTCTACCACTTGGCTCGTGTTAGACAAACTCTGAGAGGAAATTAGTTGCAAAACAAAACAAAAAACAACATGTACAAACATCAACAACAGTGAGAATGTCACTGTGCCTGGCTGAGAAATAGTCAGATTATAGCTCCTATAGCAACACAAATTCATGATCAGTGACAATTGTGTCTTAGTGTAGTCATGCTGTTACTGTTGCGCAAAGGTTGATCATTCAAATACACACACATCCCACTGCTCTGCCTGTTGTTGGCGACCAACATAGCTCCAGCTTTGGTGACATGACTAAACTGAATAACGAAGAACGTCACACACAACCACTAAGAACAGCCCTCAATTCTAGGGTTCCTCAAAACCCTACATCAGCAAGACAGGCAACGAGGGCACGATAGGGAGGAGGGACAAAAAAGGAGAAAGCTCTACAATTGTAATTATTTCTCCTACAGACTGCGCAGCTGCTTGGCAGTGGTTGAAAACCACCAGAGAACACTGACCGGGCTGCTGTGTCCGCCCCAGACACCGGCTACAGTTCCCAAACTAACTTTAGCCACCGTTTACAATCCACCACATACAATTAGATTGAACATTAAAGTCAGAGAAACGTATCTTTATTTTCTCTGGAGTAAAGAAAAAAAAAACACCTAACAGGACCATCTGCTAGCTTTGCTGTGGAGGCCATGACAGTGTCTTGGTTTGTTGTATGGGTGTTTTAAATGAGGTTAAGAGGGCTTGTGGATAAAAACCAGTGAACAATGGATGAAAAGAAAAAGAAGCAATAAGCAGGAGAGAAAATAAAGGAAAGTGAAGGAGCAGAAGGAGCCAAGATGAGGTCATTAGGACAGATATCCACTTACTTACTGAAAGCTAGAAAGGTCATGCGTATATCATAAAGAATTAGAGAATGGGAGGGAAACAAAGGATGTGTGTTGGGGCGAGGTTGGATTTTTCTGTATTCTGAGTCCAAAAAGGACATAATAGCTACACATGACAGACTGTAAAATACGTGAGGTGAAGAGAGAGGAGACACGCAAGGGTGTGACCACAGAGGGAGGGGCGCCGAGCAGGAGAGAAAACTCTGGTCTTTATTGTCTAATTGGCTAAACTTCAAGCCGCTATAGCAGGAGCGGCGTAATTATAGAGCCGGTGAAGCGAGGGAGTGAGGGAGGAAAAGGAGGCTGGTGAGGGAACAGAGGAGAGGGAGAGCCTGGTTTCTCTGATCCTCAAAGCTCCAGGCTGCCTGCTGCTCTGGTTCCCAGCCCGGGGAGGCTCGCTGCAGCCGCTCACGGGCTGTCAGCGCACCCCATCAGAGGATGGATGTGTGCACACTTGCTGGTATGCCTAGCTGTCTCCTCTTTATGTGTTAATACTGTATGTGTGAGTGTTTCTAGATTTTATTAGGCGTCTGCTCAAAGTGCTTTCGGGCCGCGGTGGTTTCTGCGTTAGCCATGAGTCAGTGGCGGGTGTTCGCGAGCGTGGAGATGCCACCAAACGGAGCATACGCATGCACACCCACTAATAATACCCTCCCGAATGGCCTCTGCATACTTTAGGTCAGAGTACTAACATAAAGGCAACCACAGGAGCCAGTGTGTGGGAAGGGGCTGCCCCTCAGTGTAACTATCTGTAAGATGTTATTGGTCACGGCATTTCAAAGCAGCGAACAATTAACAAATAAAAACAATCACAGAGGCTGCTAACAGTGACAGAGGGAGAGCTAAACACATTCTGTTTGTGTGCATATGTGTCGAAAATGCATGTAAGAAGAGAAGAAGATGGTTTCACTCATATGAACATTTTTTTTCTCTGATGATTACAACACAAGGATAAAACATGCTGTAACAACAGAGGGAAAAAGACAGAGATGAAAGAAAAAGTAGAATTTCAGCTTCAAATGTTAACAGACCTGTCTGAGACTAAGCCAACATGTTGTAAAAATAATGGCAACTGCAAGTCAAGATGTTTATTATCTAGTAAATACTCTTAAAATCTTCCTTAAACCAAGTAAAAAGCTACATAAAACAATGGGTGAGAGCATTTTGTAAGTGTGTCATTGCTTAAACATTTCCAGAAGTCCTTGAACTCAACCTGAAAGACGTTGACTTGCATTGCACTACTCTGATCTAATGTTTAGACTACTATACTCCTAAATAATTTGGATGGTTGAATGCAGCATGTCATGCAGATGTCATTGATCTTATTACACGTCTCAATCTGCACATGCATCTGAACAGCACGAGGCCTCTCTATGCTGTACATCCCATGCATTTCATCAATTACGCACATGACAACTGCTTCGATGCCTGCGCAGGTCCACTGAAGAGATAATAAGCTGGCAGTAATGGGACAATTTAAGTGTGTCTGGTTTAGAGCCGTTGATATCTGTCAAAGCAGCGGTGATAGCGCAGGGACCAACAGGCCTGGAGGGATTAGTGGTAAGAGCAGCGAATCTATCTCCGCTCCAAAACGCCTCAAAACTTTGGCAAGAGGCAAGAGAGAGACAGACAGAGGAGAGAGATGAGCGCTCTGTATGTGAAGCTGGTGATTGTTTTTTGTTAAAATACAGTAGAATCACGTTCACACACATGAGTGAGAGAGTCTCATCCTGTCCAAAGCTACACACACTCTTCAGGTTAGATTTGATCCGGTGATCAAGTGTATTTAATTTAATTTTTGTTAACAAAAGATCAGCAATTGATGCTATGTTAAAAAACCCAAAGATTGACATTCAAAGTACAAAGTACGTACAAAGTACGCTACATAAATAAAGCTACCTGATTTTTTGTTCATTGTTCTTTGGGATAATAAAGGAGAGAAGCGATTCAATAATTAAATAAGAGCCTCAGAGCTTAACATATGACTATTTTACCAACTTGACATCACATACAAATATTGAATTGGCTACCAAACTCCAGCCATATGCATGATACCCTTTCCAATATAAATAAATCATGTAAATAAAACCTTAAGTCCTTATTCTGATGGACTCCCCATGTCCAAACAGATGCTTGTATGATTCGAACTTCAAAAGCAGGCACCTCGTTGCATTTGGCAGAAGAGACATGGAAAGCCTTCCACACCTTGAGGGGTTGACGATGGTGCCAAGGTACCCCAGCTGTTAATCAAAGGCTTATATATGCATGGCAGCTATTCTGAATGCTAAATTAGGACCCCCCCACCCCCCCCCATCTCCATCGCACTGCTGGCCTCCCATCAGCCCCTCCTGTGACTTTGATCAGAGCCCGGGCCCACCTGGCTCTGAGCAAAGCTGGTTAATGATTTGTTTTTTTCTCCATTTGCAACAGTGATACCACACTGAAAAAAAGAAGTATACTGTTCTACAATCGCTGTTCACTGACTAGTTTTTAGTTTAGTTCACTATTTTAAACACACTGGATAAATAATGCACAGTTAGGCTCAATAAATTGACTTCAGTACAGACTTTTACATTGATAGTAGCCAATTTTCTTTTTCTTTTTTGTATCTGGTTGTGCAGGCATTGCAGATACCGTATCCTGGAGCAAATAAGTGTAATCATGAGCCGACAACATAAAGTCATATCTTTAAATATTTGTTACACTAATAATGTACTTTAACTGACTAATAATGTCCAAAGACAAATACTTTGTACAATTTAATAGTTTACCACCATGCTTACAACAGTAACAGTTAAGCTCACTCATTAATACGGGCCCAGAAACTAAAACACAATGTGATGAATGAATGAATGAATTGCATTTATGGACTATGAGCTTTAAATCTCGCTGCTCTTTCACCCAAACACATCATTGCTCTCTCATCAACACAGATCATTCTGTGACTGAACTGATCAGTGATCAGATAAAAGCTACAAAACCTGGGTGTGACTTCTGTATGATCGTATTTGTATAATGGAGCTGCTTTTTCCTGCCACTTAAATGAACTCTAAGCTGTTTCTTCTTGACACAGCTTGAAAGACAAGTCTACCTTTTTATTCTCCGACATGGTTTTTCACTTCCTCGAGAACAACCTTCCCAAAAACAAAAACTTTATTTGCAGGCATTCCACAGAGGATCAAAAAAAGACGAAGAAAAAAAGCAACCCAACTACATCCGTCCGGAAAGCTGTCTCCCTGTCGGTCGGAAGTGGGAGCGCTTGTTTTGACAGGCTATCTGCTCTTGGCTTGGGTGGTAAGAATAACAACAACATCTCTGCAGGGGTCCAACAGACCAACATGCACACATGTACACACATTTACAGACACTAGACTCAACTTTGGTATAATTGAGCAACATCTCTGAGACCCATACTTGAGCATATTTGAGCTAAACTGGGTCACCTGCAAAGATTTTTCCCCACGGGTCAGATCAGTGACCATCTTGTGTCCCACAAACATCTTGTTTTTGTTCCTCATGCACTGCATGCCTCACGGGAATAACACGTTTTAAGAATTTTCTAGTCAGAGGCTTCTGATAAGTAACTTCTATCTGTGGTTGGATCCAATTTAAAGGCAGATGAGTCCTGAGATGTTTTGACTTAAGAGCACATGTGTTTTCCTGAACTGGTTGTATTTCTGATTTGCCTACAAGCTTTGACTCCATTTGTTCCGCACGCTCTCACAGATTGTAGAACGTTTCATGCCACATCATCTGTTTCACTAACATTATTTCACAAAACTTTCCATGCTCTTGTTTTGCTCAGTGGCTAGCCACGAGACTGACACAGTAAGGGTAAGAAGTTTGGTTTCCACAAGGGCCACCCAGGACAAGGGCCATACGTGCATGTTTTAGCCTATGTACTGCAAATTACGTATACTTTACCCTCAAGTAAAGTTCCTAAATAAAGTTTCATTTCCTAACTTTCAGTCAGTTACTGTTCATGACTGGGTGGTGTGTAACTCAGCTTGCCTCAACACTCAATATCATTTAGAGTTGAAAGCATCACCTGTAGAGGTAATGCTGAAAAACCTGCAGTTCTTCTATTCTGTTCTTTCGTTGAAAGAAGTTTTCACAACTGCACTGTGACAGAGTAATAAAGGTGAAGAATCGTTCCCTGTGAAGTATTATCTAATAACGTATGGTATTCTGTACTGCAATACTGTTAATAATAACCCACAAATCTGGTATTTTAAAGTTTCCACTGTAAATTACTCATCTACCATGAAAGCGAAGACTGTTGAAGCCACTGTGCTGCTGTCCAGCTGTTTCTCAACAGTCATATGTGGCGAATAAAGTAATAAACCAGACAGCAGACACAGTCTGTGTACAGCTCTTTATCAATACTGCAGAGTGACTGCTAGAGCTGAAAACAACCTGGAAACTGACACTGCAACAGATACTAAGTGTTGCTTCCCAGTAGTATCTGTTTTGTCACATCTCATGATGAATTAAATTTTCAAGTGTGAGCATTTAAAAATGTTTTCTATAATCTGGAGCATAAAGTGAGCTCCAGGAGGAGATTTTTTGGAAACACTGACACATTTCAGACCTTTGAAATTAGCCACATCTAGGGATGGGCGGTATATTGGTATATGAGGTATACCAATATAATTTCAAAAGAGATATGAAATTAGACAATGCAGTTTATACCGATATAGTTTGATTTGAGTTAATTAATGTTTCCGTAAAGTCCTGCCAGTGTTTGCTCCTCTCTCCCCTTACCGCGCAGCCCCGCCCCTCTAACAAGATGGTCAACACTGTCAGACCTGGCTTGTAAAAAGAATAACACAGTTCAGTCAGTGTTTCCCACACATACACGTTACTTCATTGGGCCACCCAGGTTAGGCAACACATTGAAGCATTTATCGGAGAAACGCAGTGATTATCTTACAAGTCGTGACACTGTGGATATTTTACAAGAGCGGACCAGGTAAAGCGACGGTGAACACACCAGCCAGATGTTATTCGTTAGCTACCATGTTGGTTTTGTTTTGATAGGCTACGTCGTCAACACGCCTCCTCAACATGCAGCTCAGCGGCTGCTGTGAACAGAATCACGGAAGGAAAAGTCCAGAAGTTTTTTTTGTTCTTTTTCGGTGACTTTATACAGCCTAGCCTACACCTGATGGGGGGAAAAGTCACCAAAGAGGACATACAGGGAGAGAGAGATGGTAAAGTTGTACCTGCTACTAGGTACTTTTTTTCGTATCACCTCTGTCTTACCTGTCTTTATATCCTGGGTCAGGTTGAAACGTTTTAACTTAAATCAAGAGACAGCTGTTTGTTTTATTTATCCCACACTGGGGGATTCTTACATATTAGTGAAAAATAAAATATATAGCAGAAATAGAAAAAATATATATATATATACATATATATATATAATTTTTTTATGCCAGGATTCTGAAGAAGAAGAAGAAGAAGAAGTTTTATTTATATAGCGCCTTTCCAGAGCTCAAGGTCGCTTTACATAGTACATTTATAATACATTTAAACACTAACACACAACTTACAATCACATAGGATACATATAGTCTGCCAGAATAGACTATATCGCCAAGTCCTCACCACATCTTCCAAACATATGAATCAATTCTTAGACATCTCCTGCAATGGTGCCTGCATATCAGGCAACTGCGCATGGTGTCTCATCCCAGGTAATCTGTACTTTCAGAGGACACAAAGAGTGGTACCATATTTTAGGAGAGGAACACTCATCAATCATTTTGCTCAAAGTGGAGGTTCCAAAACCCACAGATGATGTTTTTGAAGTTGCATAGAGACTACATACATAATTGTTAACCTGCCTGGGGTATAGTTGGCAAAATTTTAGGGATGGAAAACTATTCCTAGAACAGGGGAGCTGTTACAGCTCCCAATTTGGCAACCACCGACTTACTTACCACTACCTAATGATTTAAAAGTCTTCACTAAACTCTGCCTGTGTAATGGGGATTTGCAAGCGGGCCCAAACTGAGCCCAGTTTGACTGAGAAGCGCAATTGCATCCAAACAGTTGGAGAAGAGAGTGCGGACAGTCAGCTAATTGCCAGATACGGTAGGCTGGCCGGCTGTGAGTGTAAGCTTGACGGTTTCTGTCACAACACCATTCATCAAACTCGACAAGAGAAAGAGAAAAGCTAATTCCACAATGTGATGCCAAGGGGAAAGGCTATCTTGGCTGGTAAATCAGAAAGTCATTCAATTATATCGCCACTGGTCTCTCTGTTGCGCTGGCGGAACGGAGCACTGAGAGAAACATTTCAGGCACTGACCGTGTTCCAATCGGACACGGCATTCTGGGTAATTGGACGAGGATAGCTGGTTTGACTGAGTGGGAGGAAGAATAATAAGAGTGGTTACGGTCTGAGTGCCAGTTGGACGACGGTAAGGTCAGGCTGGCTTGGCAATCTGCCTCGTGTCATGTTTCTTAGGTTATTTATATTTATTACATTTTGTTTTCTATGCTCATGGCACGTGTTTGACATTTTCAATATTTAAATGGTATGTTTTGTTTCTCTCTGTCCACCTGTAGTTGGTATAAAGCAAATATAAAAGGTTTATACAGTATCCGTGTAGTATATCTGTCTTTCTTAATGGAGGTCTTACTATTGCATATCTGACCTCATCTCTTTTATTTTGCGGGCACTGACATTGTGATTTTTCTCCCACTGGATGTACAGCCCCTTGGTTTGCACAACATGTCACATAATACTGAGAACAAGGCATGGTTACTGGCTAATTTCATCATCATACGTCTGTGCTGCCTTCATGTTTTTAATCAGATGAAAACCAGTGTTCTTAATATGTTACACATGCACTGTATTAGGTTCAATAAACTGCTGCTATTGCTGCAGGAGTGAGCTAATACAGCAGATATCATCTGATTGATCTCGTCTGTGTATGACTGCATCATATAAAGCAAGAACGTCGATATTTTAGACAGCTGGAAAATGGCAGAGCATCTTGAACTGTGTTGTGGCGGTGTTGGAAATTGTCTGCACGCGACATAAAAACTCATTTTCAACAGAATTACTTTTAAGAGTGAAAGAAGTCCCACGAATTACTTAATGAGATAATTACCTCGCTACGCAAGCACAGAAGAGCCACCGCATCATCTCTAAGGCCGAGCTTTGATTTTGAAATAAACAAAAGGCAACAGCGAGGTGGAGCGCGATGCTTTTTTTGACTCCAGACTGGCGCGCTGAAAGTGCTTATACACAGAGAATGATTTGGGGACTGTCGCTGGCTCAAAGCATCCATGAAAATGTACCCGATCTCGTCCAGACTTAGCTCAGACCGCACTGTGGGGACAGACGCAGCATTTTCCTTTGTTATGTTGACTGTTGTTGCTGTAGTTGCAGTTCTTCCTCATGTTCCTCTCTCTATGTCCTCCCCTTCTTTCTTCTCCTGAGGGGTTTGTTTGTCTTGGCCCCGGTTGCCGATGGAGATTTCCTCTAACAGAGCAGGGAATTGGAGCCACATCAGTGTTTGCTGTACAGATTCATGGAGCGGTTTCAATTTATTGATTCTCATGTTTGTTCTGGACTCGGCCCCCGTTGGTTGGATAAATTATATTAGACCTCATAACACCAAGAGGAAGCACAAGCTGGGAGGTCACTCAAAGAGGAGGACACATTTTGAGTGTTATTGCTCGCCGATCATATGTACGAGGCCCGAGTTGCCACTGATTTGTACAAAACCTCACCATAAATCAAGAGAAAAACATATGATGATGTCGCACATACTTGTTTTCCAAGAAAACACCAGTACAAATATGCTATCGCTGGGAAACACCTGCATTTATTGTCCGGATACCCCGAATTGAAACAGATTGTATTTGTCTGCTTTTGTATTCTCTGAAAATGAGATTGGTGATCCAAATCGGGTTCTAGATGACTTGTTTCTTGCAGACACATGCCATTTCAAACATGAACTGATTAAAGCTGAGGCGAGTGCGTATTTTGTCTCCATATTTGGGTAACTTCTCGGAACAGGGTTTCTCCCTGAGGCTGAAAACACAAGAAAGAGACCAGAAACTAAAATCTTGCACAATCAGACCTGGGGAATGTGAAAAAAAATAAAATAATAATCACATAAAAAGCAGACAAACAAAGACAACAGGATGTAGGCATGTTTGTGGCCTCACAAATACATGTACCAATTAGCTACTTACGGTCATTCACAAACAGAGACATACAGTCAGACAAACACGTACACACTCTCACTCACCAAAGAAAACAACTGAAATGGAATCTGGCGCTCTCAGACGCTAACCTCAACATAGCAAGTGGTTTACTAATAGACCTACACGCCTTAGCCCATAAAAACATGTTATTTAGTTTGCCACTACTGGCTCTTTCAAATAGTTTTGGTTTCTTCAGGTGCCAAGGTCTGACGCTTTTGGTAAATCCTAATCTCAAGATGCCAAAGTAAATCCATACGCTTAAAGAATTTGTGTGATTTGTGTCTTTAATCAAAGCTGTGGACTTACTTAATGCTGCGGCATTTGATTGATTTGTAGCAACAAGATGAAAGGTACACTAATCAAACACAGTTCACTGCTTTATTAAAAATGCATGCTTGTTATTGAATATTAGAGGCAAGCTGATACATCTGCTTGGCAAATATTATAAGCTTATTTTAGCTGGTAACTATTGCAGAACAGTCAGTACCTTGTTTGACCACCAGAGAGATCTGACAAGTTTATTTTTACAACTGTAAAATCCCCCGTTCCGTAATTACCGTTGCAATTCTTTAAAGGATCGTTAATCAAAAATGTTTATGTGGAGATTAAAAGTTAATTCTTGACCACAGAAATAGCAGTTGACAAAACTATTTCACCAGAAAGTCTATTTAGTGGCCATTCTGCACCTTTATCATTATATCACAATAATTTTTATTTCAGTGTTTGTCAACTAGTGTTTCCAAGATTGAATTTTCACTCGCAATCTTTTTGAGCCCACATGGATGTGAAGAAGTAAAAAAAAATTGAACAGCAACATCTCTGCTAACTGAGGATGACAGTGTGACGTTCAAATGTTCGGAAACTGCTACAAAATGGACTTGAGATACGTCAGCTACAGTTTCCAAGGTCAAGAATCAACTTTCACTCTCAGCTTTTGAGTTAACATGAAGAAAAACTCCTTAAAGTGCTCAGAAGAAAATGCAAACACATACATTTCCATAACAACCAGGCAACCCCACCTGCCAAGGAGGATCACGTCAAATCTCAAATATCAATATCGGAATTGGCCGCAAAAAATCTTGTATCGGTCGGGCTCTGTTCAATACACGGAAAAACTTTCATCCAAAATATATGTGCCAGACTACCTACTTTCAAAAGAACATGGTTTTTGTGTTTCCACTAAGCGGGGGCTTAGTGGAAACACACTTTTTCCAGTGACATCAAGAAACCCCACTTTTCTAATGATATTCAAAGTTTATCACGGCACTAAAGCTGCTGACAGTCAGTTCCTGTCCTCGCTGACGCCTCCCTGAACTTTGGCCCTGCCGACAGAGCATTGACCCTCAAAGTCTGCTTCCCGCTCTTCTCTGAATCGCACATATCATAGCGCACCTCTCCACCTCACCACCTCGCCCCACCCGCCTCTCATTTATCACTCTCACACACTCACATAGAGCTCCACAAGGCTGGCGTCAGCAGCTCCTATCAATCGCTGAGCAGTATTTTAAGTAAGAGGGAATCTGTGTATAGGTGTGTGCGTGTGAATACACAGTGGAAAGAACAGAGTGTGAGCTTAAGAGAGTGAGCGTGATGTGTGTAGGAAAGTGTGTGTCCGCAACCACACGTGTGCGTTGGTGTGTGCATCTGACCGACCAAAGAGTGTAAGATTCACTGCCTTCAGCAGTGAAGCTAATTTTAAGCAACTTCAAGGTCACATAAAGTAAAATGCAAATTAGATGTAATTAAACACGCTATGCAAAGTACCAGGTCGGAGGCAGTAATGTAATCATAAGACAAAGAAGTGTTAACTAAGTAAGACATTTAACAGGAAGGGCACAGATCCAGATACTGTTAGTGGGTCCAGTCCCTGGTTCACAAGGTTTACCTCAGTGGAGTTGAGCAATCATTAATCTTATTAGTTACCTGTGATTTTCCTGCTTGTCTCCACCTGAACCTTCATCCACACTTTTCTCCTGGATTAAAATAGATATATGCTGCTGTGGACACTGACGGCTTTTCACGCAGTTAGAAAAACAACCAATCAGAGCCCTGTAGGTGGGATTAAGAATGGGATTGTCAACACCTGGTACCAGAGCCACAATTTCGATCCAGACAAAAATGATGAAAAGCATGGATAAAACCGATGCATCTGTCTTTGAAGCGTGACATATTTCTTTGGTCAGCATGACCGACAATAACTGTTCCAAGCATCTGCTACTGCAGTTTCTGTGTCAACGGAAAGTGATGTTGACAGGACAGATACTGTTCAGACACCACTGACTGGTAAAGTAAAATTAAGCCGAAAATGACATGAGATGCACCACCACATAACTTATTGTGAGTTTGGGTGTAAACAACGAGGGCTGAAGTGGTGAAATCTGCCTTTACAAGCTAACAGCAGCTCCTGGAGACTCCCCACTTTGCAGATCAGATTTTTATGGCCGGACCAGGACGGCTTACACTCCTCCACACTGCGGTCATTAAAACTTAAAACCTCATCTTTGGGGAACGTTGAACTGTAGGGGTAAGACGTTAAAAAGGACACAGTGACGGATGCATAAGCCTGATGCGGAAAGGTCTGAAATTACATTTGTGGGATTTACCGGCATCTGTGTTTTACAGAGCTGGGAAATGTAAAGATTGCTCTCTCCAGTCTCCTGCGCTGAGCTCCTTCCAATTTCCCATATTTCTAAAAGGAGTGAAAAACGGTGTGCACACGATAATTGTGCCATAAGTGTTGCAAGTAACAAGAGAATAATTTCTTCTGGGGCTGGGCGGCAAAGTGGTGTGTGGTATTGTCCCCTCTGGCAAAGTATCTGACTCCTGATGCATGTACCAGGAGAAAACAAGAGAACAAGAATGAGAAATGCTGCTAGAAGAAAACCAAGCGAGCTCTCACATTTTTTACACATTTATCCATAGCGTAAGTCCCACTTTCTTGCACACTAAAAGACGTCCCAGAGTGACTCTGATAACTATCCACAACCGCAGAGCCATAGGCATTTCCACTGAGTCAATATCCTGGTGATGGGTCGTGGTGAAAGTGAAATATCTGTGTTTTTCATCTTACAATTAAACAGTTGTTTCTCTGCTTTAGATGTGCAGGCAGACAACAGCACAAGGAACATAGACACGCTCAACAGTTATGTTGTTTATCCAATCAGCTGAGGATAAGTAGCTGGACAAAGCCCTGACTTTACGCATCAGATTCAAAGTGGGATCACACACACACACACACACACACACACACACACACACACACACACACACACACACACACACACACACACACACACACACACACACACACTCCGTGTTGTTTCCACTGGCCTCAATCACCTCATTTTTTTTCTCTAATTCTTTCTCTAACTGGAGTCGCTGGTTTTGGCCGGAGCAGAGCTCGGTTATTTGACCGCAGCAGCTTAAGGCCAAGGCCAAGTGGGACACTCTCCCGAGCGTCCAAACCAGCACATACTGCGTACACTGACGTCGACTGAAAAACCCTGCCGCATACCCTCGAGGCAGGACGATTACGCGTGACGCAGAGAAAGAAGCGGAGACAAACGGGCAGAAATGAAAGAGAGACAGATGGACAGATCACCCAGCGCTGAGGAAAACTGAGACAGTGAAAAGCAGACAGGGTGATGCAAACAGCAGTCGGAAAGACAGCGACTACAAACTCAGCAGCTTTTGCAGAAGCCAAATATCTTATAAGCAATAACTGCAGTAATTTACAACCTTTCAACAACGTCTAGTATAACTGAACGAAGACTGATTCGGGGCTTTTTTCACTTCACAATTCCAAACAGACGGATAGCAAAACTTTTCAAGATGGCTACATTTTCTACAAACGTGTAGCGTCCCTTCAGATTCAGATCATCTCCCTCAATTTCAAAACCACCAACGGCTGCCAGCTCCTTCACGATCCACCCGGCATGCATCAATTTGTCTAAACATGGGACTTAGTTACGCCCCCACCCAACTCCCGACTGTATTTCATCCATCACCCAAAGACTACACTGGTAAAACTTAGGTGGTATTGTGTGAAACCTAATCCGACCACCTTGTTTTCCAAACCATTCCCTCTGACAAGTCAGCGCTGAGACTTTTCTTAGCAATGAAATGGATGTAAAACCTGATCTTGGGGTTTTCCTAAATTTGTGCTGGGGTTCCTGACAGGGTAAGATTGCTGATCTCCAAGAAAAAGATCTAATGATGATGAGGAAGGATAAAGAAGGCGGTTGAAGGATGTAGTCTGGTCTCACACTGCCAAGTCCATGGCTGCTGTAGTGAATACAGATGGGACCAGGATGCTTGGAGAGTTGTTGGAGGAAACCAGTGACCTTGGATTGGCCTACAAAGAAAAGTCTCTGCTGTGTCAAATTGAAGAGTTTTGTTCCAAATGTGATATCCAGCGTTTGGAAAATCTATTACAAAATGGTTGAGAACCAAAAAATTTAAGCAAACTGTGGTTTAGAGATCAGCACTTTCACGACTTAAACTCTGGGTTGACAAAATGGCACATTCAGAGATAATATGCATTTCAAAAAGCACATACTTGTTACTTACTTATGTATTACTTCCCTGAGAGATAGACTGTGTCTAACTGGAAAGATAAGAGACTGCAACCTTCCCAGCGGCTGGGGCTGTTTCAAAAAGATCTTTGTAAACACCCTGTTTTCTGACAGCTTGCACATATTTGGGCCACCTTCAGCTTCTCGCGGGCCTTTCTGCACAATAGTGAGCTGCAGAAGGACCTGTGTCAATGACCGCTGACCTCTGCTGACCTCTCAGGCTGCATATCTCTGCCATACCTGGCTGTCTGTCAACACTTCTCCGCAGATATCTGACAGTCACGGAATTCAAAGGGTCCTAAGTTATCAATACATGGTGACAGCTGCCGGAGTACAGAGGAGTCAGTGTCCATGTCTTCATGAATACAGTTATTCTCAGCTCTGTACAAAAAAAATATTTGATAATCTGATGAAAACAGGTCAGAAATATATTCAGGAAGCATTCAGGCTTTGCATATTTCTTTTTACCACAGGTCAGTTACATCAGGCCAGCTTTGCGTGTCACGTTGTGTGTGTGTGTGTGTCTGTGTTTGTGTGAGATAATGGTGAATGCCTCGGGGTCCTTCTAGATGTTCAGAGGTCGCAAAGTAGGCATCTGTTTCTGGAAAAAATTGAGTATCCATTACAGGGAGGAGGGCAGGGGTGAGCAGAGTGTGATGAGAGAAGGAACAGGAGTGAACATCGTTAAGTAACAAAGGCAAATATTATCTATGCAATTAGACATAGTGACATACAGCCTAGTTTAGCCCCTGTGTAGGACTGCCTGGATCGTTAGCTACGCAAGCATTTATCTTTAAACCTGCAATAATAATATTAATTACATGTTTTTTGGGCTACTTGGGGAGAGCGGTAAAGTTACATCACCTTTTAAGGTGATATGACGAGCTCGTTAGCAAACAGTTGCTTCATCACACAGAGCAACATGATGACTCATTTGGAGTCATGCGTCTGGAGAACTGCTGAATAGAAGTCCAACGCTCTCTCTCTTTTATTAACAACTCTTTTCATCATCAATCAATCTGCCGATTATTTTCTTGATTAATTGGTTATCGTCTTAAACGTAAAGATATTTGATTTACTATCATAACACACAGAGAAAAGCTGCACGTCTTTACATTTGGAACAGCTTGGAAAATGATTTAATCAAGATATTTTGGCTTGAGTAGTCAACTGAAGGAAAATAAAAAATCACTTCAAAGCCCACAGTCTCTACTCCTCCAGACAGAGGTATTAATGATGACAATATTGACAAAATACAGCTCTGTCACAGCATGTTGTGAGGGAAATACCTCAAAAGACCTCGGTAGAACATATTTGAGGTTGATGGACAAAGTTATGAAAGAGGAGAACGGAGAATACTCCTGTCAGAATGATTCAGTATGAAGAGGCCCAGAGGAGCGGAACCCGAGACTAAAGCATTTCTTCCTCCTGAACCAAAAACATACACTCACGTACACACACACACACACAAAAGCACACACAGGCCTGTTGAGTCTATAGTCTCCATCACCGTGACAGTGTCTGAATAACTTTCCAACTACACCCTGAGCGTACGTGCCAGGTAAGCACCCTGTAAAGGAGTGAGTGCACTACTTGAAATTAGATTAAATTGAGTTAAAAAAGTCGCTCCTATTACAATATTATTTCAGGCCATGAGAGAAAAGTATGTTACTGTTGAAGTCAGGAGATGTATTAAGATATCTGCAACAACATATTTATATTTTAAATACATCGTCAACTATGTTTGAAAACCTGACCAAAATTATGGGACTAACAGGTAGCACCTGCTTTCTGTCATAATATAACTACAACTTTATGAAACAGTTAGAAGAAATACAAATACAAGAAGCAAATGGAGTTTGTGTGTGTGTGTGTGAGTCAGGAAGAAGAAACCAGTGGTTTCCAACCTGGGGGGATCAGGACTCCTCAGATGAGTCACAAGACGAAGCCGAACGGTTACGTGGGGGAAAAAAACTATAATGCTACACAAAAGTACTTTTACTTTTCTATAAATATTGGTTTTCTTGTGAAACTCTGGATTCTAAAATTACTCAAACCGAGCAACTGGAAAGGAAAAAAAAAAAGGTCAATATATACAGTATTTTTGACAAGGTGTCACATGCAGACGTCATGTTGTTTTAAGGGGACACAAGTTGATTGTTGTGCTGGTTTTTATAAAGAAAAGTTCAAGCCTCCACTTTCCAATCAGTACACTTTAAAACGCTCTTTATACTCTGCCAGTGAGAAATTAAGGTAAAGAGCAGGGATAATGTTCTTTCTACTCAAGTGAATGGGATTAAAAGTAATGACAGAAACAGTACTGCTCATCCCAACACAAACAGCAATGTGTGTTATTTTAAGGCCACCATTTACTGTCTTGATTAATCATTTCACAGATTTATAAGGTGCCATGTACAGTTATGGTAAAGACCCACATCCCACGGCTGACTCCGAAATGTTAAATCTGTTGTCTGGTGTCTGTGGATGTTTCTGTCTGGCCTTGGTCTTATCAGAGCTGCTCTGGCTGGTAGGTGAGTCGGCCTGACTGCTCCATCTTTCTGTGTCATCCGAGTCTGCAGGAGACCCTTTGATACTGAGGAGGAGGAAGAAGCAGACGGACTGAGGGGGAGGAAATGATTAAGAGGGAAATGGTGGGATGTGGCAGCTTCGCAGACAGGAAACAGAGACTTTTTCTTATCACCTTATCACGGCTGGGTCCAGCCTTGGGGGCCGGATCAAAGAGGTGCACCTTGCTTTCATTTGTTGTGGTGGGAATTTGTTTACATCAGCTCTTTCGCTGAAACTGTGGTCGTCTTCGCTTTTTCATTGAATGAAAAAGTAGCTCCCCTTCTCATCTGCGTGTTATCTCTACACAGTGTCATTTCTCAACTTCGCACAGTGAGAGTGTAGCTTGAATTCGGTGCTGGTGAGTAATCATTGGCTTGTTTAAAATTTGCCTTGTGACTCAGCCAAGAGAATAAAAAAATGCTCCACTGAGCGAATGTGTTTTCTAGAAATGAAAAGGCCCCTAAAAATCACCCGACGTAGACGACATTTTCCAGCATTCAGGTGACAGATGGTGTTCATTTCCCACCTGAACTTGCTGCAATCCACATCTCATTACCGGTTATTAAGAACTTCAGGCACAGGCTCAGACTCCAAAACACTAACATTAAATATAAATGTGTTTGCCCGTCAGTGTGTGCGCTTCACACAAGCCAAAAAGTACAGTACATCTCCACAGGCCAAACATAAGCAACTTACACATGCCTCATTTAATCTAATAGACAATGTTTTGAATAACAATACCGCATATTTTGACTGTAATGCATCAAAGCTGACAGCGGTGATGTTCTTCTGCTCAACACTCTGAGGTGGAGGTCTGCGGCTCTGGAGGAGAGCATGATGGAAAGACATAAAGACAGGAGGAGAAATGGCGCTGACTCATTCGAACCCAGCCCTCAGTATTTGTTTCGCTTAATGAAGAAAAGCATCAACTCAAGTGGAGCCGTATGAAGTGTGATTGACAAGTGAGAAGAAACAAGAAACATCAAATTTGACAAATTTGTAGACTTTAGCGGACAAATGTGGGCTTTGATTCAAGTTGAAAAATAGAAAAATGTGGCTGATATACTCGACAACCTGTCGCTACCCAACAAAATGTGTGTCTGAATCACGAGGTGAAAAGTAGAACTCGCTGTTTCACTATGCGTCATTTTATATCTACAATGACTATTAAAATTAAACTACTTGTTTACAAGGTTTGGATGTCGACGAGACAACAGTTTTCAGATTGGGCTGTTGGACGGTGGATGTTTTCAGGACCAAAATCATGCAGTAAAAAAAAAGTGTTTGTAAGATCTGGGTTGGATTTCCAAGTCTGGAGCTTTGTGTTGACGACACAAGCGCAATGTCTACAAATGCAAGCACATAGGTTCTCACGCGACACACTCCAGTACAGTCTATAATATGACCTCTCTGAATAAGATGATAACAACCATGTAAAGACATGCAGCTGGTCCATAAACTCTGTGTGTGAATCTGTGTGTTTTCCTTGTACATTGGGCACATTAGGAGTCACGGGAACTTTGCACTGTAGAAGCAGAGGAAAATAAGCCACCTGCTAGTCCAACTTATACAGATTTCAGTCCCAGAAACACACTGGCTGAGCAGAAAGCTCCTTTTATTAAGTGACGAACGCTAGAAAACTACTCTAAGGTCTGTTTTGACCCAGATTCGTTCAGAGCCTGACCAAGAGTCAGGTAAAAACATTACTGTGAATCACCACCAGAAAGAGCCACATTCTTTCTATCAGCTTCTCGACCCAGTGCTTTTTCCCTCTCTTTCTTCCACTCCTTTTCTCTCAACATCTTCTCTTCACACGCTGCCCATCTGTCTGTGTCTTACGCAACTTTGAGGGCAGACGGACACAGTGAAGCCGCCAAGTCCATTCTAGTGCCCGTGTTTCTTTCGCCAAAGCCGAGCCTGCCTGCAGAGAGCAAGAGTGGGTTTTATCTGGCAACACATGGATATACCCAGAGGCGAATCTTCAGGATGAAGACAAATGATGAAACAAAAAGTGATTTTTAACTGGCTATTACAGATGCAGTCATTTCTCTCCCTGTATTTTTATAGCAGACAGTCGTATCCAAAGCAAGTTATAATAAACGCAACAATGGAAAAAAACATAATTCCTGGATCAACAAGATTACTAACAACCAATAGAAATAAATGAAAGGCTATGAGCTACATAGCCTTGAGGATATTTAGTCATGTAAAAGGCAAATGCATGGAAAATGAATTAAATAAGACCTAAAAAAGGGCAATTACAGTAAGTCGGAAAGGAAGAGAAGGAATATGATTCAGTTTGGAGAAGGTGATGTGAACTACTTCTGTCTCAGTGGCAGAAGTTCCTCAGGGGCCTGAAAAGGTTTACTGAAAGTCATCAATCAGAGCCTTTGTGCGGCGGCCATGAAAGTGCTGGAAAACTTCAGCGCGGCCAGTGATGTCATCAACAACCAGGTTATCATGTGAGACGCAAGGCTGAGGAGAGACAGAGCCTCAGTGAAGTGCTGAGTAAACTCATATTGTCCGACATCCACTCTCATCTACTCTTTAACAAACACAGGCGCAGAATAATGTGCTGGTTTACGTCAGTTAAAGACAGAGAAGGGCTGGGTGATCGGGACCTTCGCTTGTTCGTTCCTGCGCCAAATTTCAAACAATGCCCAACCCTCAGCATGCTCCAAACAAGAGTGTCTGAAACCCTCTTTACAAGTGGACTCTAGGGGGCTGCGTCTCACTATTACTTCACCATTACTTAACGCAGCTATTAGCCAGGTACACGGGGGTGCGAAAGGTATGCAGGATCTGAACTTCTCCCTCAAGTTCTCTCTCGTCGTTCTGTCGTAACATTTTGTGAATGCACTCGAGTGCAAAACCATGAATGTCTTCAGAAAGACTGTCTGAAAGTGTGGGCCCTTATTCTAATTTCTACAATTAATAGCATCATCTCACCTCTGACAGATTGAGCCTGGCTGTGCAGTGCAGCTATAAACACGTTTGCCTTTAGATGTTGACGCTTATGACGCCATAAGAGAGCTCTAGAAAATGACTAAGGGCATATATAAGCAATTTTTACTCACAATACAGAAATAATCACTGCTCTCAAGTGTACATTTACACATTTACTGTATATACTAGTTAAACATAAACTACAATAACTGACTACACTAATTGAAAAAACTCCTGAATCAGAAATCATTTTGAAACCTACGTAAATCGATGCTTTTGACAGACTGTGTGATGTATTGGGTGAAAAGAGAGGCAGCAGACAGACAGACAGACAGCAGAAAGACAGAGATGAAGAGTGCTGGAGGAGAGCCCTGTCTCTACATGCACGGCTGGTGGAAAAATGTCTCTCTTAATGGATCCCAGCTTTCTGCAGCACTTAGAACCGCCAAGACCAGCCAAGGGAATAAAATATGGCATTATTATTATTATACTGCAATTATCCTCTCTCTCTCTCTCTCTCTGAGTTTCACTGTCTCTCTTTCTTTCTAACATGTGTTCACACACATCACACACACACACACACGTGTACGGGCAAAAAGGACTAATTACACGTACGCAACGCAAAATTCCCAATTCAACACACTCACACACTGAGACGGTTTCTCTACAGTTCAGTCAGTACACGATGACAGGCGGATACGCGCCTCGTAGATTAGTGTTAGCAGACCCATCCTTTATGCAGCTAATGGAAAGAGACGACAAACGCTCCTTTTTTCTCTTTCCAGTCAGATTCAGACGATAAAATAACCCAGAGATCAGGTGATAAATCACAGCCGGCCTGTTTTGTTTTTACATCACTTGCTCGATCATGTGAAGACAGTAAACGTCAGACTGAATCCATCAGGTGTAGGGCGGCCTCGGGAGCACCGGTTGATCTGCTGCGTCTCGGTCTATATCTGCTAGACTCATCTATCTTTCCAAAAAAACCTCAGCTCTGTGTAGGCTGCAAGTGGATGTCCCATTACTCATACATGGCTCACGCCGGCCTACGGACTCTCACCATGCACATGCCATCATATGTGAATTACAGATCTTAATTTAATGTTTTATTTTATTCATACTTTAAATCTACAATAATGTTTGGAAGCCAGCTTCAGAGCCTGAGCAGCAGTACGCCTTGCTTCTTTTTTTTTCTAAAGCCATCTTTGGTTGATTTAGGCTACTACATCACTTGATAAATCACCCAAAACATTCTGAGTGTTTGTGAATAATGATAAGGCACTGAAGTTCCCCTAGAAAGCCTTTTCTTGGTATTGTTGTGGTCTTTAGCAGCTGGGACGCAGCCAGCGGTCTCCTTATCAGCACTTAGCTAAGGAGGGAGAGCTGAAAACCTGTCCTGAGGGCCAAGCTTTCAGCGCTAAGCCGGAGGCTGCGGTCCAAGGCTATTAGCTGTAAACTGGGATGGATTGAAGGGTAAACCTGCCAAAACTCAGCTCACCTGCCCTTTGTGTCAGTAAAACTAGGCTGACGATCATTTTTTATGATCTACTGTGCATTCATGGAAAGTTAGTGCTGTTAGTATGCAGTATGTTTTAAGGTGATAATTTTCTCAATGTAACATTGTTAAAACTGATGGTTATTTGCCTTATGATCATAACTGGATGTAGTTTTTAATCACACTTCAGCAACTTTTCAGAGCTGATGCTGCAGTGAGTCATTAAACGACTGTACCTCATGTCAAAGAGGTAAAGGTAGGAGATTTAATTTGTACTTTTGTCACCAAGCCATGATGCCATTTGTCCTTCCATCTGTGTGGATGTAGACCACAAAATCTCTGACAGTAGCTTAGTAACAGGCTGCAGTTTTACAAACCAAGTTTGCAGACCCACAAATAACGGACAGTGCCTCACAGAGCTCCTTACTGAAGGCAGATCTGAGGCATGAGCTGAGCTGAGGTGTGTGTGTGTCTGTGTGTTTATACAGGACCAACCCCTATACCACCAACACAGCTTTTACAGCTGGGCTGTTTGGACTTGACAGATGAACTGTGCCATATGTCCTCGATGCATGTGGGTGTGATCCAGTGTTTGTGCGCACGGCTGGGTGTCATGCGGCTCAAATCAACAAACCATAAACAAGCTAACATTTTGACCCCTTGTAATCCCACGTAACCCTCAATATCCCCGCCTCTGCAACAAATTACAAGCTTCTCTTTAGTGGGGCAAAACTAAAATTAGGTAAAAGGAGTTCTGGACAAACCTTATCAGTAACATTGAAGCAATATATATTCATCTAAGACGCACTGCCCACGCATCACAGACCAACTACACATTCTTAACTTGACTTCAAACCTCCAAACCTATTTCTCAGTGTTGATGAGTGTTGCATACAGTTAATGTCTGAGTATGTACAGGCATGTGTGCGTGTGGGTCTGTGCCAGCGTGCGCTCATACTTAATGGTATTTTTATCACTGGAATCTCCTGAACAATTCTGAACAATTAGCCGACAGCCGGCTTTCCCTCACTTTCTGCTGGTGTGTAATTTAGAGGAAGCAGGAGCAGGAATTCATTAACATCAACCGTACTAAGCGGCAGTCACTCCCTGCACACGCAGCAGACAAACTGACACTGTGCAGTCATACATACAGCTAATGTTTCTGAATATCAAACTCAGCTACAAAGGAAATGAGAAAAAAACTAAGGAAATGTAAAAATATAAAGGCACACAGACTGACATACATGCCTCACTGACATATATGTTAATTTCTTTTGGTCTGACTCACCGCTGCCCTCTGGAAGGCTCCTTTCGTGTAGGTGCCCCCTCCTCTGTAGTTGATGGCCGGGATCTCCTGGTTGAACAGGGAACACTTGTGCTGGTGGGACTTTGGCGCTGAGATGTGGTCCACCCTCGTCACTACATGGGTCTTGGATGAGAATGTGACCAACGCCACGCGTGTGTCCTCCGGAGCAACAGGAAAGTCGGACAGCATCTTAGCGCATCGAACCTCAGCTCGCTCTGGAAGTTAGTGGCCCCCACACTGGACGACTTCGTCCACCAGGAAGACCAGGTCCAAGCAGGAGCTTTTCTCACGTAGCTTCAGCGCACATTTCGTTTGAACGCCTGGCCGAGGCTCCACTTTGCTTTCGGCGCTCTCTGACAGGTTGCCGGCCGACGAGGAGGAGGATGGCTGTGACATCTGCCTAGACCGGCTGGACTGCAGCTGAGGTCGGGATTGTTGGCCAGCCGGCCAGGCTGTGGTCCATACATCCAGGATGCACAAGATTAAAAGGCAGGAAGTCCATGGTGTTAAAGAGTACCTTTGAGAAAACATAGCGCCAGTCAGCACACCACCTGTGCTGAAGAAGGACTTTGTAGAGACACAAAAAAAGACAAAGTGGATCCTCAAGAGGAATTCAGTGAAGATAAATGTGTCCTAAGCCTGCGTCAGCATCCAGGAACATAGCAGACAGCAGCAGTTCTCTGCAGAGTTCCTCAAAAGCATTGCTGCATGGAGAAGAGTATTCTTCTCTTCTCATTCAAAGTGCAGCTCTGTCCACAAGCCTCTCTCTCTCTTTCTCTCTCTCTTTCCTCTCCAGTGGAAGAAAACTCCAGTCCTGATTGGAAAAATGTTTAGGCTTGCTCACAATGTATCTGCCTGTCTTTTCTACAAAAATCAAAAGTCTTCCCCTTGCTTTTTATACAGTCTGTGCATGTAAATGTATTGTTTAAAGCTTGTTAAGAGTCTGTACAAAGCTATAGGTCCTTTCTCTCTCCTGCTTCCTGCCTCTTCTGTCTGTCAGTCAATCTTTTAGTCTGTGCATCAGATCCAAGCCTCTTCAGTCCTCTTCTGTCCCAGTGCGCTGCCCCTCAGGCTCCTGTTTGCCTATGTGACGCTCCTGCCTGCACCGTCAGCCAAGCTCCGAATGCTTGTTCCCCTCTTCTCCCCAAATCATTTAAAAAAACACACACAGAGGAGGAGGAGGAGGAGGAGGAGGAGGAGGAGGAAGAGGAGGCGGCAAAAAGTTGAGAGACAGAGAGAGGCTGAAGGGAAAAAAGGGGGCAGTCCAATCATGGCCGTGAAGTCATTTTTTTCCTCCTTCATCTCTCCTCCTCCTTTTTTCTCACCTCCCCCTCTCTCCCTATCTCTTTCTGTGTCTCTCACCCTCTCCCCCCCGACCCCCCCATCCTTCTGTCTATCTCTCTCGTCCTGACAGTGGAGTGAGGCTCGATGTCAATGCAGCGCCTTGCCTGTCAACTTCTCAACCCCCCCATCCTCCAAAAAACAACAACCCCTCAGCAACAGGCGCTGAGATCAACTCCATTCATATCAGCATTAGATCAAACAAAGTGAAAATGAATGAAAGGTGGGATGAAGGGATAAAATCCAATAAAAATATCAGACAAGATTTAAGAAATAATATCAGACAGACGCAGAGTTTGGCAAGAGGAAGGACTGAAATCTCAATCTGTGATTCAGAGTTACGAAGCAGTCAGTTAAGTCAGCTCTGGGTACGTGTTTTGTCAAATCATCACTCTTTATGTTGCTATCATTTCCTCTCCTTCCTCCCGTCTCTTTGTCTCTGTGTATCTTGTTCAAAAAATCAAAAAGAAGGAGGAGGAAAGACCTGCCTTTCTCACTCTTTGGACTTGTCTATTTCCTCCTGCACCACAGGGATTCATGCACACTCTCTCACTGCACGGTTTTTCTACATCTCTTCGGTCTCTTACAGCCTCTCCCTCTTTCTCCCTCTCTCCCTCTGCTGTCGTGTTTTCCTTCAGTGATTTTATCTGTAACCAAAACAAACGCAGTCAGTGCTACAGAGGCACACTGCGCCTATTAAAATAAAGGCCTGAGATTTACAGCAAAGTGCTGGCTTCACAAGGAGCTGCAGAGGCTGAAGAAGAAAGAGTCAGGGCATACGGAGACAGAACAGAACAAGGAACTGAAGATAGTAAAGTAGAAAATGAGAGAAAGAAGTTGAGAAATATTGTTTTTGGCCAAAAGTGTGAGGTCAGCCAAACGGTGTGTGATGGGAGAAAGCATGAGCATTAATCTGCTGCTACAACAGCCTCCATCGTTCAGGAAAGGCTTTTTACAAGATCTGGGAACCTGGCTGAAGGGATCTGCTCCCATTCAGCCACAAGAGCATCAGTGAGGTCGGGCGCCGAGGTAAAACTCGCGGTCAGCGTTCATCCGAAAGGTGAGGTCTGGGGCTCAGGTTAGCGTTCTGTGCAGGCCAGTCGTATTCTTACACACTAAACTCACAGTCCTTTCTTTATAGACATTGCTTTGCGCTCGGGGGCCATGTCATGCTGAAAAGGAAAGCTGCAACAAAGTTTGAAGAATACTGGTCTAAAAAGTCCGTCTGCTGTAGCATAAAAAATGTCCCTAGATCCCTTTAACTAGGGCTGCAACTAAGGATTCCTTTCATTATTGATTAGTCTGCCAATTATTTACTCGATCAAGCGTTTGGGTCTATGAAAAATGTCTCAGGGCCCAGATATGATGTCTCCTAAATGTCTTGTATTGTCCACCAAACAGTCGAAACCTCAAAGAAATTCAAAGTACAATCACATAAGACAGAGAAAAGCAGCAAATCCTCCCAAATGAATAGCTGGAACCGATAAATATTTGACATTTTTGCTTAAAAAATGGATTAAATGCAGGATGTGCGTCCCATGTGCAGCGACCCAGGTTCGACCTGTCGTCCCCCTTTCTCTCTCCCTACTTCCTCGCTCTATACCCTGTCCTTTCAAAATAAAGGCTAAAAAATATCTTTTAAAACAAAAATGTATTGATGAATCAAATGATTTTCTGACAATCGACTGAACGATTATCTTGTTAAAGCTCTAATCACAACTAAGACATCTGGCCCAAATCACGAAATACAGCCCCGGACCCAAATAACACAAAGGTTTCTGAGCAGGGGCGTCTACATACGTTTGGCGAAATAGAAAGAGAGAAACAAACCAAACAGATAAGAAAAGAGCAAGACGAATGAGAAAGTGATGAAATAAAGAAGCAAGAGGAGGTGACAGAAAGTTGACAGAGGGTGTGTGTGTGTGTGTGTTTCCAGCAGAGCAGTGAGTCTTGCACTATTAGCCACAATGAGACACGGCTCAGGCACACAGAGTGTTTATTAGGCTGTATAAGCCAGGCTTTCATTTAACGGCACTGGAAACTTCTGCACCGAAGAGGTGGGAATAGAAAGTAGCGTCATACTGGCCAGATAAACTGACTGAGGCACAGACATATAGAAACACACACACACACTGACCCAGATCTACACAAAGATGTAGAAAGAGACACCAACACACACTCACTCTCTCTCACACACATGCCGAAAGGGGATGAGCACAGCTGTGACTTCCTGCTTTTGGCACTGGAGACCCTTCACCAGACTTTCGTAGGAGTCCCAAGAGAGACGGGGTGGTGGGAGGAGAGGAGGCTTATGAATGTGCTGATGGGGGGTTGTGTGGTGGTCTGACTGAATATTTAAGCAGAATATGTGAGGGAGCATGGCCTCCGTGCACTGTACAAGGCTTCTGAGAAGAAATCTAAGGGCAGGTTTAATTATGACGCTTTTAATAACATGTACAGATGATAAATACAATTTGCTCTTCTTGCGTCCTTTCCTTCACCTCTTCAGTCATAAAACAGAAACTCTTTCTTCCTGAGGGATAAAATGTGCAGTTAGGCAAAAGAAGGCGTGCAGCCACCTATTTAGGAGAGTCTAACCCATTTAAAATCCAAATAAAGCAGTGGAAATTGTCATTGTTGTAAGATATAAAAATAAACAAAATACTAAAAGACAGAACAAATAAGCAGACAGTCTGCTGTAGATCAAATTTAATTTCTGCCTTTCCTAAATTCCAGACAATTTAAGGCTCTTTTCTTTCAGACCGGGACAAAAACTAAAATGAAGACTTTTTAAGGATCTGTGGGGAAGCACATAAACACAGGATAACCGGTGTGTGCAAAGTTCCACATGCTACATTTCCAAGAGTCCACGCAAAGACGCTCAGAACAAAGAAAAAGAAATAGGACATAACAGCACAAGTCACTGAATCTGAGAATAGTTTTGTTCTTGTGGTTAGCGCTCTGGGGATGCTTGGTCGCACACATACACGCACACACACACAAACTTGGACAAAAATATTATCAAGATAAAATACTTGGTCCACGTCATAATCCATCACGATTAAAACATGTTGCACAACTCTGGACCGGATGAGAGTCGACTTGTTTGAAATAATAAACTATATTTTTAACCGGGAGGAATCACAAAGTTTACATAAGTCATAAAGCCATTACATCTGTAGTCAAATTTATATCTGCTCTGACAGCACACGGCAGAGGCCTGAAAACAGCTGGTGAACAAAGTTTTTTAGTTTAGTATTGAAGCTCACATTGGTGCATTTAGCTGGAAAATACCACTTAATAACAGTAAAACATGTGTAGAACAAACAAACAACAACAAAGCAATAACAGTGGATTTAACACAAGGAGGTCTGACACTGAACCTGAGCTGTTAAGACACTTACTTCTGCCTTCTCACACGCTCTTCTTCTCTTTTTCCTTCCTCTGTAAAAACACAAAATACTCAAAGGTCAAGGTCAAGGATAGTACAAAGTCAAATAAATACCATTTATTTCCCCTCTTTCTTTCTCGCGTACACACACCTGTTCGCTCGCCTGCCTGTAGTGTGTAGACAGCGGTCTGTACAGTAGTTACAGGTGACAACGCATTCCACTGATTTCGCAGCATTTCTGGCCTAAAGGCTGAAGCACATATCTCAGCAGGAGGACAGCGTTTCCAAAACATTCCTAAGCTGCTCCGTTTGATCTGAAGTCAGGTTAAATACTTTTCTCTGAGACTTCGAACCAGAATCACACAAGTCAGTTCATCAATAAGTCGATCAACAACTTCAACTTTACAACACTCTGCAAGTCAGTGATCAACAACAGAAGAGAAAACACAAATAATAATATTAATATTAAAGGTTGAGGTTAGTGTTTTTAAATACAGAGATCATATAACTGAAGCAGGGTTGGGGGTTGCTACTGTGAACAGAAAATGTAGGACTTGTATCAAATGCAACAACACACAAGGTCTGTTTTCAGCTTCTCAGATGTGAGGATATGCTTCTTATCTATATTTTAAATTGAATATATTTGGGTTTTGGGATCCTTATTTTTTGTTTCATATCTGTGGAGTATTCTATGTATATGGATCATGGGAGATGACGTTTGTGGACTACATTTATATACATATATGTATATACATACACATATACATATATATATATACAGTTAATGATGTCCGTGTTTTACTTTGGAAACGGTAAAAAAAAAAAAAAGAAGAAGTCAGTTTTCGTCAGTTTTCCACATAACTTCAAGGAGAAGCACTTTCTCGCTTTAAGTGACTGCTAGTTAACTCATCATACTGAAATAGCTTTTGCAGGGTAACTGAAGGGAAATGCTTGCTGATCGTATTCCAGGCTAATGTCATCATTTGGAAATGTTACACAACGCTTAACAACCAAGTGGAGCCACCGCAGACCAGGAACAACAAAGCTTTCACTCTTTTTAACGAGCTCCTCCAGCATTTAATAGTTTAATTAGCATGGTTAATTAGCAGCGCCAGGCTAACTTAAACTGTACAAAGCCTGTTTAACTGGCGGGGACTAAAATAAGATGCAAATTAATAAACTTCACACTTTTTAATAAATATATATATAAATATACATATGTTTCCTAAGAGTATAAAACTGAATTAAAGGCTCACTTACCGTTACTAACTGTTGAAGTGGCTCTTTTCCCAATCAGCACCACACCTTGGTGCTGAGCTGTGTTACACCGCCCTCTGCAGGCCGCTGGAGGTCACTACACTACAAGTGTGTGTGTAGGGTGCAATGACACAGCGCGGCCGGTAGGGAGCGTACTAATACAAATCTGTGTGATGGCTCGACCTTTTTTTATTTCTGACTTCTGATAAAGTGGGATAAACAGTTCCCCAAACTACTTATCCCTGAAGTCTCTCTTCAACTAAATGACACACGTGGGGTATTCTGTTTGATCTCCTTTTGATAACTAATGTAATAACTAATATTGTTTCACTCATAATAAAACTGTTGCTTCCATTCACTGTATCAGATAGGCTAGATCACTGTGTCTTAAAAGTTTTCACTGTAATTCCGTCCATAAACTCCACAATGACAGAATGTGTGGTAATGGTTTCATACGCTTTCTGTAATAAAACATTTAAAAGCAGAAATCTTATTAGATGGGGGGCTCAGGAAAAAAATCTGGGCGTTCACCATGCAAATAACAACAACAAAACACCAACAAACAACAATACAATTTATTTGATGGCACCTTTCAATTCTGACAATTATTTTAAATGTGTCTCTTTCAAGTCCTCCAGCATTTTGGAAGAATAAAATAATAAACTGCAGTACAGAATAATTAGTAAACAAATAAGGAACAAATGAAGTGCATCATAAGACTTTACTTAAGTACAATACTTAAAATTAAACATACTTTCTTTCCTCCACTGGCTTTATTGTATTGTTTTCGTCTTTTTTGGTGTATGTTTTTATAGATACAGTATCTCACAAAACACCCATCACATTTTTGTAAATGTTTGATTATATCTTTTCATGTGACAACAGTGAAGAAATGACACAATGCTACAATGTAAAGTAGTGAGTGTACAGCTTGTGCAACAGTGTAAATTTGCTGTCCCCTCAAAAAAACACATCACACAGCCATTAATGTCCAAACCGCTGGAAACAAAAGGAAGTAAACCCCAAAGTGAAAAGGTCCAAATTGGGCCCAAAGTGTCAATGTTTTGTGTGGCTACCATTATTTCCAGCACTGCCTTTAACCCTCTTGTGCATGGAGTTGTGCACCAGAGTTGCCACTGGAGTCCTCTTCCACTCCTCCATGACGAGCTGGTGGATGTTAGAGACCTTGGGCTCCTCCACCTTCCGTTTGAAGATGCTCCACAGATGCTCAATAGGATTTAGGTCTGGAGACAAGTCCATCACCTTTACCCTCAGCTTCTTCAGCAAGGCAGTGGTCGTCTTGGAGGTGTGTTTGGGGTCGTTGGAGGTGTGTTTGGGGTCGTTGGAGGTGTGTTTGGGGTCGTTATCATGTTGGAGTACTGCCCTGTGGCCTAGTCTCCAAAGGGAGGGGCTCATGCTCTGCTTCAGTATGTCACAGTACATGCTGGCACTCATGGTTCCCTCAATGAACTAAACCGCTGGCAATTCACTTTTGATGCCAGTGGTTTAGACATTAATGGCTGTGTGATGTGTTATTTTGAGGGGACAGTAAATTCACACTGTTATACAAGCTGTACACTCACTACTTTGCATTATAGCAAAGTGTCATTTCTTCAGTATTGTCACATGAAAGTTAGCTAAGCCTTTAAATTCCCATAGGAACATAGGCCATCGACGAAGCTCTTCCATCCTCTCCGGTCTTGCGCCCTCCTCTCCAGATGTTGCCACGTGAGCCCTTCCTTCTTCATCTCCTGTTCTGTGGTTCTTCTCCAGGTGGTTCTCGGGCTACGTCTCTTCCTCCTGCCCTGTGGGTTTATTGTCAGTGCCTGTTTAGTGATTGATTTCTTTCTCCTGAGTGTGTGCCCTATCCACTTCCTTCTCCGAATTTGGATTTCTATTGGGTCTTGTTAGGTGAGTTCCCACATGTTGGCGTTAGAGATGATGTTAGGCCAGTATATTCCTAGAAGGCGTCTGAGGCACCGGTTGGTGAAGGTCTGCAGCTTATTAAGTATGGTGGTGGTAATTCTCAAGGTTTCAGAGTTATAAAGTAGAGTGGTTTTTTACGGTTGAGCTGAAGATTTGCAGTTTGGTCTTGAGTGACAGTTTTTTTGACTTCCAAATATTGTTTAGCATGTTTAATGTTGTCCTTGCTTTTCCGATCCTGGCTTGGACATCGTCCTCCGTGCCACCTTCCCTTGAGATGATGCTACCAAGGTATGTGAAGCTACTCTAGCTCCTCTAGTGCATTTTGATCCATGGTTATGGGTGTGCTGATCTTGCTGTTGATACACAATACTTTAGTTTTTGATGAGTTTATTTTGAGACTGAGCAGAGCAGCTTTTCCCTGCATCTGTTGGTATGTGTGAGCCAGTAATGCCAGATCATCAGCGAAATCGAGATCTTCCAGCTGCTCGGTCAAGCTCCACTCTATGCCAGTTCGTCTATTGTTGGTTGTTTCTTTCATCACCCAGTCTATGCGAAGGAGGAAAAGAAAGGGTGAGAGCAGGCACCCTTGCCGCACACCAGTCAGGACCTCAGATGTCTCCGATACATCCTTCATGGAGGGCTTGACATCTCGTCCCTTGGTAGGTGCTCCTTATGATGTTAATGATATTTGCTGGCATCCCATAATGAGCCATCAGTTTCCACAGACTTTCCCTATCCACACTGTCAAAGACTTTTTCAAAATCTATGAAATTCACATAAACAGGCGAATTCAATTCGATGGATTGTTCAATAATAATCCTAAGGGTGGCACTTTGGTCTTCACAGGATCTGTTGTTCCTGAAGCCAGCCTGGTTTTCCCTCAGATTCTCATCGGCCCCCTTCTGGAGCCTCTTCAGCAGGATATGATTGAGCATGAGAGGAGCATTATTCCTCAGTAGTTTTGGCACTGCAGGAGGTCTCCTTTCTTGGGGATTTTCACGATGTGGCCATCTCTCCAGTCAGCTGGGACATTTTCTTCCTCCCAGATGGTTTTCATGAGATGGTAGAGCACGTTGGTGGAGGTTTCAGTGTCAGCTTTAAGAGCTTCTGCTGGAATCCTGTCTGGTCCCTCTGCTTTCCCTCCTTTCAAGGCCTTAATGGCTTTTCAAATTTCCATCTTGGTGGGGGGTTGCACTTAATCTCCAGTGGGTTTGGGGCTTTTGAAATATCTGCTGTCAGTTGAGGAGGCTGCCTGTTGAGCAGGTCTCTGAAGTGTACAGCCCATCTCTTCACCTGATCTTCCTGAGAATTACACCCTGTCAGTTTTTAATGTGTGCCTGTGCGTGTCTGAATTTGCCTGTGAGCTTTTTTGTAATTAGTTATAGGTCTTTCAGGTTGTTCTTTCCTGCTGCTTCTTCCTCCTGTTGTGCTAGATCCTCACTAAATTTCCTCTCGTCTCTCCTTACACTTCTGTCGCCTTGGTCGCTCTGGTTTTACTTCTGTTTACTGCCTCTTTTTTCTTCCTCCTCTCGCTCACTTTGCTATCTGTATCTATGGATAGCCAGGGGTTGCTGTCTGTCTTCCTCTTCCCTACTACATCTTTGCATGTATCTTTCCACAAGGTTTTCAGACCTTTCCATATCTCTTCCACTTTACTTGGGGTTTCTATTTCTAGGGCTTGATACCGATTTCGGAGTGCCACTTTGTAAAGTTCGGATGTACCTATATCCTGAAATTGCTGTATGTTGAATTTGATCCTATCTTCCCTATGCTTGATGCATTTTAACTTTAGCTGGATCTTTGCTGTGAGGAGGTGGTGGTCAGATCCTGCGTCAGCTCCTCTTCTGACATCCAGCAGAGAGAGTCTAAACTTCTGACTTACGCAGATGTGATCAAACTGATTTTCTGTGGTGTGGTCAGCAGACACCCAGGTGGCTTTATGGATGTTCTTGTGTTGAAATACTAAGACACCAATGGCCAAGTTGTTGTCTGCACAAGCTGCTGCGAACCTCTCTCCATTCTCATTCATGATCCCTATTGCCCCCTATCTTTGCATTCATGTCTCCCATCAAGATCATGACGTCCTTCCTTTTCCTGGCCTGTAGAATAGTGTATAGTTGATTGTAAAATTGTTCCTTTGTTTCATCATTTGTGTCGTTGGTGGGGGCGTAGCATTGTACCACTTGGAGGTTTATTTTCTTTTGGGTAGTTCGAAATTTGGCTGTGATAATCCGTGAGTTGTTGGGTTCCCAGCTGAGAAGGGCCCTTTGTGCTTCCTTGGACAGCATGAACGCTGCTCCCTCTGTGTGTGGTGCAGAGTCATCGGGATGCCAGCGTGACCTGCCCCGACTGGAGCCACCTGGTTTCACCCAGACCAAGGAGGGATATCCCGTACCTCCTCATCTCCTCTGCTATCCTTGCTGCTTTTCCACCTGTATACACGGTCCTCACATTCCATGTCGCTAAGGTGGTAGGTCACTTTGAGGGCAGGAGCCGCTTAAAACGTACAGTCTCCTTGCGGTTTTCCATGCACATCGTCATATTTTCCTTAGCTTGGTTCGCTGCAGAGGTTTCCTTCCCAAGGCTTGAGGATTTTTCTGATTTTTGTCGACGTTCCAGTAGCTAAAGGCTTTTTACAGGGTGGAGTTGCTGGTCCCACACCCAACCCCTCCTGTTGAGGGAATGATTTGGAGTTGGCTTGTTAGTCCTCTTCCCTCCCCTATTGTCTTCCAGGTAATGGATTACAGCCTCATACCACGTGAGGCCTGACAGGCTTTGGGTCGTGTATAAGCTGTCTCAGCACATCAAGCCCAGCCAACTCCTGCTGCTGCGTATTGAAAGCTGCACCATGCAAGCTAACCCTACCAGCAGCGCGAGACAGATAAGATATAAAAGAAAAGATATAATCAAATGTTTACAAAAATGTGACGAGTGGACTCAATTTTTGTGAGATACTGTAGGTTTAATCATTCTGGTGCTGCAACACAATGCTCATTATGCACACATTGTTCTAATAAATCAACATTTCAATTAGACATTTAAATCTAGCTTTTTTTTTCTAATAAAGCCTGGGATATAAAATGTAAGATTTTGGATTAACATTAGCAGCAGATGTAACTTTTTTAACTGTTTCAAAGTCAAAAATCTGTCTCCTTGAACCATAAATATGTGTTACCAGGTACAATATTTAACAGTGTAAATAACAAAGAGTAATAACAGAATGAGTAACCTCAACTTACATTAAATCAAATGGTTGGGCTCATCTGTTTATTTTTATACCCAAAATGGATCACGGCAAATAAGGTGACTTACCAAGTTCTATGTAGTAGATTATGTTTCACAACTTATACTATGTATAATACTATATGTATATACATATACTATGTATAGAATATTTTTAGGAACACAAAGAAAGATTTCCAGTAATGCAATGTGGATTTGAGTGTGTGTGTGTTTGTTTGTGGGTGTTTGGTTGAGTACTTGCATTAAAGGGAGTGTTCCCCAAAGGGGGAAGTAGGACTGAGCGCACATGACAGCATCACCTCAGCTGAACACCAGACGTCACGTTTCGCTCTGCTTGGTAGTTTCATAAGTCGACTCAGCATCTGTCAAAGCCGTATTTTGTGAGTCAGGGCTCGTCATGTCTGAGGCAGTGGCCCTCATTTCCATCATTACCATCACTGTGCCCTGTAGAGTTGGGTATCTATACAAAATATGATATATGAAGCTCATTAATGACATAAAATATTAAGATTATTAATCACTAAGTCACAATTTGAACAGGTTTTCAGTGCATGTGTCTGATACTCGACTTGAGACCTGGGTCCTGTTCAAATATCAGTCCGACCTCATTGGACTGTTGCCGATCTCTCGTCTGTGTATCAGTTTGTGTTATACCTTAAGGGATTCGAAGCAGACCAGCTGTAAGATCTGATGACGTGGTGCACCATAATATCTGGAGAAAAACGGAGTGTGTTAACCTTGGAAGTGCAGGAAAACCATCATGTATCGCTTCTATTGTTGGCTGCTAGTTGATTTGTGGCTGTTGTCTCTTTTTCTGGGTCTGTTCGGGTCAGTCACATTTGGATTAGGTCCAATTATCCTCTAGTGTATTATGATCAGGTCTGACTGTCCAGCGTCCCTTTAAAATCATGTTTCTCTCTTCTTCTTGAAAACTGATTTGTGGATGTTGAATTCAGGCAGGTTTGACAAATCTTTTTTGTTTTTACCTCTGTAGTTTGTTGTACTTGCTTAGAAAGCTGCATGTTTTATATGCACATTGCCAAAAAAAGACTTTCCCCCCTTTTTATGTGCTTCCTCTTTTGTCATATTTTTCTGTTTTGCTGCTGTGCAACCAACGGCCCTCTGGGGACAAAATAAGTGAACCTTGATTGATTGATAATAACAGGATGTGAGTTAAGTCTGCTCAGAACTTACTGTACCAAACTGCTGAGGAACGTAGTCAGAACAGCTTTTAACTGAGCAAACAAAATCAGGCTTTACACATTTATGAATCTGTTCCTGCAGTTTTGCAGATTGATAACAGCTTGAATGTATTTTACTAGTATTTCTAATTAATAAATCTCCCCAGACAAATGTTGATGGTCAGACTTGGCACAGAAAGAGACAGCAGCTTGGCGGGCGTGTGTGCTCCTGCACACTCATCCAGAATATCAATACGTCTGCGTGACAGACTGCTGCAGCATGCATCTTTGTCAGTGAAGCTGTGTATGAATTCATGTCTATGGGTGCTTGTAGGTGGGACATAAAGCAGTGTGAGATGGCAGTGGTAAAACAAATGGTGTTATGTTTAGCTGAGACTATTAATAGTCTGGGCTGCACGCACATGCATCATAAATATTTTAAAAGTCCAACCAGCCTGGGAGAAAGTGACGCCTTGAGGCTGAAAATCGACTGCACACACTCATAGATTTATTGACCTTTACTGAATAGCCTCGCAAAATCTATAGCTGTACTGCCACATGATCAGGTGATCCTCCTGAATAACTCAATAATAACATGTGGGATGTCGGTGGCCACCAAGGTTACAATCAATCAGTACACAAAGTCTTTTTATTCCAGATTTTATGATACTGACAGATACACATTTTTCTACATCATGGCATGTCTTGTCACCAAAAATTGTGCTACACCCACAAATATCCAATCAGGTCCATTACAATTGCCACAATCAATCATTCAACCGTCAAACAAAACCAAACATGAAAACCAATTACAACATGTAAACGTGTAGACATTTCAATTCAAATACAGGCACTCAGGCATGCAAACATGTTATTTAATCTTTCAACCTTTTGGTAGTCCAACAGCTGGCTGCTGCCACAGACTTGCCCAAGGGCACTTCAGCATCTACGTCTGTAACAAAGCTAGATACATGCACACAGATACACAAAAACACACACACACCAAGAGGGTTGAGTGAAAGAGCGAGGCGTCACCGTGGGAAACGTCTGCAAAGAAGAAAAGTGTTAGATTCCACACCTTAACAAGAGCGATAGATCATGTAGTAGACACACACACACACACACAAACACACACACAAACACACACAAAAACATCCAAATACAGTGAGTGACAACACCAACAGTCTTAATAAATGGACAACAAGTTTCAGTTTCCTCTCTGTTTCTTCCTTTATCTGTTTTTTAGTTTTTTTGCAGACCAATCCTCAAGCAAGCAACCAAAAGATGGTGACAAAAGACAGAGGTAGTAACAGAAGAGAAGAAAGGCAGATGGGAGAGAAGGAGAAGAAGAAGGGAGGAAAAACAACGAGGCTTGAGAAATGAGAGGAAGCAGAAAGACAAGACAAATGAAAAACAAGTGGGTGGGGCCAAGTAGAAAGGAGGGCGTCGCTACAGCTCTCTTATGAAGGACACCATGTATATTTAGTCAAATACAGCTTCTCCTGTCCACGCACAGCACAGATCTAATGTTTATGAGGCAGACCTGAACTACTCTACAAGACCTTTCTGTTTTTCGTCCACTACTGGAGCGCGTTCTGGTTGCGGCGCAGAGAGGATGCTTTTGTCTCTACAGCGCACACCTGGAACAAGAGAACAGTGAGTGCTTTTTGGCGGCTGATTTCGTTGCTCAAACCAGAATCAAAGTGAAGGACCGAGTTCCTTCCTTCTATCACTATTAAGAGATGATATTGGACATGAGCTTGTGACACCGGCAGACACCAGTGCAATAAACAATTTGGTAGTCTGCGCTCTGTCCTTGAAGAAACGTTGCAGTTTCAGGATTTTGCACTGTGAACGCAGAAAATTGACTCAAATTCCAAAAGCCTTTACTTCTTTTTCTTATTTATTCGGTTTCTTTTACTGATTTCACTGTCACGGGTTGCTAAAAGGGCAACAGCGATCAACTTTCTACATCAGATAACACGGCGCCTTATAAGTCAACGTGGTTTTTACGCACAGAGGTGCTTGAGCTCCTGCCGGGACGAGCGCACGGGCAGCAGCATCAGGTGCTGTGAGGTGGACAAAGAAGATATAAAAGCACAACCAAAAAAAGCCGGGTAGTCCAAGTCCAGCCATCAAAATGACGGACGGTGCAAGACAACGGAGCAGCACGTCGGGCTCTACCAAGGAAGCTGCCGGGGAGAAGGAGTCGGGAGGCGGAGTTGCGCTCAAGAAGGAAATCGGTCTTGTCAGTGCCTGCGGTATTATAGTTGGTAAGTTTGTGTTATTGTTATTTCTACTTGAGCCACTGCTGGTGTGGTGCGACCAGTTGTCTATCCAACCCCACAACAATGAAACACTCACTGCTGCCATACTGCTTTTAATAGCACACAGCACATCTGTGCGCCCGAGGATGTGTGAAAAGTGTTTTGGTCTGTGTGACAGTGAGAGACACAAGGAGAAAGATCACGTGTTTCAGTGTAAGTCACTGTAATCAGCCCTCAAGCAGAGTATAAAAGCTGTACTCGGATCAGATTAAACAGTTTATTGAGGAACTTAAAGTTTATGATCAGGCTGTTATCTGGGTATGATTTTACCTGCAGTTGTGCACCACAGAGAGAAGCTGGTTGGAATCCAGCTTGTGCTCTGCTCCCATTAAAGCACCTGTGTGACAGGTTTGAGATAAAACCCTCATGTGCCAACATCGTTAAAGGCACACACTGGTTTGGCTGTAACTCTTAAAATGAAGCTAGATCTCATGCCTTCAGCCCCTGGTTTAGTCTTTAATCATTAATCATTTCATTGTAACCTGGCCAGTGATGATGATGTTGCACCCTCAGTCACCCCTGATGCTCAGAGGATTAGCCCATTCAGAGCAATTTGTAGGCTCACATGACTGACTTAGACACAGAGAGGTGGCAGGCTGGCAGCACGTGGACTTACAGCTCTTGTATTTGCCATAAAATGCTAAATATAGAATAGATTTTGGTAATTTTGGTGGAGAGACACAACTCTAAAGGGGCACATTTTACAAATGCAGTTCAGTTGGTGCAGGTCAACTACTCAGCTGAAACAGTTGTTTCATTTCCTTATCTGTCTGTAAACTAACCCTGGTGATTTCATCAGGGTTTAGAGTGATTGCATTGTGGGAAATTTAGGATCCAGGGTTTATGGAGTTTGAAATAAGGATATCTTGCCCTCTGCTGCATTTTTTTAAATTATGTTTTTTTTATATATCTTGTCTCCCTCTCATTTTGTGGAATTAACAGATCTAAAGCGCATGTACTAACTCGCTGGAGTAAACATGTTGTTGCATCATTCAAATCCAGGTGGCCAATCGAAAGTGACTCATTCCTTTTTTCATGGTACACTGTTTACATTTATTCATGTTTTCAGATGATCGCAGTGATCGCATCATTAGAAACACTGATGTTCACCTGGTGAATGTCAATCAAAAGTGTGAAACTTGCTTTTTAAATTTACTTGCACTTACAATACAAACATCAAGGCAATAGATGTGAAACAGGCATAGCATGAGAGGTCAAGAGCGGTGTGTCTTTTATACTAGGGCTGCAAATATCAATTACATTCATAATTGTTTAATCTGCAGATTCTTTTCCTCGATTTCTTAGAAAATAGTGAAAACTACACAATGTTTGGTATTTTTGCTTGATAAAAAAACTTACATGAATAGTTTCTAATTGTTTCAGCTCTACTTTATTTTCTTACTGTTAAACTCAAAAGTGATGTAAACTGATAATCAACAATCTGGCAGATCTGTCCGTATTATCCAGATTTATTGTACAGCACAGATCTAATGTTTATGAGGCAGACCTGAACTACTCTACAAGACCTTTCTGTTTTTCGTCCACTACTGGAGCGCGTTCTGGTTGCGGCGCAGAGAGGATGCTTTTGTCTCTACAGCGCACACCTGGAACAAGAGAACAGTGAGTGCTTTTTGGCGGCGGATTTCGTTGCTTAAACCAGAATCAAAGTGAAGGACCGAGTTCCTTCCTTCTATCACTATTAAGGGATGATATTGGACATGAGCTTGTGACACCGGCAGACACCAGTGCAATAAACAATTTGGTAGTCTGCGCTCTGTCCTTGAAGAAACGTTGCAGTTTCAGGATTTTGCACTGTGAACGCAGAAAATTGACTCAAATTCCAAAAGCCTTTACTTCTTTTTCTTATTTATTCGGTTTCTTTTACTGATTTCACTGTCACGGGTTGCTAAAAGGGCAACAGCGATCAACTTTCTACATCAGATAACACGGCGCCTTATAAGTCAACGTGGTTTTTACGCACAGAGGTGCTTGAGCTCCTGCCGGGACGAGCGCACGGGCAGCAGCATCAGGTGCTGTGAGGTGGACAAAGAAGATATAAAAGCACAACCAAAAAAGCCGGGTAGTCCAAGTCCAGCCATCAAAATGACGGACGGTGCAAGACAACGGAGCAGCACGTCGGGCTCTACCAAGGAAGCTGCCGGGGAGAAGGAGTCGGGAGGCGGAGTTGCGCTCAAGAAGGAAATCGGTCTTGTCAGTGCCTGCGGTATTATAGTTGGTAAGTTTGTGTTATTGTTATTTCTACTTGAGCCACTGCTGGTGTGGTGCGACCAGTTGTCTATCCAACCCCACAACAATGAAACACTCACTGCTGCCATACTGCTTTTTAATAGCACACAGCACATCTGTGCGCCCGAGGATGTGTGAAAAGTGTTTTTGGTCTGTGTGACAGTGAGAGACACAAGGAGAAAGATCACGTGTTTCAGTGTAAGTCACTGTAATCAGCCCTCAAGCAGAGTATAAAAGCTGTACTCGGATCAGATTAAACAGTTTATTGAGGAACTTAAAGTTTATGATCAGGCTGTTATCTGGGTATGATTTTACCTGCAGTTGTGCACCACAGAGAGAAGCTGGTTGGAATCCAGCTTGTGCTCTGCTCCCATTAAAGCACCTGTGTGACAGGTTTGAGATAAAACCCTCATGTGCCAACATCGTTAAAGGCACACACTGGTTTGGCTGTAACTCTTAAAATGAAGCTAGAAGCTCTCATGCCTTCAGCCCCTGGTTTAGTCTTTAATCATTTCATTGTAACCTGGCCAGTGATGATGATGTTGCACCCTCAGTCACCCCTGATGCTCAGAGGATTAGCCCATTCAGAGCAATTTGTAGGCTCACATGACTGACTTAGACACAGAGAGGTGGCAGGCTGGCAACACGTGGACTTACAGCTCTTGTATTTGCCATAAAATGCTAAATATAGAATAGATTTTTGTAATTTTGGGGAAGAGACACAACTCTAAAGGGGCACATTTTACAAATGCAGTTCAGTTGGTGCAGGTCAACTACTCAGCGAAACAGTTGTTTCATTTCCTTATCTGTCTGTAAACTAACCCTGGTGATTTCATCAGGGTTTAGAGTGATTTGCATTGTGGGAAATTTAGGATCCAGGGTTTATGGAGTTTGAAATAAGGATATCTTGCCCTCTGCTGCATTTTTTAAATTATGTTTTTTTATATATCTTGTCTCCCTCTCATTTTGTGGAATTAACAGATCTAAAGCGCATGTACTAACTCGCTGGAGTAAACATGTTGTTGCATCATTCAAATCCAGGTGGCCAATCGAAAGTGACTCATTCCTTTTTTCATGGTACACTGTTTACGTTTATTCATGTTTTCAGATGATCGCAGTGATCGCATCATTAGAAACACTGATGTTCACCTGGTGAATGTCAATCAAAAGTGTGAAACTTGCTTTTTAAATTTACTTGCACTTACAATACAAACATCAAGGCAATAGATGTGAAACAGGCATAGCATGAGAGGTCAAGAGCGGTGTGTCTTTTATACTAGGGCTGCAAATATCAATTACATTCATAATTGTTTAATCTGCAGATTCTTTTCCTCGATTTCTTAGAAAATAGTGAAAACTACACAATGTTTGGTATTTTTGCTTGATAAAAAAACTTACATGAATAGTTTCTAATTGTTTCAGCTCTACTTTATTTTCTTACTGTTAAACTCAAAAGTGATGTAAACTGATAATCAACAATCTGGCAGATCTGTCCGTATTATCCAGATTTATTGTACAGGTACAATCAGTTAACTTTAATGAAATCTAACACTGCATTCATGACCATATCTATGTAAAAATGGGGGTAAATGATACGAATGCAGCAGCAGGGCTGCACAGGGGTCAGTCAAAGAGAAGCCATTTTCATTTAACAGACAAGACAAGTAGAGATAACGGCATCGGATGACAGATCGATCGATACAAACACAGGGACGAAATATGGCACAGGTTGACCAAGTGGGTCCTTGCGAATGCGTGTGGTCTTCGTGTTGACCTTGGCAGGATAAAGTGAAGGGAGGGGATGACTCATTCATGTGTTTCCACGGTAACGGCAGAAGGAAGGGAGATGAGTGTGTGTGTGCATTTAAGTTCCCGAGAGAGGCAGAGAGAAGCTGGAGGAAAAAAGGAGGACAAGACAGGGAGAGATGAAGAGCAGCCTCTGTGTTGTGATGTTGTTGAGAAGGCTTTATTATTTCTTACTCCCTAAATCCTTGAGGCGCCACTGGAAAGGCCCCATTTATGCTCTGCTGTAAGTAGCTCAGTAGAAGCTTAGACGGAAGGCTAAACCAACTTGAAACTCAATTTACACATATTTATATTGATAAAACACAGCTTTTGCGCCTGGTCGTGTTCTGCGATGATTGCAAATATCACTAAAGATCCTATAAAAAGCCTTGTTAAAATCATAAAGTAATCCCTGCACACGCTGCCAGCATGAGCCTATCTTTGCCTCAACATTTAGATAATTTAATCAATTTTTTATCGCAATCCATTCATCAGCCAACTCTTAAGGAACAGGTTGGCAGCATTTAGCCACTCATGCCATCTTAGAGGATTTTTATGGTCGCCCAAATTTCTGGTAAATTACTCCAGTGTTTGGTATAATAATAACTCCCTCCAATGCATACATTGCACGCGTGCCTGCAGCAGTATCTGTGAGGGTCTGGCTGAGAGCCAAGCATGCACCAGGTTGCCTCAGCTTGGTGGCTGTTTAGACAGGGATTAAACACTGGGTGGAAATGCAAGAACTAATCTTACAGAGCTTTATAGAGGCTTATTAGGGTTATATCATAATGCTGCACAAACACACACGGTTGTTAATACTCATGGTCTGCTGCCGCTGGTGTGTCGTTCAATTACGTGTCATTGAGGCTGCAACAAATAACACAAGAGTTAATTTATCTCATTGGTTCTCTGTCTGAGGTTGTGTTTGCATGTTTGGACTTTTGGCTTAAAATAGCAAGTTTTTGTCTATTGCTTCACAAAATGTAGCGGCATAGCGAGTCTCCACGTAAAATGTGATAACATGTTAAAAAGTATAGTAAGTATTTTAAGTAGAAATGTTCTTATATTATGGATTATAAACACACACACAGCAATCCACTACTTGCCCCAGATGTCTGTTATATTGCAACAAGGTGTGGGCCTCCTCACACTTGGCAAAGTTTCAATCGCCTGAAAAATGCCATCAAAGAATATTGCTCAAGGAGAGACCGCAATTCCACCCATTGTGGTAATATTAAAGCGTTATGCTATTATTTTACGCACTGCTTGTCGCCGGCACACAGTAGCAAACACATTATCATTTTTAGTGCTGTACTAATTGGAGGATGCATCATAAAGCCAATACTACTAAACAAATTAGCTGCAGTCAATCTAATAGGCTACAATACAACTGAGTTCATTTTTGCGGCCTATATTGAAAATTATTTGTGATTCAAAATAATGGTTGATGATAAATTAATTAGTGACCCCCACAGATGCATGATTTTAATGCTTCCATGGGAGCTCAGACCTCCTTATGGGAGCCGAGCTCCCACTGGCTCCTACGTAACTCGAACTCTGGTGCCAACTTGTCACTGTGCAAGGCAAAAATTGGGGGGGGGGTTGAATTGTCTAGTGAGACAAAAAAAATTGGCAGATGCTTTTATCCAGAGCGACTTAAATATGAGGAGCAACATAAAAGCATAAATAAAGCATGTCGACATTTCAAAACCTTTAAGCACGTGATCCCTTAAACTAAAGCAACGACTTCCCATTGTCACAAGCTGCATATATTTTGGAGTGGTCAGTTTTTCCAGACAAAAGTAGGAACAAAGATTAGAGAAAAGTCAGAAATAAGTTTTGTCTGATTCTGTAAAGCTGCTGTTAAACATCTCAGGACACCACACATTTATCTTGTGACTTCTTGTGGGGTCACAGGTTTGTAATCACTCATGCACAAGATGAAGCAGTTAACAGTAATAAATTAATTTAATAAAATAAATCACCCATTCATGTTAATGTCTTTTCTGTCCAATCAGAGATGTCTGCGGCCTTTAACCTGGACTTTGAGGTGTCTGGTATCCATGGCTACGTAATGATGGATGGAGTGATGCCGGCGCTGACAGAGATCACCTGCACCTTTTGGATGAGGTCATCGGACACCACCAATTACGGCACACCTGTCTCTTACGCCGTGGAGGGCAGTGACAACGCTTTCCTACTCATAGACTACAATGGGTCAGTGATGTACTGAGAGTCAAGAGAATATAAATGAACATGAACTGTATTATTACATACAGTTCACATGTAACAGTGTGCGGGCTATACAGAAGTACCTTTATGTTTAATCTACCTATCCTAATGCTTTCTTCTTGGTGTTCTCCCTCCCTCCAGGTGGGTGCTGTACGTGAATGGTAAAGAGCGGATCACTGACTGTCCTGCAGTGAACACGGGTCTGTGGTACCACATCGGGGTGTCCTGGAGGAGCTGGGATGGCGACTGGAGAATCTACATCAACGGGAAGCCCTCAGACGGAGGCAAAGGCCTGTCAGTCGGCACCACTATCCCAGGTGTAGTGCTATCCTCGACCTGCTCACCTTTATGCCATAGGTTTTTCCAGATCCAGAAATAACAAGCTTTAGGCCCCGTGTCCACCAAAGCGTTTTTTTCTGACGCCAGCGTCTTTTTTCAATACATTCCAATTGAAGCGCCAGCGTTTTCCGAGCTGCTAAAAGCGCCAGGAGCGTGGCGAGGCTGGCGTCTTTTGGCGCCGAGCGCCGACCGTTGGCGTTTTTTCCGCGTCGCCGAGAGTTGAAAAAATTTCAACTTTGGGGAAAGCGCTGCGCTTCGTCACTGTCACTTTTCACCCAGCCGTCCAATCACAGTGCAGGAGGCGGGACAAACACCGCACCGAGCACATCCGATCTTGAGCGAAGCGATGTGCCTACTGCGCCGAGGTGTTGCCTCGACGCGCAAAATCTCATGAACACGCGTGCGGAAAAGTCTGTACTCTCATGTTTCAGCCTTCTTTTCATGCAGAGCGAGGGCCAGAGCAAGTAGGCCTACGTACTTTGTGGTAACATTTTTACATTCAGTAAATTAAGTAGGCTACTCTACTTGTAGCACATCGCCTCCACGGAAATTATGTATCATAGCAACCACAGCTTCTCGAAAAAAAACACTGCGCCTCCAAAACGCACCGTAGCGCTGGCAGCTACGCGTTTTCAGAACAGCAGGTGGCGTTTTCAGCTGGCAAAAAACGCTTTAGTGTACATTCAGTAAATGATTTCAACTTCATTAATGCCTTAATGAAACAGCATTGGATGTTTCTGAACAAAGTAACCCAGTAGACAAGGAGAATAATTTCTCATTGACATCTAGTTAACCTCTGACCTTTAAACATGTGTCCTATAGCTGGCGGGGCGCTGGTGTTAGGTCAGGACCAGGATCAAAGGGGCGAGGGATTCAACCCTGTCGAATCGTTTGTCGGCTCCATCAGCCAGCTCAACATCTGGGATCGTGTTCTCACGCCTCAACAGGTAGCCTAAATGTGTTTCTGTTAAGTGCCACACATACCCAGGTCTATGAAACCAGGTGATTTAACATGGAACACAGTCGTTAAATATATATTTAAACATATATAACAGCTGATCTTCCCCTTCTCTATGCTGCAGATCAAGGTCCTGTCCAGCAGCTGTCCAGCCTCCCACGTGACCCACAGAGGAGCGTCCTCGCCTGGCCAGACTTCCTCCAGCGGGGTGGTGGGCGAGTTAAAGTAAACCTGAACAGCATTTTCTGTGCTGGTAAGAGAGGCTCCACAAATCTCAAGCACACAGTGTATTACCTTGAATGATGACCTTCAAAGACATTTCCGTATTTCCTACGAGAAAACCTCCTACGCTTTCTAGACTCTGTCTCCAACACTGAAAGCCATTCCTGCTCTCTCCAGATTGCCCCAAGCTGGAGAGCGCGAGTGCCCCACCTGCACGCCTCCACTGTGGAGGTGAGCCCGGGGCCCAGGTCCAGCTGTCCTGTGACCCGGCTTCTACCTGTTGGGGAGCCGGTGCTACAGTGCCAAAATAAAGGAGAGTGGAGTCAGCCTCTGCCCAGCTGTGAACGTAAGCCAGAGATACAAACCGTTCTGTGATTTGAACTGTAAATGAGTCATATTTTACTATATGTTTGTTTTTGCTGAGTACATTTCTGTGATGACAAAAACAAACCTAAAACATTTGACAGATCCTGAGTGTGGAAACGTTCACATATAGAAATCTTAACTGATAATTTTGGCTTGCTGTAACATTTTTAATGCTTCAGCTTTCTTATCAAACACGTCACTGGCTAACACTGGTGAGACACGTTTGATCTGCACTCTTTATGAGTAAGAAGGAATAGTAACATACATTCCTCCTGCAGCAGATGGACATGTGGTATTTCTGTATTGTACATCTGACATACACAAAAAAAGCAAACAGCCGTACATTAGAGAGCCTGTGGGAGTGAGATCCTTGATAATATTCCTCTGTCCTCTGTGTGTGTTACAGGAGTATCCTGTGGGCCGCCTCGTCCTCTGGAAAACGGCTTGTTTCAAGGGACGGACTTCCATGCCGGCAGCTCTGTGGTCTATCAGTGTAACGCTGGCTTTTACCTGCTGGGAGACACCAAGGTGCACTGCAGCAACAGTGGGAAGTGGGGAGGAAATCCACCAGCCTGTCTGGGTACTTCATTGGATTTTTTAAATCAGTGATATATGGCAAAAATAATCCTGTTTGGAAGATTGAGAAAATATCTGCTTTTGTCTGTGTTTAGATGTGGATGAGTGTGCATTGGGATCTGACTGTGATGAACATGCTAGTTGTCAGAACACGGAGGGCTCCTACACCTGCACCTGTGTCCACCCGTATAGTGGAGAGGGCAAAAACTGCACAGGTAACAAGACGCAGCTCCACAAGCGTTCATGTTCGGAGAAAGTGCTGTTGAAGACACATTTTATCTGTCCATATATGAACCTATTTGTTACGTGTGTTTGTGTTCCCACCAGAGCCAGTCAAGTGTGAGAACCCTGGGTCCCCAGAGTTCGGTTACAGAGACGGCAGCAACTTTCTGATGGGCGGTGAGGTTGTCTTTGGCTGCCAGGACGGCTATGAGCTGATTGGCTCGTCTCGCCTCCGCTGCCTGGAGACAGGAAGCTGGGACGATCCAGCCCCATACTGCAGAGGTGAGGGTTTGAGTGGTCATGTCATCACAGTGGAGTAACTGTGCTACACACTGAGTCCTTAAGGCATTTTAAAAATCATATTCTGAAGTCAGCTAAATGTTGGGCTTTTCTTTAAATAACTGAAACTTAAAAATGTATCCTTACTATATTTAGGTTGCATGCACGGCCTTTCTTAAGGGATATTTAGATAGATATTTAAGTAAGTGTAAAGTAAGTTGTTTAGTTTTATTATGTGCGTTATTGTGTGTTTATCATTATAAGTTCCTGTAAGCAAATATTTAAATATTAAAAAATAATTATGACCTAACATTAAACGTTAAAAAGCAGCCTATCTAAACTAGTTTTACAGCCTCCTTTTCCCCTCCAAACCAGCCTAATTTACAAAAGCTCCCACCACGAGAGGGGGCCATTTTCTTTCTTTGAGAAAATGAAAGGAAAAGTAAGCGTATCCTGGTGAAAAACATTATATATACCATGAAAAGACCAAAACCAACTGTGAATTGATCTCACTTAATATTGTCTCTGTAGCTAAGGCCTGAGAAGGTTATATTGCCATAGTCACCCAAAAATATTAGAAGCACATCAATAAGCCACAGTGTTAAACATTTGCATGGATTACCTTGAACACACACACTGAAGTTTATATATAGTCAATCAAAATCACCGTCCTGCTGCTGTAAATTCATGCTGTAATCTGCAGGTGTAAATAAACCCCACCCAAACAAACTTCAGTGGCATCCAAGTAAGGAAAAAAGTTAATTAGTCATCATTGTAGACAAATGGGCTTATGGCTGAGTGCCTCAGTTAGGGGATTTGATGACAATAAGAAAACTACAGAATATTGCCTTATCTTTTACATATGTTAAAAATACTGGACTTGATGTTCAAAGCAAGAAATGCCCTACTGTCTCGGAATATACAAAAGATGTTCTCTGAGAGGGAGGGTACGATTTAAGGGGATGGGGAAATTTTAAGACTAATAGATTTGGAATAACAAGGAAAAGATTATTTATCAATTTGCGAAGTTAAATTGTGGAACAAACTAAATGAAAACCTAAAGCAATGCCCAAACACGTTACTTTTCAAAAAAATGTACAAAGAAATTATTTTCAGGAGGCATCAAGAAGCACTGTAGTAAAAGTAGGAGTGCTCCTTTTGTTTGTTTTTTTTGTCTTTTGTTTGTTGTTTAGTTTTTTTTGTTGTATTTTTTGCTGTTTGAATAAGTACATAATCGAAGTTAGATAAATAAATACTTATCAGTGGTCACTTTAATATTGTGTATATGGAAAAAAAACATGTGTGCGTATATGTATGTGTGTAATTGAAAATTGTAAATTGTAAGGAATGTAAGAATTAAAGGGGTAGGAGTACATAAGTTTTACTTCTTCCTACTCCTTTTCGCACATGATAGAAGTATGTTAACACAGGAAAGAAGGGTACTTTGTTTGCTGCACATCTGTTGTCTTTTTTGTTTGTTTTATTTTATTTTATATACATTCTCTTGCATGTTCGAAATAAAGATTTCAAATCAAATCAAAAAATCTAAATTTTATTCCTTTGCCATGTTTGGGGTTTATGAGAATTTCACAGACAAATCAGTAGTCCTAGTGGTCTGAGCGGTCCACATTCCCCTCAAAGGTGGTTTTTGGTGTGACCACATAAGCGTGTAAGTAAGATGCATTTAAACACTTTTGATTTCCTGTTATACATAAAGCTTTTGCCTTCACAGCACTCAAAGTTTGTGTATTTTTTTTTGTTTCATTCATTCCACTACTGGTTTTTGCTCACAATGTCACAATCCTGTCCTGAGTACTGTGTTTTTGTTCTGAGGGTTTTGGTTTTGTATCTCCACGTTAGTTATGTCACCTGTTCTGTTTAGTTCTGAGTTTATTCTTTTATCAGTTAGGTATCTGTTTAGTTTCATTATTCTGTTATTTAGTCTGTGTGTTGGTTAAATGTCTTAGTCCCCAGTCCTGTTTTCCAGTTGGTCTTGTGTTCTGTTAGTCCTGTGCCGTGGTTCATGTCTTTGGTGTTTTCTCCTGGTCTGTGTGCTTCTGTGTTTTGCCCATGTCTGCTCTAGGTTTTGTGTTATCTTTGCTTCTGTGTTCCTAGTTGGTGGTTATTTTGTGATCTGTTATGTCTGTTCCCCCTGTATTCCTCTGCTCGCTTGTCCACTAAATACTTTGTGTTCCAGTTAATGTATGGTCTTGTGTTTTGCATCTGTGTCTCTCTCTTTCCCCCTGCTGTCTCTCTCCCTGCCTGCTTGTCTCTGTTTTCCATGCTGTCTCTCTGCCTGCCTCGTTACCCCTGATCCCACTCACTGGATTATCTGTGTGTTTTGGATGTTGTTTGGATTACTTTGTTTTGCACTCTGTTATACCAGCCACTCTGCCCGTAAGTGTGCTTGCCTTTTGTTTTGCCTTAATAACCCAGCCAGCAATGACATGTGGGGCCCATGTGGGCGGCAAATGTGGGCCCCATTATGGGCTTGCACCGGGATCCACATTGGGGCAAGCTGTGGAAGCCCAGACGCCTAGACGCTGGTGCAAGCCCATAATGGGGCCCACATTTGCCGCCCACATGGGCCCCACATGTCATTGCTGGCTGGGAAACCCTTTGAACTATACCTGCTCCACTCCGTGTCCTGCGTTTGGGTCCACCAACCTACACCTTTTCACCACAAACCTGACACACAGTCTTCCACTAAACAGACTTTCATCTAAAAGGTAACATGAATAACACAGGTTGCTGTCACATATACACTCACATAAACAAGAAATAAATGTAATGATAATGATGATGATGATATTATTAAGAATATAAATGTACTTTCACACCCAAACACACCTTATTGAGCAGCTCAATGGACAACCTCAGTGGGAAGGGATTCATTAGTATTGTAGCCTTTCAAGTACTCTTTATTCTATATGAGAAAGAGTTTTCTCATCAAAGTATTCAGCTGCTAAGAGCCAACAGGATCTGAATAACACACAAATGAAACTACACAGATGTAATCACAGTCTTTTATTATAATGCAAATAGCAGGAGCACTGATACCCTTCAGGTAAACACACACAAGCTCACACACAGATATTGTGGATGCATGCACACGCATACACTGACAAATAGTACAGACACAAATACACACACGCATGTGCACTTTTCACAAACACACATTATGCAACGTACCCGACCCACGGGGCTCTGAAGGGGTGATTAAATATGCAGCTGTCTTTTTGTCTTCCACTGTGCAGCAGGCTGAAAGGGGAACTGACTTACTCAGCGCCTGCAGACTGTGCCAATTTGTTACGTTGACTGTTGGATTGTGGTGATAAAACACATACAGTTAAAAGTGGAACTCTGTGTGTCATCTGAAACACAGGAGGCACCTGCATGATGTTCTCTGCCAAAATCAAAACAGCTGAATTTGATTTTGATTTTTTTCCCCCTGTGTGTTACAAACAACAAAAACAAAAGATAAATAAATTATTTGTTTTTATGCATTAGACAGCACACTAGCTCAACATTTGGCTGCAGCACTGAGGTATTCTGCAACAGGGAAAAGTACACAAAAATCCAGTTGCATTATTGTATGAAGTGGAAAATGTCCATCTTACACTGTTGCTATTAAGCAGTGTTATAACATGATGGAGATATATGAATGGTGCCAAACAGTACCTGACCCTGTGTGGCCATGAGCAGTGGTAGCTTCTGTAAGCAGGTATATGTCTCTGTGGTTCTGAAGGGAGCTTTCGAAAGTCTGAGGTAGAAGTTTGGGATTGAGACCTAAAGCCCCTTTCAGACATGCACTTGTCCGAATAAGCAGCCTTTTTACTTTATGTAAAGTCCCAGAGGAGGACCTGCAAGGTCAATGGAGAGTGGGGAGGAGCTGCAACAAATTACAAGCTTCTCTTTAGTGGTGCAAAACTAAAATTAGGTAAAAGGAGTTCTGGACAAACCTTATCAGTAACATTGAAGCAATACATATGCTGCCCACGCCTCACAGACCAACTACACATTCTTAACTTGACTTCAAACCTCCAAACCTATTTCTCAGTGTTGATCAGTGTTGCATACAGTTAATGTCTGAGTATGTACAGGCATGTGTGCGTGTGGGTCTGTGCCAGCGTGCGCTCATACTTAATGGTATTTTTATCACTGGAATCTCCTGAACAATTCTGAACAATTAGCCGGCAGCCGGCTTTCCCTCACTTTCTGCTGGTGTGTAATTTAGAGGAAGCAGGAGCAGGAATTCATTAACATCAACCGTACTAAGCGGCAGTCACTCCCTGCACACGCAGCAGACAAACTGACACTGTGCAGTCATACATACAGCTAATGTTTCTGAATATCAAACTCAGCTACAAAGGAAATGAGAAAAAAACTAAGGAAATGTAAAAATATAAAGGCACACAGACTGACATACATGCCTCACTGACATATATGTTAATTTCTTTTGGTCTGACTCACCGCTGCCCTCTGGAAGGCTCCTTTCGTGTAGGTGCCCCCTCCTCTGTAGTTGATGGCCGGGATCTCCTGGTTGAACAGGGAACACTTGTGCTGGTGGGACTTTGGCGCTGAGATGTGGTCCACCCTCGTCACTACATGGGTCTTGGATGAGAATGTGACCAACGCCACGCGTGTGTCCTCCGGAGCAACAGGAAAGTCGGACAGCATCTTGCGTACGAACCTCAGCTCGCTCTGGAAGTTAGTGGCCCCCACACTGGACGACTCGTCCACCAGGAAGACCAGGTCCAAGCAGGAGCTTTTCTCACGTAGCTCGCGCACATTTCGTTTGAACGCCTGGCCGAGGCGCTCCACTTTGCTTTCGGCGCTCTCTGACAGGTTGCCGGCCGACGAGGAGGAGGATGGCTGTGACATCTGCCTAGACCGGCTGGACTGCAGCTGAGGTCGGGATTGTTGGCCAGCCGGCCAGGCTGTGGTCCATACATCCAGGATGCACAAGATTAAAAGGCAGGAAGTCCATGGTGTTAAAGAGTACCTTTGAGAAAACATAGCGCCAGTCAGCACACCACCTGTGCTGAAGAAGGACTTTGTAGAGACACAAAAAAAGACAAAGTGGATCCTCAAGAGGAATTCAGTGAAGATAAATGTGTCCTAAGCCTGCGTCAGCATCCAGGAACATAGCAGACAGCAGCAGTTCTCTGCAGAGTTCCTCAAAAGCATTGCTGCATGGAGAAGAGTATTATTCTCTTCTCATTCAAAGTGCAGCTCTGTCCACAAGCCTCTCTCTCTCTTTCTCTCTCTCTTTCTCTCCAGTGGAAGAAAACTCCAGTCCTGATTGGAAAAAATGTTTAGGCTTGCTCACAATGTATCTGCCTGTCTTTTCTACAAAAATCAAAAGTCTTCCCCTTGCTTTTTATACAGTCTGTGCATGTAAATGTATTGTTTAAAGCTTGTTAAGAGTCTGTACAAAGCTATAGGTCCTTTCTCTCTCCTGCTTCCTGCCTCTTCTGTCTGTCAGTCAATCTTTTAGTCTGTGCATCAGATCCAAGCCTCTTCTGTCCTCTTCTGTCCCAGTGCGCTGCCCCTCAGGCTCCTGTTTGCCTATGTGACGCTCCTGCCTGCACCGTCAGCCAAGCTCCGAATGCTTGTTCCCCTCTTCTCCCCAAATCATTTAAAAAAACACGCACAGAGGAGGAGGAGGAGGAGGAGGAGGAGGAGGAGGAGGAGGAGGAGGCGGCAAAAAGTTGAGAGACAGAGAGAGGCTGAAGGGAAAAAAGGGGGCAGTCCAATCATGGCCGTGAAGTCATTTTTTTCCTCCTTCATCTCTCCTCCTCCTTTTTTCTCACCTCCCCCTCTCTCCCTATCTCTTTCTGTGTCTCTCACCCTCTCCCCCCCGACCCCCCCATCCTTCTGTCTATCTCTCTCGTCCTGAGAGTGGAGTGAAGCTCGATGTCAATGCAGCGCCTTGCCTGTCAACTTCTCAACCCCCATCCTCCAAAACAACAACCCCTCAGCAACAGGCGCTGAGATCAACTCCATTCATATCAGCATTAGATCAAACAAAGTGAAAATGAATGAAAGGTGGGATGAAGGGATAAAATCCAATAAAAATATCAGACAAGATTTAAGAAATAATATCAGACAGACGCAGAGTTTGGCAAGAGGAAGGACTGAAATCTCAATCTGTGATTCAGAGTTACGAAGCAGTCAGTTAAGTCAGCTCTGGGTACGTGTTTTGTCAAATCATCACTCTTTAAGTAGCTATCATTTCCTCTCCTTCCTCCCGTCTCTTTGTCTCTGTGTATCTTGTTCAAAAAATCAAAAAGAAGGAGGAGGAAAGACCTGCCTTTCTCACTCTTTGGACTTGTCTATTTCCTCCTGCACCACAGGGATTCACGCACACTCTCTCACTGCACGGTTTTTCTACATCTCTTCGGTCTCTTACAGCCTCTCCCTCTTTCTCCCTCTCTCTCCCTCTGCTGTCGTGTTTTCCTTCAGTGATTTTATCTGTAACCAAAACAAACGCAGTCAGTGCTACAGAGGCACACTGCGCCTATTAAAATAAAGGCCTGAGATTTACAGCAAAGTGCTGGCTTCACAAGGAGCTGCAGAGGCTGAAGAAGAAAGAGTCAGGGCATACGGAGACAGAACAGAACAAGGAACTGAAGATAGTAAAGTAGAAAATGATAGAAAGAAGTTGAGAAATATTGTTTTTGGCCAAAAGTGTGCGGTCAGCCAAACGGTGTGTGATGGGAGAAAGCATGAGCATTAATCTGCTGCTACAACAGCCTCCATCGTTCAGGAAAGGCTTTTACAAGATCTGGGAACCTGGCTGAAGGGATCTGCTCCCATTCAGCCACAAGAGCATCAGTGAGGTCGGGCCGAGGTAAAACTTCAGCGGTCAGCTGCTCATCCGAAAGGTGAGGTCTGGGGCTCAGGTTAGCGTTCTGTGCAGGCCAGTCAGTATTCTTACACACTAAACTCACAGTCCTTTCTTTATAGACATTGCTTTGCGCTCGGGGGCCATGTCATGCTGAAAAGGAAAGCTGCAACAAAGTTTGAAGAATACTGGTCTAAAAAGTCCGTCTGCTGTAGCATAAAAATGTCCCTAGATCCCTTTAACTAGGGCTGCAACTAAGGATTCCTTTCATTATTGATTAGTCTGCCAATTATTTACTCGATCAAGCGTTTGGGTCTATGAAAAATGTCTCAGGGCCCAGATATGATGTCTCCTAAATGTCTTGTATTGTCCACCAAACAGTCGAAACCTCAAAGAAATTCAAAGTACAATCACATAAGACAGAGAAAAGCAGCAAATCCTCCCAAATGAATAGCTGGAACCGATAAATATTTGACATTTTTGCTTAAAAAATGGATTAAATGCAGGATGTGCGTCCCATGTGCAGCGACCCAGGTTCGACCTGTCGTCCCCCTTTCTCTCTCCCTACTTCCTCGCTCTATACCCTGTCCTTTCAAAATAAAGGCTAAAAAATATCTTTTAAAACAAAAATGTATTGATGAATCAAATGATTTTCTGACAATCGACTGAACGATTATCTTGTTAAAGCTCTAATCACAACTAAGACATCTGGCCCAAATCACGAAATACAGCCCCGGACCCAAATAACACAAAGGTTTCTGAGCAGGGGCGTCTACATACGCTTGGCGAAATAGAAAGAGAGAAACAAACCAAACAGATAAGAAAAAGAGCAAGACGAATGAGAAAGTGATGAAATAAAGAAGCAAGAGGAGGTGACAGAAAGTTGACAGAGGGTGTGTGTGTGTGTGTGTGTTTCCAGCAGAGCAGTGAGTCTTGCACTATTAGCCACAATGAGACACGGCTCAGGCACACAGAGTGTTTATTAGGCTGTATAAGCCAGGCTTTCATTTAACGGCACTGGAAACTTCTGCACCGAAGAGGTGGGAATAGAAAGTAGCGTCATACTGGCCAGATAAACTGACTGAGGCACAGACATATAGAAACACACACACACACTGACCCAGATCTACACAAAGATGTAGAAAGAGACACCAACACACACTCACTCTCTCTCACACACATGCCGAAAGGGGGATGAGCACAGCTGTGACTTCCTGCTTTTTGGCACTGGAGACCCTTCACCAGACTTTCGTAGGAGTCCCAAGAGAGACGGGGGTGGTGGGAGGAGAGGAGGCTTATGAATGTGCTGATGGGGGGTTGTGTGGTGGTCTGACTGAATATTTAAGCAGAATATGTGAGGGAGCATGGCCTCCGTGCACTGTACAAGGCTTCTGAGAGGAAATCTAAGGGCAGGTTTAATTATGACGCTTTTAATAACATGTACAGATGATAAATACAATTTGCTCTTCTTGCGTCCTTTCCTTCACCTCTTCAGTCATAAAACAGAAACTCTTTCTTCCTGAGGGATAAAATGTGCAGTTAGGCAAAAGAAGGCGTGCAGCCACCTATTTAGGAGAGTCTAACCCATTTAAAATCCAAATAAAGCAGTGGAAATTGTCATTGTTGTAAGATATAAAAATAAACAAAATACTAAAAGACAGAACAAATAAGCAGACAGTCTGCTGTAGATCAAATTTAATTTCTGCCTTTCCTAAATTCCAGACAATTTAAGGCTCTTTTCTTTCAGACCGGGACAAAAACTAAAATGAAGACTTTTTAAGGATCTGTGGGGAAGCACATAAACACAGGATAACCGGTGTGTGCAAAGTTCCACATGCTACATTTCCAAGAGTCCACGCAAAGACGCTCAGAACAAAGAAAAAGAAATAGGACATAACAGCACAAGTCACTGAATCTGAGAATAGTTTTGTTCTTGTGGTTAGCGCTCTGGGGATGCTTGGTCGCACACATACACGCACACACACACAAACTTGGACAAAAAATATTATCAAGATAAAATACTTGGTCCACGTCATAATCCATCACGATTAAAACATGTTGCACAACTCTGGACCGGATGAGAGTCGACTTGTTTGAAATAATAAACTATATTTTTAACCGGGAGGAATCACAAAGTTTACATAAGTCATAAAGCCATTACATCTGTAGTCAAATTTATATCTGCTCTGACAGCACACGGCAGAGGCCTGAAAACAGCTGGTGAACAAAGTTTTTTAGTTTAGTATTGAAGCTCACATTGGTGCATTTAGCTGGAAAATACCACTTAATAACAGTAAAACATGTGTAGAACAAACAAACAACAACAAAGCAATAACAGTGGATTTAACACAAGGAGGTCTGACACTGAACCTGAGCTGTTAAGACACTTACTTCTGCCTTCTCACACGCTCTTCTTCTCTTTTTCCTTCCTCTGTAAAAACACAAAATACTCAAAGGTCAAGGTCAAGGATAGTACAAAGTCAAATAAATACCATTTATTTCCCCTCTTTCTTTCTCGCGTACACACACCTGTTCTCTCGCCTGTCTGTAGTGTGTAGACAGCGGTCTGTACAGTAGTTACAGGTGACAACGCATTCCACTGATTTCGCAGCATTTCTGGCCTAAAGGCTGAAGCACATATCTCAGCAGGAGGACAGCGTTTCCAAAACATTCCTAAGCTGCTCCGTTTGATCTGAAGTCAGGTTAAATACTTTTCTCTGAGACTTCGAACCAGAATCACACAAGTCAGTTCATCAATAAGTCGATCAACAACTTCAACTTTACAACACTCTGCAAGTCAGTGATCAACAACAGAAGAGAAAACACAAATAATAATATTAATATTAAAGGTTGAGGTTAGTGTTTTTAAATACAGAGATCATATAACTGAAGCAGGGTTGGGGGTTGCTACTGTGAACAGAAAATGTAGGACTTGTATCAAATGCAACAACACACAAGGTCTGTTTTCAGCTTCTCAGATGTGAGGATATGCTTCTTATCTATATTTTAAATTGAATATATTTGGGTTTTGAGATCCTTATTTTTTGTTTCATATCTGTGGAGTATTCTATGTATATGGATCATGGGAGATGACGTTTGTGGACTACATTTATATACATATATATACATACACATATACATACATATATATACAGTTAATGATGTCCGTGTTTTACTTTGGAAACGGTAAAAAAAAAAAAAGAAGTCCGTTTTTCGTCAGTTTTCCACATAACTTCAAGGAGAAGCACTTTCTCGCTTTAAGTGACTGCTAGTTAACTCATCATACTGAAATAGCTTTTGCAGGGTAACTGAAGGGAAATGCTTGCTGATCGTATTCCAGGCTAATGTCATCATTTGGAAATGTTACACAACGCTTAACAACCAAGTGGAGCCACCGCAGACCAGGAACAACAAAGCTTTCACTCTTTTTAACGAGCTCCTCCAGCATTTAATAGTTTAATTAGCATAGTTAATTAGCAGCGCCAGGCTAACTTAAACTGTACAAAGCCTGTTTAACTGGCGGGGACTAAAATAAGATGCAAATTAATAAACTTCACACTTTTTGATAAATATATATATAAATATACATATGTTTCCTAAGAGTATAAAACTGAATTAAAGGCTCACTTACCGTTACTAACTGTTGAAGTGGCTCTTTTTCCCACTCAGCACCACACCTTGGTGCTGAGCTGTGTTACACCGCCCTCTGCAGGCCGCTGGAGGTCACTACACTACAAGTGTGTGTGAAGGGTGCAATGACACAGCGCGGCCGGTAGGGAGCGCACTAATACAAATTTGTGTGATGGCTCGACCTTTATTAGTTTCTGACTTCTGATAAAGTGGGATAAACAGTTCCCCCAAACTACTTATCCCTGAAGTCTCTCTTCAACTAAATCACACACGTGAGGTATTCTGTTTGATCTCCTTTTGATAACTAATGTAATAACTAATATTGTTTCACTCATAATAAAACTGTTGCTTCCATTCACTGTATCAGATAGGCTAGATCACTGTGTCTTAAAAGTTTTCACTGTAATTCCGTCCATAAACTCCACAATGACAGAATGTGTGGTAATGGTTTCATACGCTTTCTGTAATAAAACATTTAAAAGCAGAAATCTAATTAGATGGGGGGCTCAGGAAAAAAATCTGGGCGTTCACCATGCAAATGCAATAACAACAATACAATTTATTTGATGGCACCTTTCAATTCTGACAATTATTTTAAATGTGTCTCTTTCAAGTCCTCCAGCATTTTGGAAGAATAAAATAATAAACTGCAGTACAGAATTATTATTATACATTATTATACAGATATTGTATTATTTCCAGCACTGCCTTTAACCCTCTTGTGCATGGAGTTGTGCACCAGAGTTGCCACTGGAGTCCTCTTCCACTCCTCCATGACGAGCTGGTGGATGTTAGAGACCTTCGCGCTCCTCCACCTTCCGTTTGAAGATGCTCCACAGATGCTCAATAGGATTTAGGTCTGGAGACAAGTCCATCACCTTTACCCTCAGCTTCTTCAGCAAGGCAGTGGTCGTCTTGGAGGTGTGTTTGGGGTCGTTATCATGTTGGAGTACTGCCCTGTGGCCCAGTCTCCAAAGGGAGGGGCTCATGCTCTGCTTCAGTATGTCACAGTACATGCTGGCACTCATGGTTCCCTCAATGAACTAAACCGCTGGCAATTCACTTTTGATGCCAGTGGTTTAGACATTAATGGCTGTGTGATGTGTTATTTTGAGGGGACAGTAAATTCACACTGTTATACAAGCTGTACACTCACTACTTTGCATTATAGCAAAGTGTCATTTCTTCAGTATTGTCACATGAAAGTTAGCTAAGCCTTTAAATTCCCATAGGAACATAGGCCATCGACGAAGCTCTTCCATCCTCTCCGGTCTTAGCCCTCCTCTCCAGATGTTGCCACGTGAGCCCTTCCTTCTTCATCTCCTGTTCTGTGGTTCTTCTCCAGGTGGTTCTCGGCTACGCCTCTTCCTCCTGCCCTGTGGGTTTATTGTCAGTGCCTGTTTAGTGATTGATTTCTTTCTCCTGAGTGTGTGCCCTATCCACTTCCGTTTCCTTCTCCGAATTTGGATTTCTGTTGGGTCTTGTTAGGTGAGTTCCCACATGTTGGCGTTAGAGATGATGTTAGGCCAGTATATTCCTAGAAGGCGTCTGAGGCACCAGTTAGAAGGTCTGCAGCTTATTAAGTATGGTGGTGGTAATTTTCAAGGTTTCAGAGCCATAAAGTAGAGTGGTTTTTACGGTTGAGTCGAAGATTTGCAGTTTGGTCTTGAGTGACAGTTTTTTTGACTTCCAAATAATGTTTAGCATGTTGAATGTTGTCCTTGCTTTTCTGATCCTGGCTTGGACATCGTCCTCCGTGCAACCTTCCCTTGAGATGATGCTACCAAGGTATGTGAAGCTGTTTACATCCTCTAGTGCATTTTGATCCATGGTTATGGGTGTGCTGATCTTGCTGTTGATACGCAATACTTTAGTTTTTGATGAGTTTATTTTGAGACCGAGCAGAGCAGCTTTTCCTGCATCTGTTGGTATGTGTGAGCCAGTAATGCCAGATCATCAGCGAAATCGAGATCTTCCAGCTGCTCGGTCAAGCTCCACTCTATGCCGGTTCGTCTATTGTTGGTTGTTTCTTTCATCACCCAGTCTATGCGAAGGAGGAAAAGAAAGGGTGAGAGCAGGCACCCTTGCCGCACACCAGTCAGGACCTCAGATGTCTCCGATACATCCTTCATGGAGGGCTTGACATCTCGTCCCTTGGTAGGTGCTCCTTATGATGTTAATGATATTTGCTGGCATCCCATAATGAGCCATCAGTTTCCACAGACTTTCCCTATCCACACTGTCAAAGGCTTTTTCAAAATTAAATTCACATAAACAGGCGAATTCCATTCGATGGATTGTTCAATAATAATCCTAAGGGTGGCACTTTGGTCTCCACAGGATCTTTTGTTCCTGAAGCCAGCCTGGTTTTCCCTCAGATTCTCATCGGCCCCCTTCTGGAGCCTCTTCAGCAGGATATGATTGAGCACCTTCCCCCGGTGTTGAGAGGAGCATTATTCCTCAGTAGTTTTGGCACTGCAGGAGGTCTCCTTTCTTGGGGATTTTCACGATGTGGCCATCTCTCCAGTCAGCTGGGACATTTTCTTCCCCCCAGATGGTTTTCATGAGATGGTAGAGCACGTTGGTGGAGGTTTCAGTGTCAGCTTTAAGAGCTTCTGCTGGAATCCTGTCTGGTCCCTCTGCTTTCTCTCCTTTTAAGGCCTTAATGGCTTTTCAAATTTCCATCTTGGTGGGGGGTTGCACTTAATCTCCAGTGGGTTTGGGGCTATTGAAATATCTGCTGTCAGTTGAGGAGGCTGCCTGTTGAGCAGGTCTCTGAAGTGTACAGCCCATCTCTTCACCTGATCTTCCTGAGAATTACACCCTGTCAGTTTTTAATGTGTGCCTGTGCGTGTCTGAATTTGCCTGTGAGCTTTTTTGTAATTAGTTATAGGTCTTTCAGGTTGTTCTTTCCTGCTGCTTCTTCCTCCTGTTGTGCTAGATCCTCACTAAATTTCCTCTCGTCTCTCCTTACACTTCTGTCGCCTTGGTCGCTCTGGTTTTACTTCTGTTTACTGCCTCTTTTTTCTTCCTCCTCTCAGCTCACTTTGCTATCTGTATCTATGGATAGCCAGGGGTTGCTGTCTGTCTTCCTCTTCCCTACTACATCTTTGCATGTATCTTTCCACAAGGTTTTCAGATCTTTCCATATCTCTTCCACTTTACTTGGGGTTTCTATTTCTAGGGCTTGATACCGATTTCGGAGTGCCACTTTGTAAAGTTCGGATGTACCTATATCCTGAAATTGCTGTATGTTGAATTTGATCCTATCTTCCCTATGCTTGATGCATTTTAACTTTAGCTGGATCTTTGCTGTGAGGAGGTGGTGGTCAGATCCTGCGTCAGCTCCTCTTCTGACATCCAGCAGAGAGTGTCTAAACTTCTGACTTACGCAGATGTGATCTAACTGATTTTCTGTGGTGTGGTCAGCAGACACCCAGGTGGCTTTATGGATGTTCTTGTGTTGAAATACTAAGACACCAATGGCCAAGTTGTTGTCTGCACAAGCTGCTGCGAACCTCTCTCCATTCTCATTCATGATCCCTATTGCCCCCTATCTTTGCATTCATGCAGTCTCCCATCAAGATCATGACGTCCTTCCTTTTCCTGACCTGTAGAATAGTGTATAGTTGATTGTAAAACTGTTCCTTTGTTTCATCATTTGTGTCGTTGGTGGGGCCGTAGCATTGTACCACTTGGAGGTTTATTTTCTTTTGGGTAGTTCGAAATCTGGCTGTGATAATCCGTGAGTTGTTGGGTTCCCAGCTGAGAATGGCCCTTTGTGCTTCCTTGGACAGCATGAACGCTGCTCCCTCTGTGTGTGGTGCAGAGTCATCGGGATGCCAGCTTGACCTGCCCCGACTGGAGCCACCTGGTTTCACCCAGACCAAGGAGGGATATCCCGTACCTCCTCATCTCCTCTGCTATCCTTGCTGCTTTTCCACCTGTATACACGGTCCTCACATTCCATGTCGCTAAGGTGGTAGGTCACTTTGAGGGCAGGAGCCGCTTAAAACGTACAGTCTCCTTGCGGTTTTCCATGCACATCGTCATATTTTCCTTAGCTTGGTTCGCTGCAGAGGTTTCCTTCCCAAGGCTTGAGGATTTTTCTGATTTTTGTCGACGTTCCAGTAGCTAAAGGCTTTTTACAGGGTGGATTAGCTGGTCCCACACCCAACCCCTCCTTTGAGGGAATGATTTGGAGATGGCTTGTTAGTCCTCTTCCCTCCCCTATTGTCTTCCAGGTAATGGATTACAGCCTCATACCACGTGAGGCCTGACAGGCTTTGGGTCGTGTACAAGCTGTCTCAGCACATCAAGCCCAGCCAACTCCTGCTGCTGCGTATTGAAAGCTGCACCATGCAAGCTAACCCTACCAGCAGCGCGAGACAGATAAGATATAAAAGAAAAGATATAATCAAATGTTTACAAAAATGTGACGAGTGGACTCAATTTTTGTGAGATACTGTAGGTTTAATCATTCTGGTGCTGCAACACAATGCTCATTATGCACACATTGTTCTAATAAATCAACATTTCAATTAGACATTTAAATCTAGCTTTTTTTTTCTAATAAAGCCTGGGATATAAAATGTAAGATTTTGGATTAACATTAGCAGCAGATGTAACTTTTTAACTGTTTCAAAGTCAAAAATCTGTCTCCTTGAACCATAAATATGTGTTACCAGGTACAATATTTAACAGTGTAAATAACAAAGAGTAATAACAGAATGAGTAACCTCAACTTACATTAAATCAAATGGTTGGGCTCATCTGTTTATTTTTATACCCAAAATGGATCACGGCAAATAAGGTGACTTACCAAGTTCTATGTAGTAGATTATGTTTCACAACTTATACTATGTATAATACTATATGTATATACATATACTATGTATAGAATATTTTTAGGAACACAAAGAAAGATTTCCAGTAATGCAATGTGGATTTGAGTGTGTGTGTGTTTGTTTGTGGGTGTTTGGTTGAGTACTTGCATTAAAGGGAGTGTTTACCAAAGGGGGAAGTAGGACTGAGCGCACATGACAGCATCACCTCAGCTGAACACCAGACGTCACGTTTCGCTCTGCTTGGTAGTTTCATAAGTCGACTCAGCATCTGTCAAAGCCGTATTTTGTGAGAGTCAGGGCTCGTCATGCCTGAGGCAGTGGCCCTCATTTCCATCATTACCATCACTGTGCCCTGTACAGTTGGGTATCTATACAAAATATGATATATGGAAGCTCATTAATGACATAAAATATTAAGATTATTAATCACTAAGTCACAATTTGAACAGGTTTTCAGTGCATGTGTCTGATACTCGACTTGAGACCTGGGTCCTGTTCAAATATCAGTCCGACCTCATTGGACTGTTGCCGATCTCTCGTCTGTGTATCAGTTTGTGTTATACCTTAAGGGATTCGAAGCAGACCAGCTGTAAGATCTGATGACGTGGTGCACCATAATATCTGGAGAAAAACGGAGTGTGTTAACCTTGGAAGTGCAGGAAAAACATCATGTATCGCTTCTATTGTTGGCTGCTAGTTGATTTGTGGCTGTTGTCTCTTTTTCTGGGTCTGTTCGGGTCAGTCACATTTGGATTAGGTCCAATTATCCTCTAGTGTATTATGATCAGGTCTGACTGTCCAGCGTCCCTTTAAAATCATGTTTCTCTCTTCTTCTTGAAAACTGATTTGTGGATGTTGAATTCAGGCAGGTTTGACAAATCTTTTTTGTTTTTACCTCTGTAGTTTGTTGTACTTGCTTAGAAAGCTGCATGTTTTATATGCACATTGCTAAAAAAAGACTTTCCCCCCTTTTTATGTGCTTCCTCTTTTGTCATATTTTTCTGTTTTGCTGCTGTGCAACCAACGGCCCTCTGGGGACAAAATAAGTGAACCTTGATTGATTGATAATAACAGGATGTGAGTTAAGTCTGCTCAGAACTTACTGTACCAAACTGCTGAGGAACGTAGTCAGAACAGCTTTTAACTGAGCAAACAAAATCAGGCTTTACACATTTATGAATCTGTTCCTGCAGTTTTGCAGATTGATAACAGCTTGAATGTATTTTACTAGTATTTCTAATTAATAAATCTCCCCAGACAAATGTTGATGGTCAGACTTGGCACAGAAAGAGACAGCAGCTTGGCGGGCGTGTGTGCTCCTGCACACTCATCCAGAATATCAATACGTCTGCGTGACAGACTGCTGCAGCATGCATCTTTGTCAGTGAAGCTGTGTATGAATTCATGTCTATGGGTGCTTGTAGGTGGGACATAAAGCAGTGTGAGATGGCAGTGGTAAAACAAATGGTGTTATGTTTAGCTGAGACTATTAATAGTCTGGGCTGCACGCACATGCATCATAAATATTTTAAAAGTCCAACCAGCCTGGGAGAAAGTGACGCCTTGAGGCTGAAAATCGACTGCACACACTCATAGATTTCTTGACCTTTACTGAATAGCCTCGCAAAATCTATAGCTGTACTGCCACATGATCAGGTGATCCTCCTGAATAACTCAATAATAACATGTGGGATGTCGGTGGCCACCAAGGTTACAATCAATCAGTACACAAAGTCTTTTTATTCCAGATTTTATGATACTGACAGATACACATTTTTCTACATCATGGCATGTCTTGTCACCAAAAATTGTGCTACACCCACAAATATCCAATCAGGTCCATTACAATTGCCCCGAGCACACAATCAATCATTCAACCGTCAAACAAAACCAAACATGAAAACCAATTACAACATGTAAACGTGTAGACATTTCAATTCAAATACAGGCACTCAGGCATGCAAACATGTTATTTAACCTTTCAACCTTTTGGTAGTCCAACAGCTGGCTGCTGCCACAGACTTGCCCAAGGGCACTTCAGCATCTACGTCTGTAACAAAGCTAGATACATGCACACAGATACACAAAAACACACACACACCAAGACGGCTGAGTGAGAGAGCAGGGCATCACCGTGGGAAACGTCTGCAAAGAAGAAAAGTGTTAGATTCCACACCTTAACAAGAGCGATAGATCATGAAGTAGACACACACACACACACACACACACACACATCAACACACTCAAAAACATTCAAATACAGGGAGTGACAAAACAGTTTCTCAACATATACCGAGAAATACGCTTATACAGTCAAGTCAGTTTTTGACTAAAGAAAATCTCAAAACAAGGTCTAATTCTCAGCTTTTAACCAAATCTCACCATCTAAATCAGCTGATGGAGTTTCCTGACTCACACGGTTGAGTCAACATCCCTTGTCTGTTAGTGGTTTTGGATATTGACAGCATTTAGGGAAGTCTAGGCCAAAAAAATTAGCTTTGTTACACTACACCCAGTTTGGAAGTTTCTTTTTGCCTATATTATTTCTAATTAACTGAACTGAATATGCAGATTGTCTTTTTTTTTCAAGCATAATCTTTTGAAGGAATTGTTTACTTAACACTTAGTAGCAATCTGACGTCCCAGTGGGACCCTGCCATTATGGGAATATTGACTCTGAAAGTCAACACTGATATCAGGGATCCGGGTAAACAAAGAGCCGGATGTCAAGCATTAACTGTCAAATGTGGACCAGTGTGGAGGCGTAGCTCTGTGCAAGATGAGCAATGAGATGAGACTCTTACAGATCTGTAGTAAAATTTGTTTTTTCTTTCTTACTTTTTCGTACTTTCTTACTTCTATCCAGTAAGCCATTACAGTGCACTGCCCCCAAATCTGTTTCAGGAAAAACAAAGACAAATATGCACCAAGTATAATATCAACCGAAATATTAAAGGTATAGAAATAAGAGTCCATCTATGAGACAGGGATCAGATGTATTTGGAGCACCGGGGGCAGTTGCCTGCTCTCCCCAATTGGTCCAGTCTAAATAAATGGACACGAGCATCAGGACACGTAGACATTTACATTTCTAACCAGTTTCAGTTTCCTCTCTGGTTCTTTCTCTCTCTTTTTTTTTTTTAGTTTTTTGGAGACCAATCCTCAAGCAAGCAACCAAAAGTTGGTGACAAAAGACAGAGGGAATAACAGAAGAGAAGAAAGGCGGATGGGAGAGAAAGAGAAGAAGAAGGGAGGAAAAACAACGAGGCTTGAGAAATGAGAGGATGCAGAAAGAAGACAAGGGAGAAAGGGGGCTGAAATAAAGGAATAAAGAGCAGTGCAACAAGGAGCAAGAAGAGGAATAAACTGTAAGATCAGAAAGAGGTGAACGAGAGATTCTGTGAGGAGGAGGGAGAAGCAGAGGGAGAGAGTAAGATGAGGAGGTCATTTCTTGAGGCAGCGTGAACTGGATTCAGCCAGACTTCCATAAAAACAGCTTCGTACAGACAGTCTGGGAGGGGTTGAACTGAGGGGGGATGAAGGAAATGAATATGAGAAATGTCCACACACAACACACACACACACGCACTGGTGAAAAAGAGGATACTCTACTTGCTGCCTCATGTGAAAAACAGTCTATCTGAGGTTTTATCTGTACAAGTCATTTTCACCCCTCCTCACTCTGAGAGAGGAAGTATGTAGGCCTCCTTTAGAGGATACAAGAACACAAAAACACTGTGCTCTGACAAACTCCGCTGCTGGCTCAGCTGATCAGGATTACTAAACATTTCAAATCCCTTGTTTTTCTTGAGGGCTGTCTGCAGGCAGTTTTGGGAATAAGGAATGAGGAATAAGATGCATTTAATATAGGGATACCTATATTTTAGGGAAGTCAAGACAGAAAAAATCTAAGACTTGAAATCTGTGTCACAGTTTTAAAGTTTCTTTCTGTCTATATTAGTGATCTGGGTAAACAAAGAGCATTAACATTAAGTGTGTCAGCTGCAGAGGTCCTTTTCAGACACTTTGCTGTGCTCATTGATCAAACGTGGTTGTAATGTTTAGCCCCATGGAGGAAAGGAGGAGACATGGACTCAGGAGTTCTTCACCTGGTGCTTCAGTTTATTTCTTCACCAAACAAGTGGAAAGTGCAGAAGTGCCGTGTGAATTATTGAAAAATATATCAAAAATTAAAAAAACAAACAACAAGGAAACTAAGTACAAACTATTCAAATTATCATTAACAACTGATATTAAACAACACAAAAAAACCAACCTATATCAGGCCCTAACGATTGGGCTCTAACACATGTGCCCTTCCAGGCCAAAGCTGTTCTGCCAGAGGAGCCTCGGCCTCCCTCCTTTATACCAGAAGACCCTCCTACAAGACAAACCAAAGTTAATTGGAAATCAATTAAACACCATGATGTTACCTTAACAGTCCCAAACATTTCTGGCTATATCAATACACAATATATCAACTATAAAGACCCGAAATGAAAAGTTACATGCTGAACAAAGCTTCTACAGCAATTTAAGGTACTCCAGTACACCCCTCTGTACTGGCTCACACTTGGACCATTCCAGGTCTTCTCCCCTATAAATTACTCCACACTCTTTCAATTCCTGTTTGCCACTTCAACCCAGGTCCCTGTTGGAGGATGAGAACAGGTGAATGAAACAAACAAACATTTGGATGACCTTAAGTAAATCCAATAATCTAAAAGACTTGAAATAAACTGTGTATGTGTTGTATTTATGTAATCATGATGACTTCAACTCTTTCGACAAGTACTTAAATTACCTGAAATGAAATGACATGAAATGGCAAGCCATGTTTCCATTGATGCTAGCCCACATGCTAAAGGTAATGCTAATGCTAAAAGTCCTATGCTAATGCTCAGCTAAGGTTAGCTTAGCATGCCAAGACCAATGCTATGGGGTAGCCCCATGACAGTGGTTATCACCTGAATCATAAAGAATGCTACTTATAAGTGTATTAAATTATTAACGACTCTAAACCTTCATAAAGTATATACTTTGAATCATTTACCACAATTGATGTACCCTACAAAGGATATTATAGCGTTTAAAAGCAGTTTTTGGAGGTCCGTTTTAAGTAACGGAGGGAAAAAACAGCAAGCTCATCAGACACTTACTAAAAATAAACATTGTTCACGAGTCCTGCACCTCAAGTCTTTTTGAGAACGAGTCTGAAGTCACTGTGTGCGACTTAAATCGGACTCGAGTCTGAGTCTCAAACTCAAGTCCCTATCTCTGACACTTTCACAATGGACCCATTGTTAATATAGAAATGTTGATTAGTACAGCTTTAAGCGAGTTTTGAGAGAACGCTTGTGTTTCTATTATCATAGAAACAAGAGTAACAGCTACATATCACAGGGAATAATAACGTGTGCGTGATGTTTACAGGTTGAGTTTCTCTCTTCAACCGAAACTCTGCTGCCAACGTGAATGAGTAAGTTTGGGTCGTGATCTCAGCATGTGCTCTTGAACACAACACATTGTCCCAGGAACTCATATTTTCTGCGGACACGGTAAACACAAGGCTCGTATTACCAGCTCTTCCCCTATGCTCCCAGGTCCCCTCCACCACTCCCCACTTCTTTCTTCCAGACCCTCAATCCCTTCTTTCTTTTTCCTCTTTCTCCCCTCTTTACCACTCTCGCTGTAAATTCACACATTCCTCTCTTTCTCACAGAGGTCAGAAACTCCTACACTTTCAAAACATTTTCCTCGACATGACCTCCTCCTTCCCTCTATGCACGCTCTTCTTACACCTCCATCTCCCTCTCTTTCCCCACTCTTCACCCTGTTTTGCAACCCCATCTTACGTTTCTGTGTGTGTGTGTATATATATATATCGGGCATGAACACATAACAGACCCACATGCCTCTGAATGAACATGTGCTCGGTCTCCCTCCGGCTTGGAAGACATGAAGATTTCTTGGAAAACAATGGGCCGCGACACATCCACGTCATTCCACACATTCAACGTCACTGCTCTGCTCCTTATTTGGTGTTAATATTGGTGGCAAAGCAATGTGCTGATATGTCTAAAAATATGCTAACCAAAACATTTTTCCATAGTATATGTACACTGACTAACATATATTTTACAAATCAATCGGTGCTTTTGATTTCAGAAATTGCTCCATTTAAAGGTCTAATACTGAAGGAGGTGAGATTTACATGTCCTTTTTGATTATAAAGCAGGTGTAGGTGCTCAATCCACAGAAAAATGCAAACAGCTGTGTGTTTAAAAATGCCACCAGGACTTCGACGTTGCAGCGTCACAATTGTGCAGTCACTGCCCTCAGCCATGTCGGGCCGTAACCGTCCTATTGGCTGACTCATATGGAAGAGCGTGAATTGAGACGCAGCTCCATCAGGAAACTGTGAATCAGAGAAAGTTGAAAAAGAACAGCGGACAGATAACATCAGAGGGAAGACCAGGAAATATTTTCAATAACATCAGTGAATAACGGCGAGTTGAGTTGAGAAAGTGGTCTGTTGATGAGAGGGGCCTTTAAGAGACAGCAGCTGCTGGAACAAGTCCTGCAACCTAACTGAACAAAACAGGTTGTTTATCCATCCTCCCAAAACGGCACATTCAAACGTTTCCTGTATCAGTCCAGCGACAGCTACAGGACGTTAACTACGTTACGTAAGTCACGTAATGCAAGTCACATGACATTAAACAAGTGGTTAACATTGTAAAACCGTTGCATTTTGGTTAGCAGGCCTGCATGCGCAGAAGAATAACACAACCTCATGCAGCACGCTCTCGTATAGAAGTAAAAAAGGAGCCACAAATGTTAGCTTGCTAACCCTCCCCATTTTCACGGGAGACAGCCACATTTCATTGCCCTCTCCCGGTTTCCTCCGGGAGTCACATTTCTCCCGAATTATGACAAATGTTCACTACTTTCTGTCCTTTTCATTACATTAATTACTGTCTGAGGCTCTGTCTCTCTTCTATTTCCGCTCCTACAAGTAGCTTGCAAGTGGCTCAGAAGCTGGCTCATGATAAGGTGGATTTCAGGTGGAAGAAAGGAAATTTGAGAGCAGATGATAACAAGGTAGAGGAGAAAGAGAATCACATGTTTAATTATGGCTACATCATCCTACTTTGCTACGGTTGTACAGCCACTATAGGTCGCTGCCACAATAAACGTAAATATGGGTCGTGATAACGTGCTGCACAAACCAACACCTACAACGGCTTGTTTCAAACAGGTTAAACTGAGGGCTGGCACAAGGAGACAGTATAAGATACATAAGGATTCTTTTCATGCAAAGCTACTCTAGTGGAGAGTCCCAGGATAAAAATATACAGCTGGAAATGCGGGCAATATGTCTCCTTTTAGCATTAAGTCAAGGAAGTTACATGTTATTCCCTGTTCTGTGTTTAATACATAAGGAGACGTTTAGTGGGTTTTGATCTGTGCCGCTCAATACAAAGAGCTGTTTGCATGTTTAGTATTGAAACATGTTACACTGTGTTCTCTCTTAACATATGGGAACTTTTATTTTACTTTTACATAATGGGTACACCTCCTCCTCCACCTCTTTCTCCTCCTACCACTGTTGTCATCCACCCAAGTGCAGCCGGTTTTGACTTGTTCCCCTGGTGGATTGGCTCATGCCAGCGTACGGAGCTTAGTCCTAAAAACGCCTTCTCCTGGAATCACTCAAGCGTAATGTAATTATAAACAGACGTTTTTTCACTGAGTATTTCTTGTGAGCATGTCAGCGACCTGTTTTTCAAGAACCTGGAAGGGTGCAGTTACTGTTACGAGAGAAAAAAATGTGATCATTCAACAATGTGCAGCAGGTTCACCAACTAAATAGCAAAATACCAATAACAACATACCTTATCCCATTAAAACCTTCACAGTGTGACAATAGCTCTCACTCTTTCATCAACAATCATCATGGATAAGCAACACCTCCCTGATGAAATGTAATTAACAGCTGTTTGCAACGTCTTTATCATCTGATTTCCCTAATCAATCACTGCATTAATGGCCTCTCGTATCCTTTGTGTCTGTCTTTGTCCCAATTCAACTGGTTTCTGTTTCACAGAAATTAACTTGATACAACAGCTAAATAAGTAAATGGTATGTAACATTAAAACACCAACACATTAATAGAAAAAACAATTGCATTAGAGACTGTTCAAAAATGATTATGGGGTCAGAAAATGGTGGTGGAGAGCAGGTGAAGGTATTAAAATTTTATTTCTTGCCAGATTTTTTTAATTGTAAAAGTTGTATCTCTGTATCGGGGCGATGTGAACACCAGCTCTCCATTTGTTGTTCCCAAAACATTTTCAGCTAAATTTTTAAATGTCAAACGGAGAGTCAAATGAAGTCCTCCAAATTAGACGACAAACTAAGTCGTTTGTCTACGCCCTGTAGAACGACACACCGAATCACCGATGTGACTCACCTATTGACCGGAGGACATCACTTGTCTGTGCTTTCCAAAACTGTTGCACTGGTGAAAAATACAAGTTACATACAATACAAGTTCTATGATTAAGGTTTTGTGAAGGTTTTGTTAGGTTCAGGCACAAAGGAAACGTTGTTTTGGTTGAAATTATTACTTTGCTAAGGTTACAATATTAGACGCATGGTTAAGGTTAGGGGACAATCGAGATCATGATTAAATAACACTGGCTGTCACCTGGAAAGGAAAACAAAGCAGGGCCTTGTGTTTTTGATAAATTGAATAACAGAATTAGCCCCACTCTCTGCACCAATAGTTTTCACACAGTATCTAAAGAGAAACAAAACATGATGAAAAGTAGTATCAGACCTGTAAAAGGAACATGATGAAAACACAAACATAAAGGCGTGCCAACCAAGATTAACAAATACTTTCAGCATTAACTGGAACTCTTGGATTTGGCCATTTTTGCTTGAGAAACTGAACACACTCATGATATTGTGGGATAAGACCCATGCAAGCAAAAACACTTCTACACCAGACTTGTTGTTTTTAACACTTTAGTGTTAAAGGGAACGCAAATGTGCCGACATGCTGAAAAGGAAGTGTCCTGTTTGAGGCCCATCCACAGCAGCCTGTTTTAGTTTACAGATGGAGAAGTAAAACGAACACTATCACCGTCCACACCAACTTTTTAGCTGCGTTTTAGAGTTGATCTCCGTCTACATTAAAACCACTGGATACTTCTTGTACACTGGGCATGCGCATGCCGGTGTAAACATGAAGCAGATGGTCTATTCTGTAGTTACAGAAGATTTGGCGAAAGAATGAAGAAGTGCAGACGAAGAATCAGACCGGATTTTTTTTTTGCATGTTCCAAATAACGTGCTGGGACTGTTACTGAATGTAACACAGGAGTTAAAGGCAGCTGTGGCGGCGGAAAACAGACTGGGAGCCGTCACAAAGTACATACGGCGACCTGCACAGTACAAGCGTAGGCTATAAGTGTTATTTACGTGGTGCAGAATATTTTCATAAAATACCAACTCAATAGCTCTGTCAGTAGCATCGTGCTTCTACTTTGCATGACTTATGAGACCCAATCAGAAAGCCAGGTGTGAGGGGGTCGGCAGTGTTTTCAAACTTATCTGTTTTAGGTCTTCGTTTTTGCCGTTTTAGTCTGGACGGGAGGTGCAACCATAGCAAAAGGTGTCTGTTTTTAAACAAAAACGCAATAGTGTGGCCGGGGCCTGAAAGTGCTGAGAGCAGAGGAGCTCAGCTCGGTGCATTAGTGAGATGAACCGTCATTGCTCTGGCCCACTTCCAGGTTCTGTACCTACAGTTTATCCGGAGGGATGTCGGAGGTTTCTTCTGGTGTGTCATTTTTGTGGCAGTAATCTATCCTCTTTCATCTCTCTTTTAATTGGCTTCTGCTCCCTCTGACCAGAATGAAACTCTGATAGCTCAGGGCCGTGAAAAATGTTTTATGACTTAAACTCAGATTCCATCACATGATCACCATGCAGAAATTACTTAGAAATAAACTTTCCGTTGTTCATTGTGGGTGAGAATAACAGCGTTAGCTCTCTAAATATCATAAACTTAACTATCATTAAACATAAACTAGAATTGCAAAAAAAAGCTTTCTTAAGCATTGGCTGTGGCTCAGGAGGTAGAGCGGGTTCCCCGTTAATCGGACGGTTGATGGTTCAATCCTCGGCTTCTCCAGGCTGTCGAAGTGTCTTTGGGCAAGATACTGAACCCAGAATTGCCTCTGGTTCACCAGTGTATGAATGTTAGTTTCTGTTTGAGCGCTTAGGCTCAGTGTGTGAATGGTGAAAGCGCTTTGAGTGGTCGAAAAGACCAGAAAGGCGCTACACATATCCAGAGCATTTACATTTTTAAGATAATCTGAGAGGAGAATATCTTGTAGAAAATAGAGATTCCTGCACACTACTGCTGCATTCAAGACATTTATTGAATCAGTATGTCAAACTATGTTTCTGTCCGCTCCACAATGTGACTCCTTCAACATCGGTGATAGATGAGCAGGCAGGGCATATGCGTTTTTTAGTCACGTCTGCTGGGACTGACTGCAATGTAACTGTGATGTTCTGATATCTTGACTTTAGAAAATGCAAAGGTTGTGCCTAAAAAAAACACAAAAATTATGCTCCAAGATCCTTGAAGGAATAGCTCTACATTTTATTTTAATGTTAACTACACTTATTGGCTTTGTTGGTGATAGTAAGATGAGAAGATTGATACTACTCTAATGTCTGTCCAGTGAACACAACTACAAAACTAACAAAATCCACCTACCAGCCCCTCTAAAGCTCACTGATGAACACATTGTTTATTTGTTTCATTTGTGCAAAAAAACAAACTACAAAAACATAATTTTGGTGTTACGGGATGTTATGTGCTGGAGAATGACTGATGATTAAACTTGAATGCTACACTTCTTTGTTTCATGAATTAAACAATTAGATATAATGTGGAAATTAGTGAGCTTTACAGGTGATGGTAGGTCGCTTTTGGTCTCCAGACTTTATGCTGAGCTAAGCAAACTGGCTGTTGGCTGTAGCCACATATTTAACAGACAGACACGACCGTGGGATGAATCTTCTCCTCTTACTCTTGACAAAACAGCCAGTACACACAGCCTATATCTCTTAAAACTATTGCTTTAAAACATCTTATGGTTCGGGTCATCAGTATGTTTTGTCAGTAAAAAGACAATATGTAGGACCCTGATAGGAAACCAACACAGGCTGTGTTCACCATGTGGTAAACATGGTACAGGTGGCGTTATGGTCAGGAACCTGTTGGAGACCTGCATCTCCCTGTGGTCTGCCAGCCTGGCACCGGAGCCATTACCTCCATGTTTGCGTGTTATCGTTCCAATTTTCCAGCTACTGAGCAGCAAACAACCTGAAACTGCAAGGTTACATATTAACAGCCTTATCTAGAGAATCTCCATGCCTTTCACGACCTGATCTGTCACCACCTGGCAAGCAGTTAGTGTGTGTGTGTGTGTGTGTGTGTGGACATATTTTCATCTTATTGCATCAGCCTCCATGTGATTGAAAGGTGGAATGTGTGTGAAAGCGATTAGGACCGGAAGAAGAGCTACAGGAGTGTGTGTGATTAATAAATCTGCCTTTTGGAAACATTGTGGCTCCAATTATGGTGATTTAAATAGTTGAATCCTAATAGTTGAATAGTTGAATCCTACAGCTGATCCTAAAGATGTTTTCACATGACATGACACATTTGAAATTGTTTGTTCTGCACACTACTGTGTATCGTGTGTTTGTTTATGCTTGTGTGTACAGCTATTGTTTTTGTCCAGTGTGCAGATCCTCCAAGAAGGATGACACACGTTCACATGCAAGAACGTGTGTCGCTATCAGAGAAGAGGCCCAGGGTCAGTTTTACCACTGTGATAAACTCCCAATAACTGCTTACTCAGGACATGCCTATGAAGTTCAAATCACACTCCCGCTCGTCCGTCTCCTCACTTACTAATCGCTTATCTTCCCGACATATGTATATCTAAGTCTAATGTGATGTGAGTCTTTTCTGAATCTGCTTCCCCAGTGCTCTCCTTTACTGGTAGATAGCACGGACGTTTGATTATAAATGTGAGATTAAAGTAATGACTTTCAGCTTTTAAGGGTACTCACAAGCATACTGTATGAACAGTGTAGTCCCACAAAAACCAGGGATTTTAGGTATCCTAAATATACACACAGGGCAGCTAAGGAGCTTTGCCCTTGTTTTTCAACTGGCTAAGTCAGTCACATGACCCCAGCACAACTGAACATGTGTTTCAGTGCCTTTTGCCTTTTGAAGGCAAAAGGCACCAAAATTAGTGAAGATACTGCAGCACAAGCCCTGCAAGTGTCACCAGGGAAGACACTGATTGTCTGTTAATGTCTGTGTCACGTACCTTTCAATCAGCAAACGGTTTGAAACCCGATTTATTTAATATAATGTTTTATGCTTTTAAATTCTGTCCCCTAAAATAAAAAATCGGATCTGTACTTCAACACACCAGTGCAACGTCAACATGCCAACACGCTCGCAATGACACAGCTAACATGAGCGTAATGTTTACAGTGCTCACCATCTTAGTTTGGCGTTGCTAACATTGCTAATTAGATTTTTTTTAAAAGCTCAGCAGAGCCTGATAGGAATGTCATTTGGTTTTGATTAGAAACCACAAGTATTGGACAAATAAAAATTTTGACCTGGTGGTGGCGCTAGATAGAACGTCAGAAGATTGCCAGAGTTATTACAAACTGTCCTGAGGGGGGCATGAATGTGTGTGCCAGATTTTATGGCAATTTATCCATCGGTTGTTGTTGTTGTTGATATTTCAGCAAAAAAGCGCAACTGTCAACCTTTATGGTGGCGCTAGAGAAAAAGTCAGATAGTCACCACCGTCTCTGGGGTACAACATCTGAGAAACATGAATGTTTGTACAACATTTCATGGCCATTTATCTAATATTTTCTGAGATATTTCACAATGTATCTGAAAATGGCCATCGCTAGAACCGCACTGCTAACGTAGCTAAAAAGGGCAACAGCTCCTATACTGTTAATCTGATGTGGATGTAAACACCCTCATATTAAAACCCTAAGTCAGCACTTTAACCTCAGCCGCTGCTTCATTTCAAATGCAATATGCAGGAGTACAGAAACAACACAACAGAAAACTGCCTCACTCGCTGACTGCAGAACACATACACATTAAGATGACTCGTGTTTCCGCTTTCCCCTCTCTGTCCATCTTTTTCTCTGCACACAGGTCTTGCTCCGTGTCTCCAGGGTTTCGGCATGCACCCCTGAGTCTTATCTCTTTGCTCAAATGTTCCAGTAAACAAATCAAACACACAAACATGTACAGGAACACACACACACACGCACACACACATCCAGCCAAACACAAGCCATTCATTTTCAACTTTAAGCTTTTAAGTGCTTACAGGCCACATGCTGAGTAAAAACAGGGGAATATTACAGGAATGCTGACGTTAGTTAATGAATCTTGAATATTCCCAAATAAAACCTGAACACTTGGAGTGAGTGAGCTTTCTCATTAGAGTTTTGCGAGCATGTTCGCACTAGCAACTGATTTTACTACCATTTCACAGCCTTCATAATAAATGAAAAGAAATAAAAAAGGCTGCTAAGGGCATGTCTGTGTTAGAAGTGTGGCTCATGTCCTTGGCGATTTTGCTGGAGAGTTGAGGATTTTTGAGACTTGGGACTTTAGCAGCATTCGACAATTTCAGTAAAACATGTCTTTTTGTACTGTTTATAAATTTTTTAAAATTTCCTCACCAAATCTCACATTTCAGTGTAAAAACAAAAGTGATGCGGCCCATTTTCTAATTAATTTATCTATACCTCTTTATCCTGCTTTAATTGGAAATGATGCAATTATAAGCAATCTAATCAAGCAAACAATGCCAGACGGAGGCTCTTTGAAGGGTCATTGTGTTTGATCACCAAGCCTTCCTATTAGCACATTGATCAGATACATTGCTGTATATAAATAACTGCATATATTGTTTTATTTTATTTTATGTTACCATATTTTAATATAGGCCTACACTTAATTATATGTTGTGTGTTTGTAAAATGAACAAACTAGAAATTTAAGTTCGTTATGCAGCCTTGTGCTGTATAATGACTAATAAACAACCTTGTACCTTGCCCCTTGTATCAGCAGAGAATGGTAAGAATGTCCTGACATGAGGTTAAAAGAAGACAACAAAATGTTTTCCTTCATTTGGGATATTTAAATGATCTAAAGAACTAACAGAAATATAATTATACTCATGAGGATGTTTGAGGTTGAGGAACATTACAATTGTAAAATAAGAACTCATTTTAAAAGTCATGTAGAAATTCATGCAGGTTTTGAGGACTTTTATGCAGCTCTGATCAAAGTGGAGCCTCCATCATATCAGTTTAGCTGAGCTAAAGAGGCTAAACAACCGATTTGCCCTCTTTGGCTGAGCTGCCCCTCTGGCGGGATTTGTGTTTCAAATTATTGTGGCTGTATAAATACGAGTAGCCCACAGTTGCTCAAGTTTTAATAAATGAAATCGCCACACCATCGAAACATAAACTGTCTGATAGATTGAAGGGTTAAACTACAGTATTTCACAAGAAAAGTAAATATTAGAGAAATGCTTGGAAATAAATATAATCTTGTGTACTGAGTTTACTGAGTTTGCTTTTATTTTCTGATTTCATAGATACCATTTAAAGCAAAGTCTCTTAGCATATCCAAAGAGCTAAATGATGCGTCTCTGACAGCTGGCCTATGAGAGTAACAGCACCACAGTTGAAGGAAGCTTTTAAAGGAAGCTTTGACTCTCATGTCAACCACAGTCAACCAAAGCAAAACCTGCCGAATAGGTCAGCATTTCAGATAGCTGCAGTACACCAGCAAAATGTTTAACAAACTGGGCGATTGACCTGTTTCCTTATAGGTGTATGACCACTTCTCGCTTGATTGACTTTAGATACATTTTACACTGCAAGAACTAACAACCCATGTTGTGCAGAGAGTCAAAGACAAGAACGTGTGTCAGAAGGTATACGGCTCAGCTCTGCAGGACTAAAGCGAGCAGGCAAGCTGTATTTTATTGTAGTGAGCCTGTGATTCAGGTGGCCTTGTTGTTCTGTTCACTCAGCAGAGCGCAAAATACCGGGTTGCTCAGTTATGCAGACTTTAGTAGCCAAGGTTATGTCACAGCTGCCTTTTGTTCTGCTATCATGAATCGACAGTTTGTTCAGGAAGCGCAGGGGTCTCTCAGGTGAATCTGAGGTTTCCTATGAAATCACCAGAGATGCTAATAAAGCAGAATGTGTTGAAAAATAACTGAAGGACTGAAAGTTCAAGGGTTCTCGTCTCCCTGCCTGTGCAGCTGCAGCGTCCCTGAGCAAAACTGAATCCTCTGGAGGAAAGACCAGCATGCTCAAAAAGACTTCTATAAACAAAATGTATGTAAATAAACCCAAGTAGGCCTGTGTACAAACAGTAAATACACCCATCATTACAGTTGTTTTCTATAGAGTCATTTAAAAGTGTTGATAGATCAGCTTATTCTTTGGTTTTATCATGCTAAAGTCAAACAACAGACTGCGACATATAAATCAATATGTTACATATAGATAGCATTGTGTCTGAATAATTTAGTTTGTTTTACCAGTTTGTTGGAATGAGGAACTCACACATCCTCTCTAAATACTCTACAACATAACCTAACTTAAAGGGAAAGACATTGGAGCAATTTAAAGAAGTCAGAGGTTTTGTTTCAGACATATCGTATCACATCATTTCTGAATGTAATGAACCTTTACATTTAGGTGGCTTCAAGTTCACGTGCAGGAAGAATATGTGGGACACACATCGATGTGGACGTTAAACAGCTTTAACATCTTTATTAAAGACTCATTTACTGTCCGTTGGTCACAGCCTGCAGTCAAAGAGGGAGGTAGAGGTTGAGACTCTGGCAGCTTGATTTGAGAAAAACAACCTAGGCTACTACTAGCAGGATGGATTAGAGGAGATGTTTTTTTACACACCCTACACACAGGGTGGAGACACACCAGCAGCCCCTGCAGTGAGGAGTAAAGAGTGACGTCTCAGTGAGTGGGCTAAATTTAGACTCTGGCTTGTGCTGCATCTTAAATAATAAGTGTGAATGAGTAAGAGTGGCTTTGCTTCCGTGTAAGTGAAATTCAGAGAATGAGGAGTTAAAAAAAAAAAAAACGTGCAGTGACACTGGAAGGAAGTGGTGAGTAGACCAGAAACATAAAGGAAGCTAGTCAAGGTGCTGCAACTTGAACGTGCCTTATCTTTCACCTATTAGCTGCCTTGTTTGGGGAGGGATTGTACATGTGGAAGGTGTACCGTGAAACAAGAGGAGAACATTTTGGGGGAACAGCTGGTGTGTGTGTGTGTGTGTGTGTGTGTCGTCGTGTGTGGAGGGGTTGGGGTGGGGGGCAAAAAAAAATGAAAAACAAGTGGGTGGGGCCAAGTAGAAAGGAGGCCGTCGCTACAGCTCTCTTATGAAGGACACCATGTATATTTAGTCAAATACAGCTTCTCCTGTCCACGCACAGCACAGATCTAATGTTTATGAGGCAGACCTGAACTACTCTACAAGACCTTTCTGTTTTTCGTCCACTACTGGAGCGCGTTCTGGTTGCGGCGCAGAGAGGATGCTTTTGTCTCTACAGCGCACACCTGGAACAAGAGATCAGTGAGTGCTTTTTGGCGGCTGATTTCGTTGCTTAAACCAGAAGCAAAGTGAAGGACCGAGTTCCTTCCTTCTATCACTATTAAGGGATGCCATTGGACATGAGCTTGTGACACCGGCAGACACCAGTGCAATAAACAATTTGGTAGTCTGCGCTCTGTCCTTGAAGAAACGTTGCAGTTTCAGCCAGGGTTTTGCACTGTGAACGCAGAAAATTGACTCAAATTCCAAAACCCTTTACTTCTTTTTCTTATTTATTCAGTTTCTTTTACTGATTTTCACTGTCACTGGTTGCTAAAAGGGCAACAGCGATCAACTTTCTCCATCAGATAACACAGAGGTGCTTAACACAGAGGTGCTTACGCACAGAGGAGCTTGAGCTCCTGCCGGGACGAGCGCACGGGCAGCAGCATCAGGTGCTGTGAGGTGGACAAAGAAGATATAAACGCACAACCAAAAAAGCCGGGTAGTCCAAGTCCAGACATCAAAATGACGGACGGTGCAAGACAACGGAGCAGCACGTCGGGCTCTACCAAGGAAGCTGCCGGGGAGAAGGAGTCGGGAGGCGGAGTTGCGCTCAAGAAGGAAATCGGTCTCGTCAGTGCCTGCGGTATTATAGTTGGTAAGTTTGTGTTATTGTTATTTCTACTTGAGCCACTGCTGGTGTGGTGCGACCAGTTGTCTATCCAACCCCACAACAATGAAACATTCCCTGCAGCCATACTGCTTTTTAATAGCACACAGCACATCTGTGCGCCCGAGGATGTGTGAAAAGTGTTTTTGGTTTGTGTCACAGTGAGAGACACAAGGAGAAAGATCACGTGTTTCAGTGTAAGTCACTGTAATCAGCCCTCAAGCAGAGTATAAAAGCTGTACTGGGATCAGATTAAACAGTTTATTGAGGAACTTAAAGTTTATGATCAGGCTGTTATCTGGGTATCATTTTACCTGCAGTTGTGCACCACAGAGAGAAGCTGGTTGGAATCCAGCTTGTGCTCTGCTCCCATTAAAGCACCTGTGTGACAGGTTTGAGATAAAACCCTCATGTGCCAACATCGTTGAAGGCACACACTGGTTTGGCTGTAACTCTTAAAATGAAGCTAGATCTCATGCCTTCAGCCCCTGGTTTAGTCTTTAATCATTTCATTGTAACCTGGCCAGTGATGATGATGTTGCACCCTCAGTCACCCCTGATGCTCAGAGGATTAGCCCATTCAGAGCAATTTGTAGGCTCACATGACTGACTTAGACACAGAGAGGTGGCAGGCTGGCAACACGTGGACTTACAGCTCTTGTATTTGCCATAAAATGCTAAATATAGAATAGATTTTGGTAATTTTGGTGGAGAGACACAACTCTAAAGGGGCACATTTTACAAATGCAGTTCAGTTGGTGCAGGTCAACTACTCAGCGAAACAGTTGTTTCATTTCCTTATCTGTCTGTAAACTAACCCTGGTGATTTCATCAGGGTTTAGAGTGATTTGCATTGTGGGAAATTTAGGATCCAGGGTTTATGGAGTTTGAAATAAGGATATCTTGCCCTCTGCTGCATTTTTTAAATTATTATTTTTTTATATCTACCTCTTGTCTCCCTCTCATTTTGTGGAATTAACAGATCTAAAGCGCATGTACTAACTCGCTCGAGTTACACTGTTGTTGCATCATTCAAATCCACGTGGCCAATTGAAAGTGACTCATTCCTTTTTTCATGGTACACTGTTTACGTTTATTCAGATGATCGCAGTGATCGCATCTTTAGCTACACTGATGTTCAACTGGCAGCATGTGCACAGCCATGAATGTGATGTTTCAGCATGTATTTGCTATGTTGGAATAAATTTATATTTAATGGGTGATTTTGATGACGAAATTCAATAGTTACTTAAATGTGTAGGACATGTGCATAACAGGAACTCACTTTCAATACATGAGGTTGTGGTGAATGTCAATCTAAAGTGTGAAACTTGCTTTTTAAATTTACTTGCACTTACAATACAAACATCAAGGCAATAGATGTGAAACAGGCATAGCATGAGAGGTCAAGAGAGGTGTGTCTTTTATACTAGGGCTGCAAGTATCAATTACATTCATAATTGTTTAATCTGCAGATTCTTTTCCTCGATTTCTTGTCATGAAAATAGTGAAAACTACACAATGTTTGGTATTTTTGCTTGATAAAAAAACTTACATGAATTTTTTGTAATTGTTTCAGCTCTACTTTATTTTCTTACTGTTAAACTCAAAAGTGATGTAAACTGATAATCAACAATCTGGCAGATTTGTCCGTATTATCCAGATTTATTGTACAGGTACAATCAGTTAACTTTAATGAAATCTAACACTGCATTCATGACCATATCTATGTAAAAATGGGGGTAAATGATACGAATGCAGCAGCAGGGCTGCACAGGGGTCAGTCAAAGGCGGCAAGAGCAGCCATTTTCATTTAACAGACAAGACAAGTAGAGATAACGGCATCGGATGACAGATCGATCGATACAAACACAGGGACGAAATATGGCACAGGTTGACCAAGTGGGTCCTTGCAAGTGCGTGTGGTCTTCGTGTTGACCTTGGCAGGATAAAGTGAAGGGAGGGGATGACTCATTCATGTGTTTCCACGGTAACGACAGAAGGAAGGGAGATGAGTGTGTGTGTGCATTTAAGTTCCCGAGAGAGGCAGAGAGAAGCTGGAGGAAAAAAGGAGGACAAGACAGGGAGAGATGAAGAGCAGCCTCTGTGTTGTGATGTTGTTGAGAAGGCTTTATTATTTCTTACTCCCTAAATCTTTGAGGCGTCACTGGAAAGGCCCCATTTATGCTGTGCTGTAAGTAGCTCAGTAGAAGCTTAGACGGAAGGCTAAACCAACTTGAAACTCAATTTACACATATTTATATTGATAAAACACAGCTTTTGCGCCTGGTTGTGTTCTGAGATGATTGCAAATATCACTAAAGATCCTATAAAATGCCTTGTTAAAATCATAAAGTAATCCCTGCACATGCTGCCAGCATCCTCTCTCTGTTGCCCCACCCATGAGCCTATCTTTGCCCCAACATTTAGATAATTTAATCAATTTTTTATCGCTCTCCATTCATCAGCCAACTCTTAAGGAACAGGTTGGCAGCATTTAGCCACTCATGCCATCTTAGAGGATTTTTATGGTCGTCCAGAGTCCATACACCTACACCTGAATGGCTTAGTCACCAGACTGCTCTTGCCCTTGGCTGCTTGTCCTTGTCCCAAGTCACTCCTTCACGGTCCTTCGGCTCACATTGTCATGTGCGAGAGAGACGTGGAGTCAGGTGCCTCGTCTGATCCCTGTGCTGTGAACATGCCCCGCTGGGTTTCCATGAAAAAGGGGCTGAGCACATGAGGACATCAAACAGTTTTATGGCCTATTGTACAGTTAAGGCATTTATCACTCACACACACACACACACACATCCAGAAACGTGCAAAGCCAGGAATTGGGATTAGAAGTGAACTTTTGTCCACTTGGTAGAAGGCCCTGCCCTGATAATGCTGTTTTATTAGCTTGCCGGGCTTAGCCATGTGTTGCATAATTAAATTGCTGCACAGACTCAAATCCACATCACTTTGATTATGTAGTGATCTCAGTTTTATCCTATAACAGCAGCTTCTTGTCTTTTAAAATCTAAGCCTAAATCTTTGGCTGCCAGGTGAATGATGACACCAAAAATTAATTTTTCGCTTCCTCCTCTTTCTGGTAAATTACTCCAGTGTTTGGTATAATAATAACTCACTCCAATGCATGTACATGTGCACGCGTGCCTGCAGCAGTATCTGTGAGGGTCTGGCTGAGAGCCAAGCATGCACCAGGTTGCCTCAGCTTGGTGGCTGTTTAGACAGGGATTAAACACTGGGTGGAAATGCAAGAACTAATCTTACAGAGCTTTATAGAGGCTTATTAGGGTTATATCATAATGCTGCACAAACACACACGGTTGTTAATACTCATGGTCTGCTGCTGCTGGTGTGTCGTTCAATTACGTGTCATGGAGGCTGCAACAAATAACACAAGAGTTAACTTATCTCATTGGTTCTCTGTCTGAGGTCGTGTTTGCATGTTTGGACTTTTGGCTTAAGATAAAATAAGCAAGTTTCTGTCTGTTGCTTCACAAAATGTAGCAGCATAGCGAGTCTCCACATAAAAATGTTTTATTTAGTGTTCATATGTTAAAAGGTATTTGTTTTAAAGCAAGTATTTTAAGTAGAAATGTTCTATATTATGGCCATAATTGATCATGTAACATAAAAACATGACCTTAAGTGGCTATTAGATTTTTTTAACCTTCATTAAACAATGTTTTCTAAGAGTATCTTGCAGCTGCCTGCAACTATAACAAAAATCAAGCAAACATATATTAAGGTATCTCACCAGTGTATTTAAGCAAAGCCTTAGCATGTCTGCATTAACACTGCAACCATTTCACAACATTAATGAGCCTTTAGTTACGTTTAGGGAAAGATCATGGTTTGGGTTAAAATAACAAGTTAACAATGACTTTCAAGGTCACACAGGAACTAAGCCCTGCGGCCTACTCCAAGAACACGGCTTGATGCTGTGACTGAGTGAACGCTGGTACTCAGAGGAAGGACAAACTGTCCTGAAAAATTGTCTAATTATTAAACAAAATAAAGCTAATCAGGACGATAAAAACATCGCCCTCTATTGGCCTGCCGCCACTGTGAGTAATGCTGAAATGATAAGTCGATTAATGAATTGCTCGATGGACAGCAAAGCGAAATCATCAAACATTTTTTCCAGCTCTTCAAGTGTGAGGATTTGCTCCCTTTCTTGCTCTTATGTGACAGTAAACTGAATTTTTGTGTTGTGAACTGCTTTGAATTATTGTAACAGTCGTTTTTCACTATTTTATGACATTTTATAGACCAAAAGATTCATCAGTAAACTGAGGAAATAATAAACAGGGCTAATGAATTACAGATGTACAACATAAAACAGATAACACAAAATCAGAATAAAATTGCTATTATAATTTATATTTATATTTTAATTTATATTTTATAAAACTTGTGTCCTAGAAAGCATCAGAAGAACCTCAGAGATGTCAAACACCATAAAAATTGACTCTGTAAAGCCTGCTGCTTTCAGAAGACATTAAACAAAGTCCAAGAGAAACAGAAATGAGAGTGCTCTGAGAGTTTGTCCGAGTCCAAGGTTTGTGAAACAACAACCTAGTAACACAGGAGTATGTAAAAATATGCTGCTGTAAAAGAGGCTGAGGCCTCTAGGGATTTGTAACAGGAGTAAGACTTGACAAAGATACATGTGAACAAACATGATGAATGCTACCTCAAGAGATTTGACAGTTCAGACTTTTTATCCACTGCTTCTTAAAGTTCATACAAACAAAGCTTGTCTTAGATCAAGGTCAAGACAAGGCTGACGGCTTAGCAACAGCATGGGTTTTTTTTATAAAGTCATATTTCCCCCTGGCCTAGTTAGAGACAAAAGGATGTAAAAGGATGTAAAAATGAGCACAAGAACGGGAAACTTTGAAAGATTCCACATTAGTCAGCATGTCCTGCACGCATGAACACACAACATGCAAGTGGCCGCTCAGCCTTACACAGAAGTCCTAAAACTCATTCAGTCAATCCAGAACCGGCACGTTACCGTTCGCAACGGATAAGACTACGCCTTTGGTATCAGAGTCCTGGGTTCAATTCCCCACTGTGACCCATCCACCATTGTGTCCCTGAGCAAGACACTTAACCCCTAGTTGCTCCAAAGGTGTCCGACCTCCAACGTGTATAGCAATTGTAAGTCTCTTTGGATAAAAGCGTCAGCTAAATGAATAAATGTAAATGTAGAAAGAGTGCAGAGTCAATGCATGGCTGTTTTCTTTCCCCCTTTAGATGTCAAAGGTCATGCTCTGAAGACATCTGCTACCATAAAGATGTCAACATAATCAGGGGTGTGACAGTTTGTTTGTCGTTCCTTTTAACCTTTTACCTGCAACTGGAGTTACACAAGTGAGCGGCTGTCCTCACTACTCGTGATGCATATTGAATCTGTTAAAGTTTAACATATTTACATGCCCTCCTGCTTTGTTCAGATTTGGCTATAGATTTAACTGATCTGAGAAAGGATGTACAGTGTTTTGTGGGGCAGTTTCTAGGCTTCCCCTTTTGGTACTGGATGTTGCAATATAGACATTTTTCTCTCTTTTAATTATTATTTTATAGTTTGTAGTGGTTTAGGCATGTGGTTCAGAACCTTTTTATATTTTGACCATTTAAAATAAAGCAATATCTGCTACCGACCCCTCATCACAAGGTATGCCCACCTGTAAGATGTTTCTTGTGACCGTGTACCAGGTTGGTCCTGGTTTAGTCTGTAAAATGTAGTGACCAAAGCCCCTCACAGTTTCCCACAGCCCAGGGTGACATCTGTAAATAGCTTGATTTTATTTGTCTACTACCTTAAAACCCAAAAATATTCACGTTGTAATGATATAAAAGTAAGAAATTCAGCAAATTTGGCCATTTATAGAAGGTGGAAGCAGCAAATATTTTGAATTTTTAATATAATGAAAGATGTAAATGACCATTACTGTGTTGTCATTTTATGCACCTAGATGGATAAACAGCTGCAAGTGATATATTGGAAATATGGCAGACACACACACACACATACGATCACTTCGGTAAACTCTCTAGGGAGAATATGACAGTTCATTAATACCTTTGACTTTTGTACTGTAACACGCCGCTCAGCCTATTATCCACATTCAAAACCTTCAACCTTCGACCCTGAGCTCTTTTTTTTTTTTTTTAAATTGGCGTCTTCGTTCAAACACAGTCAACCCAGTCAGCTGAATCTGATTTGAGGCTCCCGACCTCCGACCTTAGCTTTGCTGTAGCCTCGTCAGATAGGACTCAGTCTGTCCGGAGGCTACGGCGGTTACTTTCATGTGGGACCAGAACTCAATTGTCCGTCCCTCCATCTTTCAGCTCCTGTGTAAACTGTCTAGCACTCTGATGCTCATTGAACTTGTCAGGGCATTATTCTCCCCCCTCTGCATCTACCTCTCATCTCTCCTCCCCCTTTGCACTCTTTCACCCCGCTCTCTCTCTTTCTCCATCTCCTCATAACTCTTTTGCAAAGTCAGCAGATCACAGGTTCCCGCCTGATGGCTCAGCTGCCTCATCACTGTTCAAATGGCGCTCTCACTTTCACTCTCATTTGTCGCTCACTTTCTACTCATGTCCGTATACAATAAATACTACAAGTAAACTTTCACTCAAGTAAAATCCCTACAGAAAACTTAGGAATTATGACTATATAGCAAACTTAAAAGACCATACCAGTGTGTTTGCAGGTTTAAGCTCTCTAACTACAAACGATGTGAACCTTTGCAAACCAAAGGATGTCTGCAGCGGTAGAAAGTGTAAATTTAACTTTCTTAAACACACAAACAAGCTGAAAATTAAAAAATGCTAAACCTCCAGTAATGTCTTTTTTAAACAGAATAGTCTCGGTTCTTGACATTCTCAAATCTACTGAAGACAATTAGGCTACTGATGTTTTAAAGGGTTTCTTCAGTGATGTGTTGCACTTGCATAAGGATGGAGGTCTTGCCAGAGACACATTAACAAAATAACGATTAAAATTGCTACAACAGAGATGGAGATTCCCTAATTTGGATCATGCTCCTAAATACTAGGTCCTACACTTCCCATAATGCAACTGGATGGCATATCTTTGACTCCCTGCCTGAAAAATTCCCACATTTTTCAAACTCCACTCCCCCACTTTGTTATCCAGGCTTTCTCAAGCCCAAGCAGAGATGACGTTTGACATCACTTGAGTTATTCTCTCACTTGACAGTGCTCATCCAGATCTGCAGATACAGCTGTTTTCCCAGGCTTAGTTGTGCTTCCCACGACAAAATGGTGGAATGCACTTTTTTTATGCACTTTTATGCACTAAAAAAAAGGACATTTAAATTTTGCTTTTGCCTCTGCTCATTTGCAGACGTAACCACCACATCGCCTCAAGACAATGCTGACAACAATCTGTTTTTCAGTCTGCACCAAAACCTGACACCTCTTGTCTCCCGTCCCTCCTCCCTCCACCAGGTAACATTATCGGCTCAGGTATCTTCGTCAGTCCGAAGGGAGTGATGGAGAACGCCAGCTCCGTGGGAGTGGCCCTGATCGTCTGGATCATCACGGGTATCATCACTGCCATCGGGGCGCTGTGCTACGCCGAGCTGGGCGTCACCATCCCCAAGTCGGGCGGGGACTACTCCTACGTCAAGGACATCTTTGGAGGGCTGGCTGGGTGAGTGAACACTGAACATTCATAAAGACGTTCAGTCTTCTCCTTATAGATGGAAACAACCAGAAGGGCATTCAGGTCTATTTTAATATAACATCTAAAGGTGTGATCTGATTCCCATTAGAGGAGGTTTGATTCAGGTTTGATTGGGTGGTGGTGGGGACCATCCAAGTATCATTTTGTAAACCAGTGCCATTTCTTTAAAACTATTTTTCATCATGAGGTAAATGGAGGATTTAATGATGGTCAAACTGATCACTTTTGAGAATAGACATTTTTACTCAGTCTTGGGTCACTCAGGTTTGATAAAACCTCAGCTGACCCTCGTCTAAAGTGCTTTCTGTTAAAGATATGACCCAGTTTTCTAGAAGAAGGGGCCTCTCAAATTATTAAAGTCAATTTGACATGGATTTAGGTGAGCATACCAACTTGTCTCGATTCCTCTCTTTATCCTGGTGGATGAGCCTGGTGATGTAGGTCAGACATCTTGATCCAAAGCAGGGGGATCTTTTGCTAGTAAGTGCAGATGTTAGATGTAGTGCAGTGATAGTAACCCCACATTAATCAACTGCCGACCTGCAAGTTTAAACACACCTGCCTACTTTAACAGAGCAGTATCACAAATGTTCAAAGTGAGTCACAGAATTACAAATATCAGGCTTCTGTAGGTTTCTTTACCAACGGCCCCTGTCCCATTCCATTCCCATTCCCATGGTCAGCTTTAAGGCAACGGCTCTTACATTAAACCCTTGGGAACCATGCCAGGTTAATGTCCTAGCAAAACAATATCGTTTGTTAGCGTAGATTTTACACACACACTGTGCCTTTGCCCAGAGTATAAACACAAATTGGACCATTGTTTTTTTTTCAACTATCACAAGGATACATATTATCAGGGTATTTCGGGAGAGGAATTCAACCAGACATAACAGCCAATGATTGTTTTTGTCCCTTTTGTGTAGTAGCTATCAATACACATCAATGAACTTCAGATGCTAGGTTTGATGTGTTGTGGAAACTCCGTTTCCCTGTGCCCTCTGTCTGGGATAAATAAACCATTTTCAAGGGGTGTTTGTTTTTGTTGTCCTTTTTATCCCCATGTGTGTTTATGTGGGCTTGAGGTGGGGGGGTGCAGCTGTGCGTATAAGTCAATAACTTTGATATTTTACAGTTCCTGTACCGTGCCTGGGAGAACGGAAAGCTCGTAGAAAACGGGAAGAGCTCGTAAAGTTGTACGCTCAAACACGACTTGAATGGACAATATTTAAAGTACAAAGACTCTTTTGTTATGTCAGACTAATGGTGGTGGTGTTACACCCATAATATGCAGGATAAAGATTGCTATAGATGCCACAGGTTGCAGAGAGACATTGCAAAAATCTGTTTAGAGGGTAACTAAATAAAGATAAATCAAATGTACTTGAAATATAGGGGCAATCCAGATGTACAAGTTCAAAGGAATTGATTAGTTTAATAGATTAATTGTCCAAACACAGAAAACACTGGGAAACTAGATGTTTAACCAGATTAATTAATGTGTCAGTTGTATGTTCAGTATGAGCCTCATATTAAAGGTATAAAGATAGAACCATCCTTTAACCAGGTAAAAATAAATTTGTAACAGTTTTGATAATCATTTTCTAAGCAAAAAAGGCCAAAAAATCTCTGGGTTCAGCCTCTCAAATGTTAATATTTACTGCATTTATCATTAGGTTTGGACTGTGTTGTACTGTTGGTCAGAAAATATGAAAAAAATTTGAATATGTTGATTTTGGTTTTAGGAAAGTGGGATATTATTTTTCATTGAGAAAAGAAAATGAATAAATAGCAAAAACAATAATTTGCTTTTTGCCCTAATACATGGACTAATAGTGTATTTAAGTAAAAGAATCATCAGGCATACATAAATAAGCATCACTTGCAGAAGGGCCCCTTTCAGAGTGCTATCACTTAATGATACATTAACCTGTAAGCTCCATTTGAAAGTCATAGCTGGTCCATGTGGCAGAGTGGCGCTACATCTACCATAATTTTCCTACAAACTACTTATAGGTTGTTTAATCTACAGCAGTGCATCATTTTGTCTGGATTCATCTTATCTTTAGCATGTGAAACCCTGTCTGCAAAGCAGCTATAGTTGTCAAATCAATATAGTAAAGTAAAATGCACAGTAGCGGCGGGGTGGCGATGGCGCAGTGGATTAGACTATGCCTTTGGTGTGAGAAACCCAGGTGTCCCAGGCGTGCGACCTCTGACATGTATATCAATTGTGAGTCGCTTTGGATAAAAACGTCAGCTAAATGAATAAATGTAAATGTAAATGTAAATGTAATGTAAATGTAGTTGCCTCAGAAATATAGTGTAATAGAAGCAGGAAGTTGCACAGAACAAATAGAAATTAAAGTGTAAGTACAAACAAGTTCTTGAGGAAATGTTACTAGAGGTTCCAGTCAGCATTGGCCTACATTTGAATGTACACTAAACACACACATTCCAGTGAGTCGCAATCCCATTAATGCAGTCAGCTGTAACATTACTGATCCCTTCAAAAGCTCGCAGGGATTTTCATGGAAAAACCACTTGCCTTGCCTCTCCTGCTAAAAGCTTATCCCTCCTGCTCTCCTTCGCCTCACCCCCACTGCCCCAACAAAAATGCAAATTCAAACAAGTGGCTAAATATTAGTAGTAAAAGCAGACGCTCATTAAAATAAGTGACGTTCATATTGCATCATGTTGCATCATGTTGTTCGTCTGTGACGGAAGCTACTTACTGTAAACAGACTGGCAGCCTTTAAAGTTGGAAAGCTGGCATGAGTCACCTCAGTTACACCGCCCAGTTGAAATTGTATTAGTCTCGGTTCCAGTAAAGGGTTTTAACCGCTGCTTGGTCTAAATGTGGTTTCTACTCACAAACAGGAAAATTTTGGGGAAACCCAGATATTAAGGTGAACATGAACCACACAAGTGAAACATTGGTTTTAGTATTTGTATTGTCCTAATCTCTTGAGCATATTTTCCTGTAAAGCCTGTAAAATCTCACAAAACATCACAAAATGTGGAAAATTTTAAATTCAGTTTAACATAGTATAAAACCAAACGCTCCAGAGACTGGAGCCGGCATATGTGTGGGATTTTTCCTTGATAAATGACTCAAATGATTGATTGCATTATATTCAGAAGTATTAGCAATTAATTTACTGTCAACCCATTAATGTCTTTGTATAACAAACAATAAAAGCAGATTATAAGTTATTTTATTGCCAGACAAGAGTGGATTTGATTAATACAAGGAGAGGCCACGCGGAGTAAGAAACGGAGTTAACACGTGTGCTGACCAAACCAAAAATAACCTGCTTTGAATGGGAATCTGAAGGATGTGTATTTGTCCTGTTCAGCACCCTACTGTTTCTCCCATGCCACTCTGTTTGTAACCGTGCCACCCTGCTTCCTTTTTTGTCTCAGGTTCCTGCGCTTGTGGATCGCTGTGCTGGTGATCTACCCTACAAACCAGGCCGTGATCGCGCTGACGTTTTCCAATTACGTCCTGCAGCCTCTATTCCCCACCTGCTTTCCGCCGGAGACGGGCCTGCGTCTGCTGGCTGCTGTCTGCCTCTGTGAGTGAAACAGTCTGACATACAAAGTGTGTGTGCAGAGCCATAACTCGCTTCAGGCATAACACACAGGGCTTTACGTACTAGTTACGTACTAATTATTAGTTCTAGAGTTTTGTTGTCAGTGCAACATCCTTGTTTACGCAGTGCCTGCTATGTACAATACCTGTATAACCAGTATTAAGGTTGAGCTGTATGTGTCAGCCGTGTAGCAATATTCATCCCAGGGGTTTAGAGCAATCTTTAACCGTGGCTAAAAGTAATCCATGTGTCTGCCTCTCTATTCTGTGCTGAAGAGAATTAGGGCCACATGTGAAATTTTTTTTGAGGTTTGAGATTGAAGTCAGATTTCTGAGAAAAAAAGTCAGAAGCTGTGTCCGAAATCAACCACTACTCAGTATACAGTGAGCTCGCCATTTTGTAGCGCTGTCCGAATATATAATATATCCTAACCAAGCCCTATATACCATCATGCATTGCGCTGATAGAAAAAACTGATTGTCCGACAGCAATGACGTAATTAACAGGAGCCGAAATAACGATCAGGGTAGTGTTTAGTTAGTTTAGTCATCTTCTCAAATTACCAATAAATGCTTTTCGGCACTAGAAAATGCAAAAGGGGAACAACATGGTCCTTAGTTGAAGGTCTGTTAACTGTTTTGTGTAAATTTCACAGCAAAAACAGGAGCTGCCACATTCACACATGCATAATTCAGCATTGTTTTTTTTGTTTAGGTTTGTCAGTAGAAAGTCGCTACAGTTTGCGTCCATGTTGCCTATGATCCATTTTTAGTATTTCTACTAATCTGCTTTTAAACTGATCTCCAAAGGAGGTGTAAAGCACCAGAGATGTCCTGTGACATGCTGTTCACTGGCATATGGGATCAGTTGGTTGCGGCTTGACATTATGGAAACCTCACATTCCCCAGGCATAATAACACATAATAACACGCAACACATTTGAGAGATCCAGCACACGGCTATCTCTTTCTGACTGCTCCGGCTGTTTTATGTTTAGATGACATTTGAAGGAAGATTTTTGGCAAAATAAAAATCAAAATGGTGGAAAACCTGCGAGGTCTACTCTGATAATTGCGATGAAGCAAGCAGTTTAGGAACAACAGAAAATGTCTTATGCATGGTAGAGCTATTTGGTTAAAATTAGTCGACATGCTTTTGAGCGATTCTTCTAACCACAAGACAAACAAAAAGCTGTGAAAACCTCTTTGGTGGAGGTGACAATTCTAGCAGAGGCCTCCACTCTGAATGCTTTGTAGCACTTTCATTTTATTACAGACACATTGACCCACATTTACCTTCTCTTTCTTGTCCTACTTCCATGAATACCCTTCAAAGCAAATTCTGGTTTGTTCAGTTACTGGTTGGCTGAGCCAGCAGCACTATCTAGTTTCTCTCTTCTATCAGTTATAACAGATGTTGTCAGGCAGCGAAACAACCTGAGTTGCTGAGTCTTTTATAAATGTTTTGCCTTGTTTTGCTGTTGATGTTGAGGGGAAAAAAGTGGGAGAGGTAAGGAGTCACCCTCTATTCTGATGTAATCCTTGCTGTTGTTGTTTACGGGGGCAGCATGCTTGTCTATGTGCTGCTGTGATTTCCAAAGTAGAGTGACACACATGACTTTACTTATTAACAAATCACTTATATACAAATCCGGTCAAAACAAGATTCCTGGACAGCCAAGCTAGTTGCTGGTCATATTAAATGTGCAGGGTAAAGCTTTTCCAAGGTGTACAGTTTCTAAAACGTGGGGTTGAGAGAGGGGTGTGGAGATTCTCCCTGGGGTCCGACTCTTCCTACAGATGGCAGAGCGCGAGGTCATAGCTCTGTCGTGTTTTCCAGCGGTGTCATAGTTAACTCAGCAAGTTTCCGCACACACATTTTGTATACTCAGCTTACGGACAGCTGAGAGATGACCTCTGGTGTTTACTCGTAGCCTGCCAACCAACAAAAAGGAGTATGACGGGACACAGGTGTTGTTACGGTAATGCAGCGCGTTGGCAAAATGTAATCTGGTTCCTAAAACAACTCTGAGCTAAGAAGCGTTGACTCTGGACAGCATCAGTTGGATTTTAGTCCATTGTGCCTGTGTGTATTTGTAAACAGTACACAAATCAAGTCATAAGTAAGCATAGTTCCTCATTTCCTGTGTTTTTGTGGGGGAGTACCAGCAGCTGCACTCAATTCAAATATTGCTCTATCTGCTGCAGTGGTTTTGTTTGCAAAAAACCAAACAAGTTTAAGTCATAACGTTTCCCCCCATCTGCCCCCTTAAAACGCCCACTCACCCACCTAAAAATATCATAAACGTCTGCACAGCAACTACAAGCAAGCCCAGTCTGCAAACCCCACTCTGTGAACTCTGTGCACTCTGTGGCAGCTCAGCTCAGAGTCATTTAATGTGATGAACTTAATCCCACAGAGTCAAACAGGCCCATCATTTAATGGCACCCCATTGGCCTGAACCCACTGGCCTGTTGCACCCAGCAGTACAGATCAAATCCATCATCTTTGTCCATGTTAGGTCAGCCTCAAGTTGAAGTGAGCTTAAAAGCATTTCCAAAATATGTTTTAGGGCTTCCTTGGTATATAACATACCCAAAGGACTAAACAACCATTTTAAAAAAACATATTAAACAAGCTATAATCATTATAACTATTATAATTATATAATGTATTACTGTCAAACTCAGCAGGTTTGTGTCCTGTCTCAGGTATAGCAGGGCTGTCTTTAAAAATCTTGTCTTATCAAATCAACACACCCTGACATGAAATTACTTCATCAATTCATCAATATACAAACTCCATAACCCGAAATTTACCAATATTGCACTATATAGCAATGGTATATATGCTATTGATGATATGATGATATTGTATTTAAACCTTTTTCACACAATAAATTGCCTAAAAGTGTATTAACACCACACTATTAACAATCAATCATTATGTGGTGCACCTGATGTATTTAATAAAACTTAAGAGAGTAACATCAAGTATCATGTTGTGTATGTACATAACATTTACATGATCTATAATATAACAACTTATAAGAACAAGTTATAAGAATAAAAATAAGAACACACATTTGAACTTTATAACCACAACGTAACAAATTAGAAACGGATATTGAGTTCACAATTCACAGAACATTTTGCTTCTTATGGTCGTCCTCTGTAGGTGGAGTTTGCTCAGTACATAATAGGAATAAATATATGTATCTAATTATATTTGCTGGTTAATGTAGTAATGTGTATTATCATTCTGAACCACGTACACATAATAAATAACTGCAGTATTTCAAAAGAACACTACTACGACTACACACTACTGCAGGTAAGACATGAGATGTAAGAGATAACAGGTGAAGTTCAACACGATAACAGCTTCAAAGGTTGCTGCAGTGCTGGACGTTAAGACAGTATGCTCCAGTTTGCAGCTTCTAATCGTTCTCCGTTCGCTGACCTCAGATCAGTTCACTCTCCATCAAGAAAGACTTCAAGGCCATTGTCCAACGATTCTTGTGGGTTATCAGGTTTATCATTCGCTTCTTCTTTTCTTGGGAAGTTATCTACTGCTACTACTACAAACAATGCAGCGACAGTTCCTTTACGAGACCAATTAAACAGTAAACACATAAACCTTTATCACTAGTTTCACTCCGTAACACAATCATCTTCCAACCTGCCAGTCAGTGCAGCCAAACGTCATTCAAACCCGCCAAATAGATGCAATGAAATCACATGGGGAAATTTATATAAAATGATGCACAAGACATGCAGAATCTGATAAAATGGTATTCATATAAAGAACACGTAGTCTTGGGTTTTAAATATTTCACAGCGTAAACATCATAGAGCTTGAATGAAGAGTTGAACCGCCCAGAATAAGTTCATTGTTCCAGCCTTAAAGACACTTAAAGGAACCACGACGGAGAAATGGAATTTAAGGTGTAAAAATAAGTATTAACTCTGTGTTTTAATGCATCTAGTGCTGCTGACATGGGTGAACTGCTCCAGTGTGAGGTGGGCCACCAGGGTGCAGGACATATTCACTGCCGGCAAGCTGCTGGCCCTCGCCCTCATCATCATCATGGGCATCGTGCAGATCTGCAAGGGTAAGCTTAACAAAGTGCAATCTGTGCTCCCTTAATGCATATGTTCATAGCGCATTCCACCTTTTGTCTGGTGTTTTCTCTGTGTGTGAAAGGGAAAAAGTCACTGGGGACATCTTCAGTCATTCGGGACAGTATAGACTCCCCGTGGACGATACAGGGGTCAGCGAGTTGCTGGGGCCCCTCACATCGCTAATATCAGCATGCCTGTGTGGGTTTGCTGTCACAACATGGCTGAGGGCCAGCTATTACAGACGGCCCCTGTAACAACAAAAATGGGGATTTCGGCGCGAGTATTTGAAGATAAATGAACAAGAGTTCAGTTCCTGATTTGACATGAGACTTTTCAGGTCCTATATGAAGGGGAGAGTATGTGAGAGTAGAAATACTTTAATGCTCTCGAAAAACATGCCACAAGAAGTGATTTCAGGAAAAAAAGGAATAAGAAAGAAACCAGATTCCTACTAGATCATAGATTATTTAGACATTTACCCCAAACAGAGTATCTGATCATTTCAGTGGGGACTTTAGAGATCACGGGGGATTTTTTACAATGAAGTGGCTTTACAGGGATTTAGCAGTTTGTCGTTTACAACTTGTTTTACACACTGATTGCATTAGATGATTGGTTTCAGCTGGGTTTCCTAACAGCAAGTCCAGACTTTAGGGTGTTTACCCTCACAGCAAAACATCATTAGCAAACCCAAGAGAAATTATCAGGAAAAGACCTACTTACATAAGTACCACAAAACCCTGTATAAACGAGGATTAAAAGCCAATTCAGCTAACTAAAAATGTTTTGCATTGTCTTCTCCACCTGTAGGAGAGTACTACTGGTTGGAGCCAGCCAATGCCTTTGAGCCGTTCCAGGACTATGATGTGGGTTTGATAGCCCTAGCTTTCCTACAAGGCTCCTTCGCCTACGGAGGTTGGAACTTCCTCAACTACGTCACAGAGGAGCTGGTGGACCCCTATGTGTAAGACACTTTGTCTGCTTTTCATATGTCTAGAAACATTTTGTCGTTGTGGTTAAAAAACCAGCTCCACACGGTGCTGAATGACTAACTGCTGTAATAATATAGCTGATGTTAAAGCTGCTTGCAGCTATTTCAGTGATTAGCCGTTGCATACCTGACTAAGCTTTCCAGTTTAATCCCTGATTCCCTTTTTCAAAGCTCTTTGAAATTTATTTAACCTAGCATGGAAGAAATCCTCACAATCACTTCCAAGATTGGAACTAGCAGATCTGCTATTATAAAATGGTTTATTTCTTCATTTCCTTTTTAAAAATCCCATGTTTTTTTAATAACCTTGGTATCCATTAATACACCTCCCCTAAGGTACAATTTTTAATTTCCTACTTAAATCTCCTCCAACTTGCTTCTCTTTAGCTTTTCTTCCCCTTTCTGTTTCCTAAGCATTGCTGTTTTTATCATCTACAGGAACCTTCCTCGTGCCATCTTCATCTCCATCCCCCTTGTGACCTTTGTATACGTCTTTGCTAACATCGCCTACGTCACGGCCATGAGTCCCCAGGAACTGCTCGCCTCAAACGCTGTTGCCGTGGTGAGTAGCTCGGAGCATGACACAGGGTGATCCTGTGACGTGATTAGTAACATGAGTCTGTCTCCCTCTAGTGATCCCTGCTGGTCAATGTTCAAAGCAAATACGTTAGTTGGCACCTTGTCATTGCATAATTGTGGTGAACACATTAAAAATGCATGAATGTAAGCACATCTAACCGTGTGTGCGTGTGTCTGCTTTACTCCACGGTCCCTCCCTCCCTTTCATTCACCCTGTAACCTCCATCACAGACGTTTGGTGAGAAGCTGCTGGGAGTTATGTCGTGGATCATGCCCATCTCTGTGGCTCTCTCCACCTTCGCGGGAGTCAACGGTTCCCTCTTCACCTCTTCACGGTTAGTTGGCTTGATAATGTCTTCCACAACAAATAACTATTATTAAGCAAAAAATGCAAATTTTTCCTCTGCAGTCTAACATATAAAAACAATTTCCTTAATTTAACTTTCCTTCCTCACCACTTACTTTCCTTTTCATTACGTAAAGTGTGGACATACTGTAGACGGTTAAATCTGGATGCATTAGCTGAATGATTTATTTTCCTCTCTTAGATTGTTCTTTGCTGGAGCCAGAGAGGGCCACCTCCCGAGTCTGCTGGCCATGATTCACATGAAACGCTGCACTCCCATCCCTGCCCTGCTCTTCACTGTGAGTACTGCTCTCGCTGTGACTGCTTTTATTGCTTCAGATAATTCAGTTTCAGTCTTTCCTGACGATCAGTTAAACCTAACAAGAAAGCAGCATCAAGTGACAAACACCAAAGCTGCAGATAAACCACAAGCTATTAGTCTTTATCACTCTTCCTGTCTTTGAACGTCCTTTCCTTCTTACTCCTCAGTGTCTGTCCACCCTGCTGATGCTGTGCACCAGCGACATGTACACTCTCATCAACTACGTGGGCTTCATCAACTACCTCTTCTATGGAGTCACTGTCGCTGGGCAGATCGTCCTGCGTTATAAACAGCCAGACATACACCGACCAATCAAGGTGTGTGTTTTTTTTTTTCTGCAGTAGATGTTTCACGTTATGTACCAATTAGGATGCATACTGGTGTGTCTGTCATGTCTCTCTGGCTTAATTTAGCATGTGACTGTTGTTCTCTTTGCAGTTTTTCCTGATATCTGAAGGTCAAAATGTTTTTTTTAAAAATGGAAACTGGCCCAAAAATATTTGTTACTGGCATCTAACGAGTTCTTCTTGTTTTCAGTAGAGACTATACTAACAAGGCAGTTTTAAGAGCCACTTGATGAACAGCCAGTGTGGAGAGAGACTAATGTGCAGTAAATCTCCCTTTAAGCAGCCATAAACCTTCCTCTGCTGCCCTCTTGTGGTGTGAAGTGTGCACTATTGGTGATGACAGAGCTGAATGTACAAAAATGATCAGTTAATTAAAATTTTGCATAATATTCAAAAGGGAGAAACTATCTTCATAAGTTAAACACACAGTATCAGAGTGGCTGAGGCAGAAATGCTGAATGTGGACCCAAATGCAGGGCACGGGAGCAAAGCAGGTTCAGCTGATGATATTTAATAAAGTCCAACAGCAACTCACAGGCTTACACTTATTGTAGCAGAAGTCCAAACAAAACAGAGCAAAATCCACACAGGCAGATGATATCCAAAAGACAGGGACAGCAGAACACACTAATGTTGGCTGTTCTGCCGATGACGCCACAAGGACTGAACACAACTGATGGCAATATATACAGGGGCACACCACACACACAAAAGCAGGCAGGGCAATTAATCACAGGTGAGACATGTTAGGAATCATGGTAGACAGGAAACAAAGCTAGGCAAAAACACCAATCCCCAAAATTACAAAACAAAAGAGGAAGTAAAACTACAGACAATACACCAGGAAAAACATAACTACATACAGCACGGAACAAGAAAGCAATCAACCAACAAAACCTCAACAAGATACAAGAACAGAACATTAACAAAATAACAGAAAACACCACACTCAAACCCAAGATCGTGACATGTTGTTGCTGTTTTCTCTCTTCCAGATCAGTCTGATTTGGCCGGTCATTTACCTCCTCTTCTGGGCCTTCTTGCTCATCTTCTCTCTTTACTCTGAGCCCGTGGTGTGTGGCATCGGCCTGGCCATCATGCTGACTGGCGTGCCCGTCTATTATCTTGGAGTCTACTGGGAAAATAAGCCACAGTGCTTTGACGCCTTCGTTAGTAAGTTAGCTTATGTGTCATGTGAAGACATGTTGTTTGGGCAAAATGTTCTTCAACGTATCTCACCTAAAGAACAGATCAACATTTCACTCTCATGTCTACGGAGCCCCTAAAGGTGACTTTTGTTATTTTTATCTTGTGCACACAAGTTATTATCTCGTGGGAACAAGTTATTTATCATGTGCGCACAAGATAAAAATATTACCTCACAGGACTTTAGGGACTCTGTACATGTCTGGACAGAGATATGTGTTGAATATAAAGGTTTAGAGTCGGACGGCTTAGCTTAAACTGGAAACAGTGGAAACAGCATGGCTACTTTCAAAAGTCCAAAGCCTGTCCTTACTTCTAAAGTTCACAAATGGGCATATTTCGTTTGGTCACTACCCAAATAGAGATGTTAAAACGACAATGTGCGGTTTTAAAGGGAATTACAGGGTGCTCTTGTTGGTAAGCAACAAGCCAGGCTAGTTTCCGCCTGCTTCCGGTCTTTATGCTAAGCTAAGCTAATTACATCCTGGCTGTCCTTCCATACTGAATGTACAGACATGAGGGTGGTATTGATCTTTTTCTCTCGGCATGAAAAGTAATAAGTGCATTATTTTAACACAGTACTTGGTTATAAACACACAGTGGCATTAACATTTTTTGACATATTTGTAGGAAACATGATTGGATTTTAATTATTTGTTCTGGGACAAATGAAACATGGCAGTTAATTAATTCATCTGTTTATTGGCCAAAATGTTAACCTCATGTAATTTGAATGCCCGTTACTGTCCCTATCCTCAAACACTGTCGCTCTCTTCTTCCAGGTAAGATGACGCACTTGGGCCAGAAGTTTTGCATGGTGGTTTATCCGGCGATGGGTGACAGCAGCGGGAGCGGAGAGGAAGGAGAGGAAATGAAGGAGGCCAGATCTCCTCTGTCTAAGGAGGACAGAGACGCCCACAAGTCAGCGGACTGCTAAAGCGCACGCCTTTATCTCCCACCTGCCCCAAAAGAAACAGACATATGCAGACGCACACGTGGGTGCGCACACACTCAAACACACATGCAAACACACAACACAGTTTGTAGTGGATTTTGCTGATCAACACTTGTGTCCCCACACTACATGTTTTTTTTGGTATTTAGCAAATATAGTATGAGATGATTGGAGTATTAAGGCCTCAAACTTTTCTGTCCGGGGTCCTTCAACAGTGCAATAAAGAAAGGTTAGCATCTTGAAACCCCTCCAATACACGCTAAACAGACACATTTAACAATTTACTACTCTTCATCATCATCATCATCATCATCATCATCATCATCATCATCATCGTCCCGCTTCTCTTCCTCCCTCTTCCCCTCCACACACTCCTACTGTAAGAGATCATTTTTTAAGTACTTTTTATCTTTTATCAAAAGACTCTCACTGCACTGTGGTGGCCACGCAAACATTTCTTCTTTGTTTTTGTTCTTTTTTTTTTCCACGTTGTAAATTGTGTCATACATTCAACACACCAAAGCAGTATTTTGATTGTCAAAGCAGAAAATCAGATTCAGATCAAGTCATTTCATGTTGGGAAGTAAACTAAGAAAGAACTACGTTTTCTTTTTAAAGGTGACAGTGACGCCGAAATGTTTCTCCTTTTTTTTTGTAATTGTGATAATTGTTTATATAATTTGCCTTTGTTGTTTTAGTTTTAATATGTTAATTGTAGTTTTGTTGATATTCTTTTTTTCTATTTAACATCATATACATCTGGGCCTATTTTTTAGTTTGTTTTTTTTAAAACTAATTTTCTTTTTTACTCTTGCAACTGTGGAGGTGTACACCTGGAAGCTGATGTGTGAGCTGTTCTTTGCATTTGTAAATGGTGCACAGTTGTTTTTTTTTAATTGCCTTAATTGGAATATATTCTGTATTTGGGTACCACATTGTGACCGATGTGGAGAGAATGTATATTCACACTTGTTAATGTGATGGAAGCAACACAGTGTTTAGTGTTTTTTTTAAATCAGAGAGTTTTGGTTTGTTGTATGCACACTACGCAGATAATTACCCTGTTAAAACTGCATGTCCAAGTCCGGATCTATATAGCTCAGTTGGTAGGGCGTCAGACTTGAAAACTGCATTGACATACTGTAGATCACTAGAACTAATAAATGGACAAGGACATGTCCCACACTGGCACATGTGGGAAACCGTTTTACTGCAGAAGTGTTATTGTAGCTTACAATATTGCTGTGCTTTACATAGCCTCTAATCTTTTGATGCATACAATTCACAAAAAGAGATTTTAGTGCAATACTAACACAGACACCAGCAAAAAAATGATTTAACCCACTCTGTGTTGTCTGGTAATAGTTATTTATGCTGTATGTTATAGTAACAACACTCCCGCACACTTCAACACACATTGTGTACTCTTTCTATAGTCAATCTGTGGCTCAGGGCATCCCCACTGCCTTCTCCTTACACACACTGCCTAAAACCTCCAGACCGTGAACACTCAACAGATCCGACTTATTGCCTCTTTGCTAAATGTTTGTACTGGTGCTTTTAGAGATCTTATGTCCTCAGGAGTATCAATCATAGAAGCAATCACAAAAATATCTCACAGACGATGACAGGTCTTAAAAATATCATTAGAGTTGGGCCTGTATTGTATAAGTTTCTCTTGTGAAACTGTAAGGTGAACAGGGTGTCATGGATGTCTTCACAAGTACGAGGATTGTGTTTTGTGCCTGTACGGCTATTGTGCATTTCCAGTAAACTCTGATGTCATGACAGTCTGTATATTGTCTCTTAGTAAATAAAAACCACTGACTGTTTGAATTTGTAATTCAGGGCCTCATTTATACAAAAGAAAATGCTCCATTTCGTTATCTTATTCCATTGTGGGATCATTTCAAAGAATGTGATTCTTGTTGCATTCGGTTCCTTCAGTGATTCCTCAATTTATTGCACACAACCTAAACTTTGTGAATTTCACACTTCTCCTTAAGTGCTGCAGATAAATGAGGCCTGAATGTTTCCATCTCAGAAACCAAATGCTGCAATGTGATGTGATGCGACAATGTTAACTGTGCTGACAGCAGCTTAGAGCTTCACAAGTTCAGTGTGAGTGAAATACTGCGTGTTTTTCTGCTTAAAATCTAAAGAAAGTTTAGTAAGAGTGTCGATTTTTTTTTTTACTTGTCTTATGTTCTTGCTGCCCAATAAGCTGCAACCTTGGCTTCTTGCTTTAATTCAGACCAAAACAAGTCTTTTCTAATGTGGTGGAAATATGAAGTTTTCTGTGTTCTAACAGGCTGTGTATTCATTTCTTCTCCGAGCAATACATCGTCGCAATGCAATACTCTGCCTAACAAGAATGTTATTTCTAAGTCATTTTGTGCACACGTTGGTCTTTAAGTTGCCATTTGTCTAACATGCCGAGAGCCATTGTGACTGACGTGTCTCTCAAACATAAGTCTATTTTTGTGTTAAAAATGTAAATGTACATATTGGGGGTGAGTGTGTGACAAGAATAAAAACATTCAGAAGAGAACAATTTTCACATCTCTTTGTGTGCAGCTTTTTTTTTATGAAGAACACAGAATGGCAACCGTGAGGCATTTACAGCATAAACACAAGTTTATTCTACTGACAAACTAATCCACAGCATGGGGCACACCGAGCGAGGAGGGGGGGGGGCACATGGGTGCTGACGCAGCAATCCCAAAAGATAACGTTGCTTCTCTGAACACACAAACCTAACAATACCCATGTAAACTGAAGCCATTGTCAAACAACACCATATTTGGCAAGCTTTGTCTTCAAATCAGCAAAATGCACAAAAACTAACAAATTAAATTCATGTGAAATAATATGAAACATTATCCTACTGAACGGACATGCTCAGGCTACTTATAAAGCAAAATCTATAGTACATGATGGTGGGCGGTTTTCCTGACACAAGGACACAATATGTCCTTTACTTCTCGTACTCCCTTTTAGGAATAGTTCGACATTTTGGGAAATATGCTTTTTCATTTCCTGGGGAAGAGGTAGATGAGACTATTGATGAGACTCTTCTATAGTATCTGTCCATTTAATATGAGGCTGCAGCCGGTTAGCTAAGCTTAATACAAAGACGGGAAACAGCTAACCTGGCTCTATCCAAACCTCCCTCATTAACACATCACATCGCTATTATTTAATGTGTACAAACGCCTAAGTGTAAAACAACTTGTCATTTTTCAGGAGGTTACGTCACAAACTATTTCTTGGATGGGAGCAGTAACTTCTTTAGGTATCAATCGGTTGCAAGAAATAGTCGAGCCCGTAAAGCTGCAAATTGTCAATCCAATTCGATTTTCGATTTAGCTGCTGTTGTACAGAGCTAAGCTAACTCTCTAACTCTAACCGGCTGAGGCTTTATATTTGACAAGACATCCGGTATGCATGAGTGGTATCAATCTTCTCATCCAAATTTCTGACAGAAAGCGAATATGTGTCTTTCCCGAAATGTCAAACTATTCTTTTAAAGATGCCGTTGTTCACCTTTCGCAAATCTAACTGAGCTAAATGGGTACTCCACAAGAAAAAGACTTTTGATTGATAGACCTGGATTATTAAACTGAGTTGGGGCAAATGACAGAGAACAGAATAAAACATGGATGAAGCAGAACAAGTAAACTGTAGTTTGTGTCACACTTTGAAGGCCAAGGCTGTGATCCAAGGTTGGGTTTCCTTGAAGCATCCTTAAGCTACAGTTATCTGTTTTATCATCAGAGGAACAAAGGTAAGCTCTGTGCTTACATGCAGAGCTGCAGAGTAGAAGCGGTTTCCTGTAGCAGCCAAAATTAGCTCTGGGTTATAAAACTTTAGCCAAAGCTTTGTTTTATTCTGAAAGTTACTTTGTCTTTTCTGACAGGACAGAAGACGTAACATTCACCATGAAAACGTTACAGTGGGGGCAGTGTTGGCAGCCTACACATATTTGGCTGAAGGGAAGTGGCTGCCACAAGTAGAACCTTATCTAACTCTTTCTACCAATGGCTCTGTGTTGCCTACACTGCCGCCCGGTGACCCGTGGCTGTGCGACTTCGGTGGATCCGCTTAGTGTAGGCATCGCAAAGGCTAAGGCATGATTCCCAGTGATGTCTACTGCGCAGGCTTGGAGTGTGGGTTTCTGGGAGAGCGGGGCGCCTGTCCTCCTCGCAGAGCGAGAACAAGATGGAGAACAGAGCCTCCCTGGATTTTATAGTCTGCAGCTGTTTTCTCATCGTTCCTGAGAACAAAGACATGCAGGGTACGAAACGTCAGACAGCAGAAATCCCTCTATTAAAAAAACTAACTTTCATATTGTTTTATTTTTTACAATGACAGCCAGAACAAACACCAGCTCCTTTATACAGCATAACATATTTTTAAGGAAATAAAGATATGCAACTTCTTCCAAAACTAAGAATAATGCTGAGTGATGATGGTGACGATTGAGTTGGATGATGATAGCTGGGTGTCCTCATTTATGTTTTGCCGTCGTGTGTGATGTACATTGTTTAATGTGAGCTTGTACGGCAGGTTTTAGCAAATTGTTTTTACATATTTTTATTATATGTTTCAAGTGTTTTATTGTGTGTTAAGTTTTAATTTAAGTCTGTTTTACCTAGATGGAAGGCAAATCACCCGCGGGGTACTATAATGTTTCCGACTTGCTTCTTGAGACATAAATCTTTAAACAGGTCCTGAATATATAGTTTCATTTAAAATAAAGGCTGAGTGGTTTCCTAAAAACAGCTGAAACATTACTCCTCCCTACCTCTCTGACCTCCTCCCCCGCCACACCTCTACACGTCGCCTTAGGTTTGCGGACACAATATTAAAAACCATCAGGACAAAGTGCAGGACCTGGGGTGACAAGCCTTTTCAGCCGCTGCACCTTCCCTCTGGAAAACCGAACCTAACCACATCCGACAGGCTAACTCCATCTTTCAAACAGGCCCTCACAGCCCACCTAGTCAACACTACATCCCCCAGATAACTTCCTTCACCTCTGTCTTTTTTTAACCAATTATGAGAAAAACGCTATATAAATTTTATTCATTATCATTATTACTAAAACAGGAGTATATTATATATGTGTATATGTTTGGGACTATTTTCAGCAGTAGGTTGGCATGCATTTGGTGCACTAGTTAGTACTACATCAGGATGGGATACGGTAAAAATAAGAACATTTGAATTAAAGGATGGGAAAGTTGAGGCTGGGGAAATGAAAGACAGGTAAAGACAAACAAAGGACATCTGAGTCTTACATCTGTTTCCCACTATAGATCAACCTCTGCTGCTGCGGAGGGATCCCTTCTTTCTCCTCCACCCTTTCTTTAATCCGCTCCACCTGGATGAAAGTTAATGTAAAACATACTGCTCAATGCTCAAACACACACACACACTGAATAATGAGTAATGATCAACACATGAGGAAATAAAAGGTCATTATATACCTTATCTGTGGGCTCTATGTCAATCTCTATCTCTTTGCCTGTGAGTGTCTGTGAAAAAAACAATTTGAGGTTATTGTTGAGCAAATTATGAGACCGGACACAACTCAATAACTCAAATAACTCAATATCAAATGTTCAAATGTTAGGCTAACTGTTAACCCGGGCTAAGCGTTGTTTACTTTGCCCTACCTTCACTTTAATCAGCATCTTTGTTGACTTGTTTTTTTTATCAAATAAACTGAAGCGGAACTAACTGTATGATTATAGGTTAACTGAACCTCTGATTTGATATAACCTAGTGATAACACGCTATTTTAGTATAAGGAAACTCGATATTCCTCTTCTTCCTGAAAATGCGTGTTTCCTGTGTTTGTCAGTTAATCCCGTCGCCTCCCCGTTGGTAAAAAATGTCAACGGTTCCGCTTTAATTTAATTTCGGACCTCACGTTTGTTTAATTTTCTGTCGAAAAAGCACCGACTTTGCAATAAAAATGATCTTACATTAGCGTGAGTATCGCCCCAACAAAAGCTAACATTTGTTTCCTAACTATCTAAAAAAAAAACTCACGACACCAGCGCGACGTCGCGTAAAGCGAATATTGCGTTTGTAGTTTTTACCCACATGTCGCCTACTAGTTTAAGCGCTTTAAAAACTACAAAGCGGCTGTCAGTTGGTGTCCGCCGCCGTGAAGCTTCCCGCCCACACAGTGGAAAAGAAAACCCAGTCCGGTACAGAAATCCTCAGTCTCAATTTCTGTAAAGGTAATACTTTATGTTGCTAAATCTATAATATAATATCCACATCTTTCTTTGGGTAATTAGCACCTTGTGCTAATGTAAACGGGTTGCACTGCTAATACTGTGGATTAAAATGTGACACTTTCAGCTTATATAACGTAAGTCAACCTTGATTTTTGACAACGGGGCTAACGTTAAGCAGACAACACCAACTAAGCTAATCTAATCTTTGTGGAAACGTTATATCATAATGTGGGAACCTTTATGAATATAATTTTCAGTGTGTTAGTGTCTAACCATTTTAAAAACACCACCAAGCTAAAAATGACCTTATGTCAACAGAGCAGTAATTAACGTAACGTTACTCTTCTGGCTATTTCTGACACATCCGTTGTCTTTTCCGTTTGCTTTTTGCAGTGTTGCTTGCAGACCCTAACGTTACACCATTACTTTTAGTTAAATGAAGTCGATGACCGTGTGCATATGAGTGTATGAAGGGGGTTTACAAATGAGAAAAGACACATCGCAGCAGTCGTCCTGAACTCTGACCTCCCTATCTTTCACAGACTCACAGACAGACTGCTTTGTTTCACTTTTTGTTGTTACTCTACCTGCACAACCTGTCTCCAAAATGCCTCGCATTGAGAATGACATCAAGCTGGACTTCAAGGATGTGCTCCTGCGTCCCAAGAGGAGCACACTCAAGTCTAGGAGCGAGGTAGGTACATATCTGGGGAGTACCTCAACCACACACAGATGTTTCCATTGTGTTATCCCTGAGAAGTTCATTTGAGTGAGTGCACATCCTTTCAGGCATTTTGTAGCCCTTAAAGTAGAGAAAAGTATTAGCCCTTGTCACATTTTATCAGCTGGTTAGAGACTTCAAGCAGTGACCCATTAGCCACACACCTTCATTTTTAAACTATTGTCATCCCTCCGAACCAACACAGTCTGCTGATCATTCATGCATACCAGTATTGCATTGCTGAACAAACTGTGAAACAAAAATTACTGCACCTCTTGGTGTGGGGATGCTGCACCTTTATTATAATAGGTAGAGCCCTCTGCTAATGTTTTGTGTTTGTGGTATCAAAGTTGTCTGTTTGTTGTATTGTCGATTCCTTTATGGCACCTATGACAACTATCTAATGTCTCGTTGTTCTTGCCTCTCCCAGGTGGACCTAATGAGGAGCTTCTCTTTCAGGAACTCCAAGGGCAGCTACAGAGGGATTCCTATCATCGCTGCAAACATGGACACTGTGGGGACCTTTGAGATGGCCCTGGCTTTGCACGAGGTCGGTCAACCATCACATGGGATGTGTATAAATCACTTATTATTTCACAGAATGTTTCACAGTGTTAGAATATATTTTAATGAGATTTATCATTATCCCTTTACAAAGGAAATATGACCAAAGTAGTCTAAACACACAGCACAATAATAATAATAACAATAAAAATCCAAGCGGTAAACACTATAATGCAGAATAATCATTGTATTACATAGCAGGCTGATGAATGAGGACAGGCCCTACTTTCTTCACTAAAGACCAAGTTAAAAGTGAGAGGTGAACCAGAATATTTCAGTTGCCTCTTCCCTGCAACACTGCTGAATTGTGTTTCTGTGTGTCCTGTTTACATAATGTTTCTCACTTGTGCTGTTGTTCCTTGTTGCTTCCTCTAGTTCACTCTCTTCACTACGATTCACAAACATTACTCCGTGGATGACTGGGTGGAGTTTGCAAAGAACCATCCCAAATGCCTGCAGGTACACAAAGTGTTCATTATTATGTAACCCATTATTATAAGGAGTTTATTAATGGTGGTTTTTATTGTAACACAACTCTCTGTCTCTTCCTGGTTTATCTTCCAGAGTGTAGCAGTCAGCACAGGCACCGGTGACGGTGACTTTGACAGGATTTCAGCCATCTTGGCGGCGGTGCCAGAGCTCCAGTATATCTGTGTAGACGTGGCTAACGGCTACTCTGAACACTTTGTTCACTTTGTCAAAGACGTCAGGCAGAAGTTCCCCTCCCACACTATAATGGTTCGTAGATGTCTGCCTTTAAACTGCAGCGTGTGAGGCTGACAAGGGATGTTCACAACATTTCTTTGATAATCAATTAAACATTTTTTATTATTGCTTTTATTTTGATCAGGCAGGAAACGTGGTGACGGGAGAGATGGTAGAAGAGCTGATCCTGGCTGGCGCTGACATCATCAAAGTAGGCATCGGACCAGGTGATCACAGCCTAACACTTACTAACACATTACTGCATCCATTCATAACATAATAACATCGTCACCATCATCAAAAGTTTGATGTTTTCAAATACACAAAAGGTCAACGTAATATTATGTTACTATTATATACATTATTCACAACAAATATAAGAACCCAATTTATAGATCTGTGTAAGAAAATAACTAACTTGCTTCACTAATCAGGTGAATTCAGACTGTTATTTATATTGTCCCTGCAAGGATGTTTTGCAATGTAGCAACTCCCATTTATCTGCCACCCACAGGTTAAGCAGACCACCAGCCGGGCTTGTAAATGCTGTTTCCAGTTTGCAAATCATGTACTGCAGACTGCAACTTCTAAGAGTTATCTCTTACCCTTATGTCTTCTTCAGGCTCTGTGTGCACCACCCGCAAGAAGACAGGGGTGGGGTACCCCCAGCTCAGCGCTGTGATTGAGTGTGCAGATGCGGCCCACGGTTTGGGAGGCCACATCATCTCTGTGAGTGACCCTCTTCTATGGCAGTGCAGTGATTTGATCATAATTTCTACACGGTTCTTATTTTCTAGAATTAGGAATAGCTTACTGAGTAACACAGTCAGAAGCTAGTTAGCTTAGCTTAGCATACAGACTGGAAACAGGGAAACAACTGGCCTGGCTCTGCCTGTAAAGTAAACATTTGTACTTTGTTTTTTTGACTATTTCTTGTCATTGTTACTGGAGCCTTGTTGTGTGTAGCACATAACCAGCCGTGAAACCACATTTGTTTTTGTACATTACACAAACAAGATATAATGTGTTCATCAGTGAGCTTTAGAGGTACTTGTGGGAGATATTTGTTGCCATCAAACACAGCATGGCTAGCTGTTTCCCCCTCTTTACAGTCTTTATGCTATGCTAAGCTAACTACCTCTTGGCTCCAGCTTCATATTGAGCAGCTAGAGTGGTAGAGAGTGTTATCGATATTCTCATCTACATCTCGGCAAGAAAGAACTATTTTGGCAGAAACTATCGATCGTTTGTCTTGTCTTTCTTTAAGACCGGTTCCCACCTGTCCCAAGTTCCATCCACTCTTCTGTCCCCACAGGCAGTGTGTTTTGTTAGATGTGTATTTCACCCTGAGAATGTGCAGCCTTGTCTTTTGTCTCCAGGCTTTATGTTCATGCAGACGTGATAAACATTTTATTCCCTCTCTTCTCTCTCACACAGGATGGGGGATGCACTTGCCCAGGAGATGTCTCAAAGGCTTTTGGTAAGTTTCACTGTTTCCATTCAATTTGCAGCCGTAGTGAGAATTCCTCTGTTGAAACAGGCTTCTCACCATTTGTTTTGCTCTTTCTGTGCGACTCTAAAGGTGCTGGAGCGGACTTTGTGATGCTGGGCGGTATGCTTGCTGGCCACTCAGAAAGCGGGGGCGAGATTATTGAGAAAAACGGCAAGAAATATAAGCTGTTCTATGGAATGAGCTCCGACACTGCGATGAAGAAACATGCAGGAGGCGTGGCTGAGTACAGGTGAGAGTCAGGTATTTAGGTATATAAGGTGGAAAAATATTTCAGTTTTTCTTATGTGCATGTGGGTCTGTTTTAGCTCCATGGTCTCCTCCTTCATTTCTTTAACAACCAGCTGTCAGACTCTGCTGAAAACTGAAATATAATTATCAGGATGTACAGAATGTGTACAGCACTGAGCTGTACACCAGTTTAGTCCCTGATGTTCTCAACCCTTGACAGGTAGGTAAGTTAGTAATAACATACAGCTGAGCTAATTACTTTGTTACTAATTTAGCTAACGTTAGATAACAGCTATAAAACGTGCTGCACAGGGGAGACGTTTGCTGGCACTAACCGCCTTAATGTTTCCAGCAGTTGGGGAAAACACAGTGACCTACGCTGCACGTTTACTCCCAGACTGAAAGTTACTGTTAATATTTTTTTTCTCCGCTAACTGTCACCGTCACGTTCTGCTGCTCGCCCTAGTTGCTCGGCCTCACACACAGGTTACGCAGAGAGCTGCCAGGCATCGCGTGTCTCCGAGTGTTGAAATTACTTGCTCATTGATGTTAATGATTGTGTGACATTTAATTAAGGTGGTTACTCATTCGGCAGCGTTGGCGTGCTGAATACAGGGGGGGGACACTGGTCTCTCTGTTGTGACGGCCCCTCTGCAGGGTTCATACTGCCGTTGGTGTGCTTTCTGTCTTCAGGGCTGCAGACCTGATTGGCAGGGTAATCAGCAGCATGGGACACACCTGGGCCCGGTGTGCCCCATGTATATAAGCAAGAGCAGCAGTCAGTTTGGGTTCGACCTCCTCATCTTACGGCTTCCTTTGTTTAGTTTCTTGTCTTTGTTTTTACAGCTCAACATCCATGCAGCACATTTTCACTCATCCACTCCCTACACTGCTGACTTCCCACTCATTAGCTTTGCTTATTTTCTTATTAATAAATCACTTTGTTATTTTGTTTACCTGTGTGTCTCCTGTTTTTGTCCAGGCCATGAGCCGGGCTGTGACAAATGGGGCTCGTCCGATGCGATCTGTTTCTTTCGGCCTTTGTAGTATTTCTGGTGACTTGTAGTGCAATTTGTCCACCTTTATCTTCTATTCTCAGGGCCTTAGCAGGTGGATTTGATAAGGTATGAAGGAAAGCTGTGCCTTGGTAGGTGGAGTTTGTGATTAGTGATTGAAATGGGGAGGAATTTGTAGTGTGGTAGCGAACGTGGTTAGAGCAGTAGTCTCAGGGGCGCATCCATGGTTACAGAGGGGTCACCGGTTCTCTGGTTGCTTTGCTGTCCCATCGGTCTGTTAGTGCGTAAGTACCCACTGCAAGTAGCTACCTGAAGACGAGGGAGGAGTGTATCTAGTTTTGATTAGGCAGTTAGAGGGACAGGCTCCGAATCTGGGTTGTGGTGCATTTGGATAGCTGCACATTCCTGTTGCTGTGCATGTGTGTATGTGCGTGCCACAGACAGTCCGGGTGCTGGACTTACGCAAGTTCTGTTGTCCGTCAACATGTTATCAATTAAAGTTTAAATAATCCATTTTTTGACATTTGTTAATCGAGTCAGAATCTTCCATGTCTCTTTCACGATGCATCTAAAGAATAAGTTTTTTCTCCCTCCCCTAGTCTGTTTCCTGTCAGCATTAATTGCTAAACCTAAAGTGCAGAGTGGTGAGTGACGTGTGCGTAGTAAACCACATTAATCTGTGTGTGTTTTGCCTCCAGGGCATCGGAGGGGAAGACCGTCGAAGTGCCTTACAAAGGTCCAGTGGATGTGACAATACGAGACATCCTGGGCGGGGTCCGCTCCACCTGCACCTATGTTGGGGCAGGCAAACTGAAGGAGCTGAGCCGTAGGACCACCTTCATCAGGGTCACCCAGCAGCTCAACACCGTCTTCGGCAACGACAGCTGATTGTCCAGCTCGACCTTGACTCAGATCGAAGGATAACTATGCAAGCACTGCCTGTCTGACTCCCAAACACAAGTGAACAGACACATATATTAATACTTAAATGCTCCCCTTTTAGTATCCTTGTTCGTTTTTACACTTCTTTGACATTTCAATGCAGTTTTAGTATGTTGACCTTATTGACATTAACAGAAATGTTTTTCAGCGCACAACTCTGAATGTTACGTTTTTCCATACAAGCCACAAAGTGTTTCAGGGGCCAGTGTGTCTCTAGACAGTAAGATGTAAGCTAGAGCAGTGATGTCTGTTGTCTCCTCGTTCCAATGCAAGGTCCTTTCTGTGTTTGTCTATAAACAGCAAATGGATCATGTCTCTGTGCCGAGATCGTACCGTGAGTCTTCGTCACTCACATATAAAGTTATAGCAAAAGTCTTAAATTATTTAGAAAGCCTAAAATGTCTGCAGCTGCTGTGGCTAATTAGGAAATATGCGGTTAATTTTAGAAATTCAGTCACTCATTAAGTTTTGCACTTTAATGATTTTTAATTTGAGATATTTAGTTTTTGCTATTGTCTCATAAAAACATTTTAAAACTACACTGGCATGCATTGTATCCAGCACTTAATGCTACTTTTTGAAATAGTATTTTAATTAGATTTGGGAGAATTTATACATGGACCAATACTGAATGCTACAGTACAGAGCAGATCCAGTACACAGTAATAAAGTGCTGAATTCATAGCAGTTCTTTAATATTAACATGTGTAGCTGTTCTCTTCTCTAGCTGCTCCTGATAAAACCAAAGTTTGTGTGTGTTTATGTTAGAGATGTGCACATTCAAAGTAATTTATGATTCATTATAGCCTTAAAATTAAGTTTTCAATCCTAGGAAGTATTACAGCATCAGTATTCTGTATGATTTCACTTCACACCGTGTCTGCGGTTACTGTTTCAAGCTGTTCTTACATGATCTGTGCTGGTTCATTTTTTTTTAGTGTAACATTAGTGTGGAAATGGCAAAAGGTAAAATTGAAATGTGTTTTTAAATTCACTTTTTTTTCACTTCACATTTTAACCAGTCAATAAAAACATTCCACGTTTTAAACATTTTCTGGCTTTATTATTGAGCAGATTCACAATGATGCAAAAGACAGACGCATCATGAGACCATGCAGTGTGAGACACTGAGCAACGACCAGTTCACCACCAGTAGATGGAGACAAACACCTCAAACGGGCAGGCAGAAGAAAGTGGAAACATTGCAGCTAAAACTAAATTACTTTGTTGCTTAAAACTAAATCATTGACAACACTTCAACTAGGACATTTAGCTAAACATGTTGTATTGCCTGTAGCGTATGATGTGTATTTTGTACACTGAATACTATCACAGCATTAACTCATTACTAACTATATTTTTATTTGACAGCAACACTAATCAGTAAGATTTATAGTCATCCAATGAAATGTTACCTTGGTATTTGTAGCCATGCACTTCTTAGCTCTGTATGATTAACAATGATCAGCTGGGTCCCACCTATTACTTAAACAAGTTCACAAACCACCTCTGTGATGTGTACGTCACCAATAAATGCTCCACAGGAACAATTCCCCCGGTCAGAGTAGTAGCAGCGGTAATTATCAGAGTACTTATTGCCTTTCTTGTAGTAAACCTTCCCACAGGTGCACTTCCATTGTTGTTTGGACATATTCTGACTGCTTTCCTTTGCTAGTTTAACAAAGGGAACCAGGTCCCAGTTGTTGAGGCCCATCTTAATTATGATGATTTCGTCCCTCTGGTGCTGTCCGGTTCTGCTGAAGAACGACAGCGAGGAAGCAACAAAGTTCCAAAACACTTCCACCATTTCAGGTCGTGGTGCGGCCTCCTCTCCATTTTCAGCCTGATGTGTGATTAATGCTGAGGAAACCCTGTGTTGTTTCTCTTCCTTGCTCATGTCATCCTCAAACAGCCCAGAACTTCGTGAATTGACTGATGCATCACAACAATCGTCACTCTCTGTCGTGAGAGAGCTGAGCTGCTGACCTTCGCAGCACAGACCGTACACAGGTCCGTCCCTCAGGTTGTTTGCAGACTTTTTGTCACATAAACCAATGGTCCAGTCAGAGTCTGTGGGAAGACTGACCACCCACCTCTGAAAGTTAGGAACTGACTTGGTGCTACGGATCAGAAGAGTGGCAGAGCATTGCCCCAGCCAGCTGTTGTAGAAAACCGTCCTGCTGTCTTCAGACAGAGACATGCTGGGACCAAAAGTCTGCGGTTCAAATATCAGGTCTGAACTAGTGGCAACAAGCTCCGGGTGGTTTTCTGGATCAACCAGAGTCAACAGAGATCCCCAGAGGTGGCCTGCTTGTTCCATCATCTTTTCACCATTCTGTCGTATCTCCTGAACCAGTTTGTCACGATCGCTGCCGGGCTCCAACCCTTTTCTCAGATCCACGGCTTTGGCCTTCTCCACATCCTGATGCACCTGAGAATACATCTGCAGGAATCTGAAGGTGTCCTTCTCGTTCTGTGCTGCTTGGATGCTGGTCTTGCTGGTTTTGATGGACACCATGCGAGCAGAGACCGAACTCTGGACACTGGCCAGGGCAACGTCCCGCAGTTTAGTCACAGCCTCAATGAGACAACCACTAGAGCGACCCAGCTTCTCTCTTTCACTCTTCTCCCACTTTTCCAGACTCACATTCTTATCTTTAGTTTTCACCAGTAAGGCCCGCTGCTCAGCACGGAGCTTTTCCATGAGCTCTTTGTGGGCTGTGGAGAAGGTCTTCATGTTGTGCAGGCGGTGCTGGTCTTCAATGGCGCAGGAAACACACACACAGGTCAAGTCATCCAGGCAGTAGTACTCCACGAGTTTGCCATGTTGGGGGCATTTGGTGGTCCCACATAAAGACATGGGTTCAGTCAGAGGATGAGTTTGTAGTAACACAGGAGTGGTCAGGTGGGCCTGGAGGTGCTGGACGCACATGGAGATCTCACATTTCATGCAGGTCTTCCGTGCCGGTTTCCTGTCCTCCTCTGTACACATGTCGCAGAGGATCACTTCTGAGTCCTTTTGCAGATTGTCAGACATGTTTTCAGAAGCAGGAAGTCTTGATTAGATTATTTTTGAATATTATTCAGTGTAGAACAAAGTCCTTCAATCCTCCTTGCTGCTCTCAGGTTTTACATGAAATCTGAGTTTGCTGAAATTAGTTGTTTACCCGTCGTTGGTCTGTAAGTCTCTGGTCTCAATGCTCTGCCACAGCAGCGCTGGACAACAGTTTCAACAGTTTCTGCTTTATCACTCGCTCCAGGGGTGGAGTCAAACAGTTGTGGCTTCAGCTTCTGTTTGGTTTACAGTTAAGTTTTGTTTCACACATTAGAAATGAGCTACACCAATGGAAGTGGGAATGTATTAAAACATGCCAACATAGAAACTCTTTGTGCATCAAAGACCTTATGACTTAAAAAAAAAAAGGAGAAAAAAAGGCAGCAAATTATGAAATTTAGTTACTTATCAGCTCATAAATCATGTTGAACAAAATGTTATTATTCACTCACTATAATTATTTAGGCTACATTTTTTTGATTTCCATTTAATCACATTTGCATTTTCAGATTTGCTCCACTTATTCCACAGAATCTTACTTTAAACTTCTTTTGCACATGTTATCATTATTACTGAGATCCTTGGATCAACAGCACTATATTTTAACCCTGGAGGGTTGATCACATGAAGTGAAACCCTTCGCCTTTTGTCTAGTTTAAACCCTTCAGTTTTCTGCTTCCCAGAAGTTTTTTAAGGGTGGGATGGATTTAATACCTCATTATACTCTGATGTGAGAGAGCTGAGCTGCTGAACTTTGCAGCACAGTCCACAGATGTTTCCATCTTGTCCTTGGCATAATTCTTATCACATAGACCCAGGCACGTGCAGAGGGGGGGTGCAATGGGTGCTTGAGCACCTGCCCTTTTGCCCTTTGCTGCCCAAAGTGCCCTTTTTCAAACCAAAATTTCCTTCATTTTATTTATTTTAAAATTTGTAAAGGCCCTTTTGTGAAGGCCTTCCTGATGAAACTATCAGTAAAATGAATTAATAATAATTAAGCAAATAAAATGACCCAATTGATGACGTTTCACTTGATGACCTCATCCGTGACGAGCCCTCCCGTTCAGACACCGTTTGTGATTCAGGAGCTCTGCCTACAGGACGCCTTCGATTCCGCCGGTAAGAGCGGGTTTGCTGTAATGTGCTTGATGTGGATTGTTGTAAAGAGAGCAGCACAGTTGTGTATCGCTGTGTGTCGCCTGCCTGTAGAAGTAACATCAGTTGCCGGCTAACAAACAACACGCCGACACACGACAGACGTTACTTCTACTCTATAAACTAAGGTGCTCTGTTCACTTCGTTCTGTTTGGGGGAGAAAAGTTTCACGGGCGTCGAGAGGTCTGATCTTTTCTATGTAATTTGACTAAAATCTTTGCACTTGAACCAGGATTATTAAAGTAACTTAATAAAAGCTTTGTGCCTTAAAATAAGTAGAACAACATTGGTAAAATTCTAAGCTTATTCCCCAGACTTATAGCCTTCAGAACTTTAAAAAAAGATTATCATTCAATTCAGAACAGTATTGAATATATTTACATTTTGACAGCAGCTGTAGTGTTTACAACAGCTCAACTACAATAAAAACTCAATAACTGGAAATACATGTAAAAATGTCAGTACCAATGTAAAATAAATAATATTCCTGACATCAAAGTAAAGAGTGAAGAAGAAATGGCCCTATAAGATTTCAGAAAAATGTATGAATTGTTAAAACAAACATAGGACATATATTAGCTGATTAAACAATTATGTGACCGTGAAAAGATGTAAAGATTGTTGAGTGTTTGGGACTGGCTCACTAAGCCAGCTGCACACTAAGAGCTGCAGGTGGAGGAAATAAGATTCACAAACATTTCATACATGTTTCTGAAATCTAACAGGGCCGTTTCTTCTTCACTCTTTACTTTGATGTCAGGAATATTATAAAAGATTAATATTAGTTTATTTATTTAGATATATGATTAGACATATAGTCAATAAAAATCCAAATATATCTCAGATTCACAATGTAATATATAAAATCATTATCACAATTTTGCATACTGTAGACACAGCAGGCAGCACAGACACACACATATCTGTCTATAGATTAGTTTGTCTCACTCTTACACCTGCCATGGCCGCCCTCATTCTTTCCCCATTAATGTTTCCATCTCAGATTATTTCCCACACTTTTTTAAATTTGGTATCTTATGTCCTCCACCTGCAGCTCTCAGTGTGCAGCTCTGTGAGCGTCTCCCCACCAGTCAGCCTTGGTAGTGGCTGCAGCAGGTCAGTCACTGTGAGCTGGTCCCAAACACTCAACAATCTTTTTATGTTCACATACTTGTTTAATCAGCTAATATATATCCTATAGTTGTTTTAATATATCTGTAGTCACAGATCACCTCCAGTAGTATCAGCATCAACACAACAACAGCAGCAGCTGCATCCATAGCAACCCATCAACAGCAACTGTTTCCTGTAAGTTATGTGAGCCCAGTGTTTTAAAGCAAGAGTCGGGTATTCCCTGTTTCTTTTTGCGTCACAGCATTTGCTGATGTATCGATACAGAAGCATCTCTATATGGGTGTCAACAAGGAATACATAACGATATATTTCTATGTCAATAGTATGAGAAGAGTCCATTTTAAATACTTGTTCCATGGACCCTTTTTTATACTTTGAGCACCTGCCCTTCCAAAGGTCTCTGCACGGCCCTGCATAGACGAATGTCCAGTCGCAGTTTTTGAAGGGGCTGGTCGCCCATCTGGGAAAGTTAGGAATAGGCTGTGAATGCACAAAATGTGGCCAGAGCTTGTAGGAAACATTCTTGTTGTCTTTGGACAGAAATATCCTGAGGCTAAAAGTCTGTCGGCCAGTTTGCCTCGAGATATTAAGATGTAACCTAGAGCAGTAATTCCTCAGCTCTTTCTTTGTCTGCTGTCTCATCATTCCAATGCAAGGTCCTTATAGTTGGTCTTTTTATGCAAATATGTTGCCGTCTATAAGTAGCTATATCATGTCTCTATGCTCTGAGCTGAGATCATACTGTGAGTCTTTGTCACTCACATATAACATTATACCAAATGTCTTAAAATATTTAGAAAGTCTAAACATATCTGCAGCTGCTGTGTTTAATTAGGAAATATAACTGTTTTAGAAGTCCAATGACTCCATAACTCATTAAGTTTTGCACTTTAATGATTTGTAATTTGAGATTCTATTATTTAGTTTCCTCTATTGTCTCATAGATATGTTTTAAAAACTACAGATTCACACATTGTTTCCAGCACTTTCTCCTATTTCTATTTTTAAAAAATAATATGTGAATTAGATTTGGGAGAATTTATATATGGACCGATGCTGAATGCTACAGTACAGAGCAGATCCAGTACACAGTAATGAAGTGCTGAATTCATAGCAGTTCTTTAATATTAACATGTGTAGCTGTTCTGTTCTCTAGCTGCTCCTGATAAAACCAAAGTTTGTGTGTTTATGTTAGTGATGTGCACATTCAAAGTAATTTATGATTCATTATAGCCTTAAAATTAAGTTTCCAATCCTAGAAAGTATTACAGCATCAGTATTTTCTATGGTTTCACTTCACACAGTGTCTGCGGTTACTGTTTCAAGCTGTTCTTACATGATCTGTGTTGTTTCATTTTTTTTAGTGTCACATTAGTGTGGAAATGGCAAAAGGTAAAATTGAAATGTGTTTTTAAATTCACTTTTTTTCACTTCACATTTTAACCAGTCAATAAAAACATTCCACGTTTTAAACATGTTCTGGCTTTATTATTGAGCAGATTCACAATGATGCAAAAGACACAAATTCCTTATTGCCATGCAGACATCATGAAACCATGCAGCGTGAGACACTGAGCAACGACCAGTTCACCACCAGTAGATGGAGACAAACACCTCAAACGGGCAGGCAGAAGAAAGTGGAAACATTGCAGCTAAAACTAAATTACTGTGTTGCTTAAAACTCATAAAACTAAATCATTCACAACACTTCAATTTAGACATTTAGCTAAACATGTTGTATTGCCTGTAGCGTATGATGTGTATTTTGTACACTGAATACTATCACAGCATTAGCTTTTTACTAACTATATTTTTATTTGACAGCAACACTAATCAGTAAGATTTATAGTCATCCAATGAAATGTTACCTTGGTATTTGTAGCCATTCACTTCTTAGCTCTGTATGATTAACAATGATCAGCTGGGTCCCACCTATTACTTAAACAAGTTCACAAACCACCTCTGTGATGTATATGTCACCAATTAATGCTCCACAGGAACAAATATCGCAGTGAGAGTAGGAGCGGCAATTTTGCCCAGGCAGCACACCAAATAAATTGGAATCGACACAGAGAAGATTAGCATGGCCCCTGCCAAAGGATGACACGCAATTATCAGTGTACTGATTGCCGTTCTTGTGGTAAACCTTCCCACAGGTGCACTTCCATTGTTGTTTGGACATATTCTGACTGCTTTCCTTTGCTAGTTTAACAAAGGGGACCAGGTCCCAGTTGTTGAGGCTCATCTTAATTGTGATGATTTCATCCCTCTGGTGCTGTCCGGTTCTGCTGAAGAACGACAGCGAGGAAGCAACAAAGTTCCAAAACACTTCCACCATTTCAGGTCGTGGTACGGCCTCCTCTCCACTTTCAGCCTGATGTGTGATTAATGCTGAGGAAACCCTGTGTTGTTTCTCTTTCTTGCTCATGTCAGACTGAAACAGCCCAGAACTTCGTGAATTGACTGATGTATCACAACAATCGTCACTCTCTGTCGTGAGAGAGCTGAGCTGCTGACCTTCGCAGCACAGACCATACACAGGTCCGTCCTTCAGGTTCTTTGCAGACCTTTTGTCACATAAACCAATGGTCCAGTCAGAGTCTGCGGGAAGACTGACCACCCACCTCTGAAAGTTAGGAACTGACTTGGTGCTACGGATCAGAAGAGTGGCAGAGCATTGCCCCAGCCAGCTGTTGTAGAAAACCATCCTGCTGTCTTCAGACAGAGACATGCTGGGGCCAAAGGTCTGCGGTTCAAATATCAGGTCTGAACTAGTGGCAACAAGCTCCTGGTGGTGTTCTGGATCAACCAGAGTCAACAGAGATCCCCAGAGGTGGCCTGCTTGTTCCATCATCTTTTCACCATTCTGTCGGATCTCCTGAACCAGTTTGTCACGATCGCTGCCGGGCTCCAACCCTTTTCTCAGATCCACGGCCTTGGCCTTCTCCACATCCTGATGCACCTGAGAATACATCTGCAGGAATCTGAAGGTGTCCTTCTCGTTCTGTGCTGCTTGGATGCTGGTCTTGCTGGTTTTGATGGACACCATCCGAGCAGAGACCGAACTCTGGACACTGGCCAGGGCAACGTCCCGCAGTTTAGTCACAGCCTCAATGAGACAACCACTAGAGCGACCCAGCTTCTCTCTTTCACTCTTCTCCCACTTTTCCAGACTCACATTCTTATCTTTAGTTTTCACCAGTAAGGCCCGCTGCTCAGCACGGAGCTTTTCCATGAGCTCTTTGTGGGCTGTGGAGAAGGTCTTCATGTTGTGCAGGCGGTGCTGGTCTTCAATGGCGCAGGAAACACACACACAGGTCAAGTCATCCAGGCAGTAGTACTCCACGAGTTTGCCATGTTGGGGGCATTTGGTGGTCCCACATAAAGACATGGGTTCAGTCAGAGGATGAGTTTGTAGTAACACAGGAGTGGTCAGGTGGGCCTGGAGGTGCTGGACGCACATGGAGATCTCACATTTCATGCAGGTCTTCCGTGCCGGTTTCCTGTCCTCCTCTGTACACATGTCGCAGAGGATCACTTCTGAGTCCTTTTGCAGATTGTCAGACATGTTTTCAGAAGCAGGGAGTCCTGATTAGATTATCTGAGTTTGCTGAATTTAGTTGTTTACCCGTCAATGGTCTGTAAGTCTCTGGTCTGAATGCTATGCCACAGCAGCGCTGGACAACAGTTTCAACAGTTTCTGCTTTATCACTCACTCCAGGGGTGGAGTCAAACAGATGTGGCTTCTTCTTTTGTTTGGTTTACAGTTAAGGTTCGTTTCACACATTAGAAATGAGCTACACCAATGGAAGTGGGAATGTATTAAAACATGCCAACATAGAAACTCTTTGTGCATGAAAGACCTTATGACTTGTAATAAAAAAGAAGAAAAAAGGCAGCAAATTATGAAATTTATTTACTTATCAGCTCATAAATCAAGTTGAACAAAGGTCTCCCATGCTGGTTTCTTGTCCTCCTCTGTACACATGTTGCAGAGGATCACTTGTGGGTCCTTTTGCAGATTGTCAGACATGTTTTCAGAAGCAGGAAGTCCTGATTAGATTATTTTTTAATATTATTCAGTGTTAAACCAAAGTCTTTCAATCCTCCTTGCTGCTCTACGTTGACTCTGTTTTGTCACAATACTCAATATGAAATCTGAGTTTGCTCAATTTTGTAGTTAACCTGTGGTTGATCTATAAGTTTCTGTTCTCAATGCTCTGCCACAGCAGCACTCCACAGTTTCAACTTCTGCTTAACGACCCTTTCAGAGGGTGGACTCAGGTCAAGTGGGAAGCACAGCCCGCCAAAAATGCTTGATTGTCACGTGGTTCATGGAGACCACAGATAGTTCCCAGAAGTCCAAGGCGGGCAATTTTTGTGAGAGAAACGACAAAAAGGCGATTTTAAGTTATTTTTGGTAATTTAGACAATACATGCGTTGATTTAATATATTTGTACAGCACACTGACACATGTATGTAGTTCCATTACTTTTTTTTTTTTTTAAAAAGGACATATTTTACGTTTAAAATTCAGGACAGATTTACCTTTCTAAAATTCCTTGTTCCAGGGTTAAGTGATCTTACTGAGCCCCTAAGGGGACATGGGTTAAAAAAAAAAAATAATAGAATTTTCGTGCGCACGAGAAAGTATCTGGTGCTCACCAGAAAGTATTTGGTGCTCACCAGAAAGTATCTGGTGCTCACGAGAAAGTATTTGGTGCTCACCAGAAAGTATCTGGTGCTCACCAGAAAGTATTTGGTGCTCACCAGAAAGTATCTGGTGCTCACGAGAAAGTATTTGGTGCTCACCAGAAAGTATTTGGTGCTCACCAGAAAGTATTCAGTGGGCACGAAAAAGAATCTCGTGCTCAAGAGAAAGTCTTTCAGCTGTCTTCAACTTCCAGAGATGGCAACAGGCCATCATGGCAGCAGAAGTGTAATGTCCTTATAATGTCCTTATAATGGCGCTGGGTGTCCTCCGGTGTCCGACATATATTCTTTGCTCACCAAATACTATCGTGAGCACCAGATACTTTCTGGTGAGCACCAAATACTTTCTGGTGAGCACCAGATACTTTCTGGTGAGCACCAAATACTTTCGTGAGCACCAGATACTTTCTGGTGAGCACCAGATACTTTCTGGTGAGCACCAAATACTTTCTGGTGAGCACTAGATACTTTCTCGTGCGCACGAAAATTCTATTTTCTTTTTTCTTTTACCCATGTCCCCTTAGGGGCTCAGTATGATCTTACATTTACATATTTTCATTTTTTTCCAAAGCAACTTAAATTTTTATATATATCAGAGGTCGCACGCCTCAGGAGCAACTAGGGATTAAGTGTCTTGCTCAGGGACACAATGGTGGATGGGTCACAGTGGGGGGATTGAACCCGGGTGTCTCACACCAAAGGCGAGCATCTTATCCATTGCGCCATCACCATCCCCTTAATGACTAATGTAATCTTTACGATTTCAGATATAACAGACAGGTAACTGGCAATGATTGTCACGTAAATCTCCAATAAACTCAGAAAACAGCATGTTTGGTTGTGATTTGTGTCTGTGAACTGTCTTACAATAGTCTGTATGGCTTATTGAGCTGTGTGAAGATGCTGCTGCAGTGGGTCAGAAAAATGAGTATGAATGTTTGTTTTCCCAGCTGACAAGGAGAGGAGGAAAAAATGATTGACTGAGGTCAACAGGAGCGACCTTACAATCACTAAAGATTGTTAACTTTTGGAACTTCATTAACAGTTTTTGCAGCTGATGTTGGCATCAGTTATTGGATAATTTGTTAGTGAATGTTTTTATTTTTTCCAAACAGTTCTCACATACAGTTGATGATGTGATATGAATTGTACAAAGTAAGTATGTAATTAGAGTAAACATATCCAGTAAGAATCGAGTGTTCACCAATATGGTGCATTCATCCACTATGATGTATTAATGTGGGTAAATAAACCTGAATTGTTGTGTGGAAAATAAGCTCATGAGCCAAGACAAGACGCAGACACTGAGAGAAGGGAAAGAAAATAATATTGTAGGTATGATTTCTCAAATGGTATAATCATGTGTTGTTTTCTATCTCACCATGGTCCACTCTGTACTCTTTAACATTTTTTAGCATCAATAGCAGCCTTCAGCTCTTCTGCATTGTTCGGTCTCATGTCTTTCATCTTTCTCTTGGCAATGCTCCATAGATTCTCAATGGGGTTCAGGTCAGGCCAGTGTGCTGGCCAGTCAAGCACAGTAATCCCATGGTCATTGAACCAGGTTTTGGTACTTTTGGCAGTGTGGGCAGGTGCCAAGTCCTGCTGGAAAATGAAGTCAGGATCTCCACAAAGCTCGTCTGCTGAAGGAAGCATAAAGTGCTCTAAAATGTCCTGGTCGACGGCTGAGCTGACTCTGGACTTAATAAAGCAGAGTGGACCAACACCAGCAGATGACATGGCTCCCCAAACCAACAGACTGTGGAAACTTCACACTGGACTTCAAGCATCTTGGATTGGATGTCCAGGACCCGTCTGTGTGTGATGGCTCTTCAGCCTCAGTCCACTCCTTGTGAAGCTCCTCTACACATTTGAATGGCCTTTTTCTGACAATCCTCTCCAGGCTATGGCCATCCCTGAGGCTTGTGCACCTTTTCCTTCCACACTTTTCCCTTCCTTTCTATTAATGTGCCTTGATACAGCACTTTGAGAACATACAACTTCTTTTGCAATGACCTTTTGAGGCTTTGCCTCCTTGTAGAGGGTGTCAATGATAGCTTTCTGCACAACTGTCAGGTCAGCAGTCTTCACCATGATTGTGAATTGAGAGACCAATTAAAGGCTCGGGAACCCTTTGCAGGTGTTTTGGATTAATTAGCTGATTAGAGTGTGACACTTTGAGCCTACAATACTGAACCATTTCACAATATTCTAATTTTCTGAGATTTTGAATTTGAGGTTTTCATAAGCTGTAAGCCATAATTATATCAAATAAAGTCTTGAAATATCTCACTTTGCAGGCAATGAGTCTAGATAATATATTAGTTTCACCTTTTAAGTTGAATTACTGACATAAATGAACTTTTGCACGATATTCTAATTTTTTCGAGTTTCACCTGTGTACAGTGTGTGAGTCAGATATGAAATGTGATGTTGCTGAAAAGTTGTTGAAAAGTTAGCCTCTGGTTGCCTGTCGCTGTTCCCTCAGAGTCTGGAGCTTTACTTTACAAGCAGTATCATTACTTGGAAAAGGACATGTGTACACATGCTGCTCATAAAAGCCCTACCTTATAATCTACTACAGGTAACATCTACAGTTACAAGTTACAGCTAAGTGTACCAAACAAAATGGCAACTCATGGGGCCTTTTATTAAATAATACATATTTTCATCATCTTGCATTATTTTGAACATCCCGTCCCATTTCATAGATAAACCCTGGGAGAATACACTTAATGAGATTGCAGTACACTTGCATTCTTGAATATGTAATCATTAAATTGACTTTACCAAACAAACTCATCATTAAGCATTGTTTATGAAACGTTATCTGGCTGCACTGCTCGCATGTATGGATGAGCCAGATCAGCAGAAAAAACACCTGCCATTCATCTTATTTCTTGAAGGTAGGACCTCCAACCCCTTCATCACTTATATTTAGTAACGGTGTCTCCTTGATGCTACCCATGGAAAAGACTAATAATTAAGAAAAGTTCATTTTGCTTTAACAGCAGGCTGACCGGTCGTGTGCCTTGTGATCAGTGAACGTTGGTTAACTCACAAAGCTAAAAGCTAGCTAACGTTACCGCTAACAAATAAGTTACTGTTATTAGACGCAGCCCTATCGATCAGTGACGGTAATCAGTGATTTGTTTCTGTAACAGTTATGTTACCGCAGACTTGGTTAGCAGCGTTAGATTAATTAATGTTTGGCGAACGGCAAGAAATGAAACAACGTGAGTTTAGCGCGAACTTGACTTAAGTTGGCTAATGTTAAGTTAGCGCTCATTATGTATTTTAACCCAACATAAGAGACTTGGTGACTTGGCTGTCAGCTAACAACAACTAACACCTTTATTAAACAGGTTTTTGTTAAACATCATGTTCACATTTTTTCTGGACGTTTCGTTGTTGGTTGATTGATAACCCAAAGATTGAAGTGGCTATTTTAGGTCTTTAGATTGACATCGAAATAATACTCCTCGCTGCTTTAACCCCACAAACGCCAGATAAAACCAGCAATATTAAATGTACGACTGTATAAACTGTATTAAAAAATCTGTGACAGGTGACAAGTGTATTTTTTCTTACAGTATATATTGTCAGCTACTGAGTAAAAGGTGAAAGTGTGTTCAGATGATTACCTTTCAGTGTGTGTATTTTATTTTACTCTTTTATACCATATAACCATGAATATATATTTAATTCTGGTACCAACCCTCTCTGTGTGTCTGCTCTTTGCAGGAGTCATTATCAGAGATGAGGGAGATAAGACAAAACACACCTGGCGCTCGTGGAGAAACTCTGACTTTATCAGAAATGAACGTTCCCCTTGGGGCTTTCAGTCTGAACCGCAACAGTGCAGTGTGTCTGCCCGTGGTCTCTGACAGTCAGAGGTTTATATGGGTACACTCGAACCAAATTAACCTACAGATGGATGGTGCGGCAGAGCTGGACAAGGCGTTCGACAAGTTTCCGTATCTGACACAGAAACAGACAGATGCACTGGCGCAGCGCTGCTCCCTGCACCCAGACCAGGTGAAGGTGTGGTTCATGGTACAGAGGCTCCGCTATGGCATCAGCTGGGACTATAGTGACGTCTGTGAGGTTTGGAGGAAGTTCAAGTCAGCTCGAGGAACGGCCGAGGTGCAAAACAGGATGCGGGAGGAGGTAAAAGAGGACACAGGAGAGAGTGAGAAATGCAAAAGAGAGGTAAAAGAGCCTGGTGGGAAGAAGGCAGGCGGGGTTAGAGAGGAACAGAGTTCAGATGAGGGAAGGATGATGGGAGAAAGTGTGAGGGCTACTAAGCGATTGGAGAAAAAAATCAAGCAGGAGCAACAGATGAAGAAAGAGAGGGACAGAGAAGCAGAGGAAGAGGGAAGGAAAGCTCAGAGAAAGCGCCAATTGGTGACAGCGACATACAAGGTGAGAAAGAAGAGAGTGAAGCGATGGGATGAGGGTGTCGTGGAGAGAGCAGGAGAAGTAGAAATAGGTGTTGATGAAGATGAGAGGGAGTCTGGCACATCCACCCAGCGGGAGACACCACTTTCCACCAGAAAGGGAATGATGGCCAAAGCAAACAGCAGATTACAGTCCATCCATGAGTGGCCTGCCGACAGGAGCTTCGTGGTCGCTGATGAGCCGCTGGACACGAGTCCTCTGCTCAACCCCTTGTCTCAAACTCAAGCGCTTCATGTGCCTCCACTCGCTGACAACCAGACCACAGATACTCGTATGACCCCTGTGAAAAGTGGCTCTGAGGGGGAAACAGAAAAGGAGGCCGTGGCCGCAGAAGGTTGCTCTCCGATCTGCAGAAACACAAAGAAGCGAGCACAGTTGGCGATGATGAAGGTGGCTTTCTCGCGCTGCCAGTATCCGGACAGGGAGGAGTACAACCGACTGTCGATGCTGATCGGCGCCCCCCGCCACATGTTGGTCCAGTGGTTCGGAGACATGCGATATCACGTCAAGAAAAGAAAGCCGGGCTGGATGAACGAGGAGCAGCACAAACAGGCGCTGGCCAACATCCGGTACCGGCAGTGCCTGAGCGAGCTGGCCAAGGCACAGCTGGGTGACACCGGGAGAAAATCAACATGGAAGATTGTGCAGGTGCCTCCAGACTAGAAGTGATGCCTATCAGAGGCCGTTTTATGACTTGTAATTGGTTCGTTATTGGCAGGGTCAAGCTGTTTCTGTTGGACTTTGAGACAGATGTTACACAGATGTTTGGGAAAAGATTGCCCAGTCAAGACACATTCTTGTTTCATATGGAGCACGTTGTTTGTTAACATGCTGTTATTGTGATGACTTGACATGTTTGATAACATGAATGGTAGATGCAGTTTCACATCGACGAGTCCCCTTTGTGCTGTAAAAAAAAAAAAAGCATTGCTTGCTTGTTGTTGGACCATGATTCTTCAAATCATTAATAAACTAAAAAATGTATGACAACTTTAATCTCATTACTGTAATATTTATTTTTTCATAAAAAGACAGCAGTGTTTCCGATCAAATTAACACCCATTTGATTTCAGCGGTTTATCACCTGTAATCTCAGAGTGCATAGAGACAGAAAGTCACCTGATAATGCAAAATCCACACCAAATTAACAATATAGTACAATCTTAGGATATTTGGGGGAATATATTGCACAAAAAATAGTTTAACAGCTGTAACACTCATGTTATCCAGCTACATCAGCTAAGACACTTAATCCTTAAAGTTTGTTGTTTCTTTTTTGTCTTTCATTCTGTTTATAACCTGAAGTAAAGCCGAAATATTTAAGATGTAGAAGAGTAAGAGTATCAGTGTTACAGTGTACAGATACTACCTTAACAGATGTTCATGTAAAAAAAGGCATTTTAAGGCAGCAAACAGCAGAACTATTATACAGTACAATGGCTAATCAATGCGGTGCTAGTTACTCTGTGTCACCACTGAAGAGGTCTCACTGAGCTCCGTCAGTTCCAGCTGGCTGAGTACTCCGTCCTCTGTGGCTGCCATAACTCAGCACCTTCGATAATGCGGCGGATCATGGAGGCGGAGGTGATAAGCAGGTGTCCGGCAGCATACAGGAGGGAGGAGGCTAGGCGCAGGGCTTCTCTGAAAACCAGATTAAAGTGTCATCAGTACGATTTTGAATCGATTCCTCGCTGCGTAACAGCCGGCTCGAGTCACATTTAGTGTCAAATGATTTTATCACTGGCACTGTGCACTAAATTTCTTCTGGGGGACAAAATTATGGTTAGACTGACGAACAGGACACAGAGAGAGAAAGTACATATACTCAAGCACAGTTTTGAGGTACTTGTACTTTTATGCTAGTTTATGCGGAAAGTTTTTTTTCTGCAGAGTGAGTACTTTATTTTATGTAGCTTCTCTATTATGTCTCTTTTGTAATGACCGTCACCGCCTTCCTTTAAGCTTACCTGAGGACTTTCTTGGGCCCAAGGCACTGAAAATTGGCGCTCACAGAGTACAGGCCCTGAAATGTGGCTTTCACATTCAGGGAGCCAAAGACGTCCTTTGGGCTCGTTCTGTAAAGGTCAAAGGTGACACGAGCAATGTCTCTCCCGGTCCGGGGCTTGTTGTGGTCTTGAGATTTGGACACAACTGAACCCTTGGAGATCAAAGACAACTCATTAAGTGTCCTTATAGTGGATCATGCATATGCCAAAACCCACAGGAGCTAAACATCAGTTGAGCCCATATATATATATATATATAAGTATATATATAAAAAGCTATATATTGAATAACGTTTGGCTTCTTTGGTCAAACATACCGACTGAGGTTTCCATGTCTGTCCAGGCTGCAGGGCCATGAGCATGGTGTTGTCAGGCAGGGTCATGAGGAACTCGTCAGAGTCCACCTCTGTACCGTCCTCCTCACAAACCAGAAACAGAGACACTGCAGACAGGGACAGCAGCAAGGCCTGGCATACCTGCAGCACAGAATGAAGTTGCTCTGGATTAATGTGTATACAATCAGAAAGATAAGCTCTCGTCTTTACTGTAATTTTACGGTGCTGAATGTGAGATGCTGAGAACAATATGTTAATGTGTAAAGTAAAGTCATTAGAGCAGAATGTCTGACACATTAACTTGACTTAGCAGGTTTAATTTCTCCGTCCCTGTCATGCTTCCAGCTTTCTCTCAGAGTGCACTGAGGACTTAGACTGGCAGCACATTATAATAAGGTTACAACACATAATGCTTAATCAATGAATGATCAGTCAGCCTGGCCCTTTCCTACTCTTCAGACATCTTATCTTTATACCACTGTGAGTGACGTCATGACAACATGTGATCCTGTATTTGACATCATCAAGGCTTTGATGATGTCATGTTTTTAAGATACTGAAACATCCTTTATGAGGATTTAGGACGAAATAACTTCTATTTTAATTCACTTGTTGAACTATTGATTTTTTATACGTTACCCAGCTTTAAGTCATGTAGTTTTCTGCTTCATTCTGACAAAATTGACTATGTTTCCATCTTTAATGAGTTTTACATGTTAAATATTTTTCTTGTTTCACATTTGAACCTTTATCCTTTTTTTTATTTCAAACTGGCCTCTTTTATCATAAATTTGTCTTTTTACATTTTATCTATTCAAGTTTATCAAATAATATTACAGTATTTATTATAAAATATGCTCTACAAGCAGCTTTACCCTGATCAGAACCTTTACTTTCATTTCTTTCCATTATTATTTATCCTTCACAGCCACTCTCACCCTCTCTTTCAGTTCCTCCAGGGTCCCGGCTGTGATGCCCTTCCTGGTCTCTCTGTTGTGACAACACACTCTGAAAGGACGCTGTGGTGGAGACCACACTCTCTTGGTTACAGATCTGAGAAAAGACCAGACAGAAAGGTAATTCAGTTATGTGTTGGATCCTCTGAGATCCTCACAGCAGACATTTGGAGACGACACAGGACTGATAACATTAACAATAACTCTGTTCTATTTAAACGTCTCATTAAGCCTTGAGAGTGTGACTGTGACCCGTCATGCACAACACCACGACCCTGAAACTGAAGCAGCTAAATGGAATTCAGTCATCATTTATTATTATTATTATTTACATTTGTGCTTTTCCCACAGTAACATGTCAAAATGTCTTCTGTGAAATAGGTCCTCTTTCCCCCAACCCTTGACTAGTGGATCCTCTAGTAGTGTTTTACACACATTAATTCTCCTTTTGTCACCTTTATTACCTGATTAGATCAGATAGTGTCATCCAATTCAGATGTAATATTGACTTCCTCTTCTTTTTTATATTTTGTGGCAAAATAATCAAATATTTTAAATCCTGGTTTGTCAAAACTTACAGGCTTGAAAATGTCATAATATAACATAGCTTTAAATTACATGCTATTTCATTGAATTAATTACTTACTTAAATCTAGTTTACATTAATTCGGAGGCTTCAACAGCAAAACATGTTGTTTGGGTTGTTTATCAAACAAATGGATCATAACGCAAATTAATAGAACGTCAACAGGCCAAAACTTATTCTTTACTTACTTGATAAATGAAGAGGTGGTATCCATGCTTTCCAGTCTTTCGCTGTCTCTTTTGAGCCTCAGTCTTTTGTAAGGTGTTAAGGTGTTACAAATTGTAATGTAATGTCAGTACTGCTTTTGTTTGACCCAGCAGCTGGACTTTGCCTCGAACTTGGTGATAACTCAGATACAGAACATCACGGGGCAAAGTTCATCTCGCCCGTGTGTGTGTGTGTGTGTGTGTGTGTGTGTGTGTGTGTGTGTGTGTGTGTGTGTGTGTGTGTGTGAGAGAGAGAGACACACACACATCCTTTCTTTATCTGATTTATCTGCAGCTGATTATTTTTTACCTCCATATAATCATCTTGTTGCTGCTATTTACATTCACCACAGATCTAAATTCAGTGTAGCGTATGTATACATGGATGTACTGTATATTTGTTTTATTTTTTATGTGTTATGTCACCATATTTTAATAGGCCCACGTTTAAGTTCTGTGTGTGAGTAGCATTAAGGGACTACAAACTTTCTTTTTGTTATAAAAACCTTGTGTTGTATGATAAATAAACTGCCTTAAAGTAGCTTGACTGGATTTTTTAAAACTCAGTGTTGATAAATGAGAGTTTAAACAGTCAAACAGTTTTTAATATGAACATTTAAACACACAGTTTTTTGATAAGGATCCTGAATATTTATTTTTTTATTTTAGGAATTTTGACCACAATGTGTGTAACATGTGATTGGGACATTTTACAGTTTATAAGTAAAGTTCAAGCAGTGTTCTCTGTTGGATAAACTACTGTATGTAACGCTGAGTGTTAGGCAATACAATGATGCTGATATACTGTGCAATCTGTCTCTAAAACATCTAACTTTCTAAGGTAATACATATAACAACATTAATATCTTGCAATATGAAATAATCTTTTCAATTTTAATCCTATTGTAGGGATATAATTATACTGTATTTTTACAGAATATGTTGTTGTTTTTTTGTCTTGCTTTATACTTTTATAAAACTTTAATACTACTCTTTGTTGTTTTAATACTGTTTTTTGTTGTTTTTAATGTTATTTTTATTGTTTTAATACTGGTTTGTGTTGTTTTTAATAATAATTTTGTTGTTTTTAATTCTATTTTTAACCATCATAACACGTTTACGCAAAGCAGTAAAAACAGATGGGCGCAACGGCTGTCTGATCCGCTACGTCACATCCTGGAAACAGCTTTGGGTGCGCTTGCGTAGCACATTGCAGTGCGCGCATGGACGGAGTTACTTGTTTGCGCCGTTGTCTTTTATTGCACGTGCTCGGAGCGCCGCCTGTCCGGGACCCCCCGAGTGCCGAGTTGAGCGAATGGTGTTATTGCGGTGAAGGCGGGAGGATGAGAAGCAGAACTTTTGATAGAGGAGTTGCTAGCTTTGTGTCCAACGGCTGAACAACAGCAGCGAAAAACCCGGGCATCACGACAACATCTGAGTTAGTAAACATAACCTCAGCAGCGTTTCCTGAATAACATCGGGCGAACTGTTAGTTCCGCTTCAGCTGTGGAAACTTAAGTTACTCGGGGAGCAGTCTGTCTAACAGTTGCTAAGCTAACATTAGTTTCTGTTGGTCTGTTTAACCTCCCTGTCTTCACCTAGCTGACTTTGACTGAGTCAGCGGGATGGCCACAAGGAAACAAAAGGAAAATGGTGAGTGTGAACAGCTGGGAGCGCGTTAAAAGTTCATGTGAAGGTTTTGTTTTCGACAGTCTGAAACGGTTCTTGGCACATATTTGAGGTGAAAAACCTGGTTCAAGTTGATTAAGGTAGTTGTGGCAGGCGTGACAGTCAGAGGACTCTCCATGTCCTTTGGGGTATTAATCAATCGGTCTCTTTAAAAGCTCAGTATCAGGGTTATTGCCAAGCAGGTTTACACATGCAAGGAATTTGCCTTGGCATTTGGATGCATAACCATTAACACAGTAAGTGTAATGTATTAGAAAGTTGAGGCAGGTACTGCAGACTGCAGAGAGACTTCTGCAGTAGCATCACCGACAGGGTTGTGGCCAGTGGTGCAACATTAAATCAATCAAAGAGACAAGGCTTGCAGATTTTTTCAACTCATTAGTCAGAATGTACCTAGCAATTTAATTTATTTTCAGGTTTTTTGAGCAGGGACAATGCACAATAATAATACATAATAAATAAATGAATAATGTGCCAGAATCAGCCAAAAGGCTATTTTATATCTGCTGTTTAAATCTGTTATATACATCTAAAAAGATAAAATGAGGTATCTTAAAATAGTACGTACAGATGAAGACCAAAACAGTAAAAGTGGATTATACGTAAAGAGAAAGCGGGTAAAAACGCAGAAACAAGAACAGTGGGTCAATATCAACACCGGCACGCGCTACCAGACCATACAACAGACATGGTAGAACAATGACATACATAGCCTATGTAAACAGACAACCTCATAGACACTAGAAGCACAGACGGGCAGAGCAGAAGAGATGAAATAGCAGCAAGATTAGTGGCCACTGTTACTCATTGATTGCGCCGTGCTTTGTGTCTTGCACAGATGCCAGCCTTCCTTTCGCTGCACTTCAGCTCCTGGCCCCTCCTGTGCGTCTGGTGTCTGCAGCCCTCTGGAAAGTGATGAAGCAGAGGGATGTGATGCAGTATGGGGTCGTGGAGGACTTTGTGACGTCAGCCTGCGAGACTGTCCCCGGGCTGCTCACCGTGAGACACCAGGGCAAGCTGGCACTGGGGCTGAGAGGGCGGGTGAGTTTACAAGAGAAGAGAAATGGGATTTTGATGTGTGACTTCCAAGGCGCCAATCTCTTTTAGTTTCCCCTCCTACTTCTGTGTCTTATATTCCCTTCTGATTACTTTATACTGTATGTGTCTGCATTACATCCTGGCTTGACGTGTATACATGCTGCACGGTTCATCAACCTTCACCTTCCTTTCAGTTAATCTTGGAGCTGTGCTGTACACAGCCGGATGAAAAAGTGATTTTGCCACACCTGAAAAGGATCCGTGCTCCTGCTGCCCCGTCCCCCTCCTCTGCTCCTGCTGTGGTAAATTAGAAAAACTCTGGGTTGCCATTTTAGTTACTGTAAATGGTTTAGTTCATTACGTCCACTGTCAGTAAAGCTCGGAGGTGATTGCAGAATTAAACATCACAATTTCTTTGACTCTTTACCTTGACACAGATGATATTACAGTGTTTTGTGCGTTACCTAAATATTTAAACTATCAATCAAGTCCACTTCAGAAAACTGTAATGAATGTCAATATATTTTATATCACTGAGAAGATCTTTGCAAGGTTTGCCTGATTCATCATGTTAAAGCAAGTTTACTTAAGATTTGTATGGGAAAAGTGTAATTTTTGCTATTCTGTCTCCTAGAGGGATGTAAAAATTATGAGAACAGTGGAAAGTTTCCATTCATTGGTTCACACACTGCTAACAGACCCAGCAGAGAGAGAGCAGTTCTTCAAGGTGAGTCCATCTACTAGTGTTTATTTGCCGTTGCTCAGCAGCAGCAACTCCAGACTCTATTGTGATCATTTCTCAGTTTTGTATGTTTGTACAAACTATTCTTATTCTTTCTTCTGATAGGAGGAGTTTCCTCTGGATTATGGTCCAAAGTTTGACCAGGAACTGGAGAAGCTGCTGTGGGAGTTTTTGATTCGACTGGACCAGTTACTTCCAGTTCCCAGCCTAGCTCAGGTAGCAGGTGCTTCTGATAGCAGCGTTCCTTGTTCTTGTCAAATGACATCCTTACTGAATTACAGTGTCTTTCTACTATGGTGGAAACACACACTGTAATTCAGTAGCTTTGAATAAAAGCTGGTTATGTATCAATAATTTGTTCCCAGACGGTTTCGTGGCTCAGTGAAGCCCCCCCTGTCCTGGAGGAGTGTGCGCGGGCAGCCACCCAGCCGCAGCTCCTGAAGCTGTTGCTTCAACATCAAACCTGTCTGGGTCATCTGGAGACTGCAGGTAGAACTAGATTACTCTGACAGTGAGGCCTTTGATTTAAATTTGTAATAATTGGCATTTTTACTAATGTTTTGTTTGCTTTTTACAGCATCCCTCCCTCCAAACCTGGGAGACTCCATCCTGGCTTCGCTCTCTCTTCCACCCTCTGGAAAAGCACCTTCGAGTGAGCCAACAGGAACCAAAAGCGCCGCTGGGGACCCGTCCGACGGCACACAGACAAGAGCTAAAACGCCATTTATTACACCTGTTATCAGACTAATATCTAATGAAGACGTACCAATTATGATCTCTGCCAATAAAAGGACACTGAGAGGGGACAGTGCAACAAGCAAGCACTTAGACCCAAAAGAGAAGTTGACTTTCACTGCGGTTAAACAGAGACAAAACACCAAAGATGATTCAGTGAAAGAGCTTGGAGAACAAGTGGAGGAGGAGAGGAACGCCTTAAAAAGGAGCAGTGGAGTAAAGCGCAAGCAAGTGGACACAAGAGAAAGTGAATCCGATGAGGGGGAAGAAGTGTTAGTCATGACCTCGTCCAGGAAAAAGAGCGGGAGTTTGAGAAGTGGAGCGAGGAGGCTCAGGGAGGGGAGAGGCGACCGGAGGACAAACGAGAGCGAAGAAGACGAGGAGAGCAACAGAGCAGCCGTGGAAAACAGTATGGACCAGCTGGGGGTCAAAACGCTGCGCCTGCCTGAAGATTCATTCCTCCGCTCCATTTTTGTCTCTTGCCTGGTCAGCCAACCCAGAGTTATTGTTGAAAATCTGTCACTGAGCTCTCCTGGCGCCAACAGGACTGATAGGGCAGGGCGGTCCTCACATAAACACAAACGGAGTCATCGCAGGAAGTCGCCAGTCAAAGCTCCAACACATAAAAGTACTAGCAACCAACCTCAGAAGTCTGACTTGGATTTTCCTGGCCTGGACGATAAAGAGTAAGAGACATGGGAAAACAGTATGATTTTAATTTACGTTAGTTTGTAACACAGAAACTCAGCCATTTGCTTAAACAACCTGCTAAGCTACATTGTTTTAATTACAATAATACTGTTGTATCAAATAGACAAAGCTGGGTTACCAGTGGACACTTGGACCGTGGTTCAAACTCTACAAATACAATAAAAACAATTGATTTGGTTCAATGTTTCCAGTTTCATTTCTTTTTTTCTGTCTCTGAGATAGTATTTATACTCTGTCCTTTTTTAGAATTGCAGGAATTGAACAGGAAAATGTAGCTGGTTGTCTTTAGACTTAAATTGTAAACGTCCCTTGTAAAGCAGATCAGGAAGAAGTTTGTTTAATGATCCATTCATCATTTACCAGCTGTTGAAACTATGATTTAATACTAACATACATACATTTGTTATGTTTTTGCGTGACAGAAATCATCCTGTATTACTGGGTATAAGCAGCTCTTCTCCTCTGCACCGGAGTAACACAGGTGATTTAACTATTTATGCTTGAATATATATTTATTATAGAATAATGAAAACAAATCATGAAGAGAAACTGTGTTTGTTCTGTTTAGAGACGCCGGCCCTTCCAGGAGACGGTGACGACTACGTTGCTGATTCTGAGGATGAGGCGACTAAGAACTTCAAAGGCAGGGTATGTATTCTCAAAACATGAGAAAACAGGGTTTCCAGGGGCATTTTAAGGGGCCATGAGTGAAATATGATGACATGAAAGATAGTAGTCAGTGCTAATCTCACTGACATCTCACTATGTCATAATACAAGCTAACTCACGTTTTTCCAGTTAAATGATTTTTAACACGTAGGAAATGTTCAGTTAACTTGACAACCGTAACAAAATATTTTCTGGGAATTTCGCCACGGACACAGAGTTTGTAATACTAATGCAAATGTAAGTGCTTTCAAACATTTCAGACGAAACAGATATTATTACTTTAAGTTTTTGATTTATTAAAAAAGACATTTAAATTCATCCTGAGGAATATTATGTTGCAGAGATTATTTCACCACAATTTCTTAATGTAACGTGATGGTAGGTTAATACAGTTGATTGTTAAAGCCTCTAGACAGTCCACATTAACGCCTAAATCTTAGCGACTAAACTTTTTAAATTCACCAAAGCCTGACAGTCATTGACAAGTGTTTCAGAAACAGCACACTATGTCAAACTTTGATTTGAAAATGCCACAAACTATAGTAAATTTTAAACACTGTGTTTTGTCTTTCCTAACTGACTGTACCTCCGTCAGCTGTTTATGAAGCGCTACTACAAGACCAAGCACGGCACTTATATTCCTACTCTGAGGGAGTACTGGAGACCCGGGCTGACACGGAGGGAGTTTTTTTCTGCTGGCAGCAAACACAGATGATGAAATGGATTTTCACTGCCAAGTCTGGTGTTGTGAAATTAACACCAGAGAATGGCAGAGGACTTTGACTGTGGCCACTGGTTTTTCTCCACCAGTTAATTACAGAAAAAAAAAACGTAATATGTTTTAAAATGCACCAGTTTTCTGTGGCTGAATTTTCTTCATTTATGATTTCATTGTAGCTGAATTAACTTGATTTTAACGTTTATCATCATGGAAAACACTCGCTGAAATGGCACCGATTATGGCCACTGTCATGCAAATTATTTTAAACTGTTACTCTACAGTTTGTTTTGTAAATAAAGACCAGAGACTGTCTGGGGGATTTCTGTTACAAATAAGTGACATTTATAAATGTTTTCTGCAATATGGAATATGTTCAGTTAATAAAGGTTTTTGACATTGCTGTCATAAGAAAGTGTCTCTTATTAATTATTTTGCATTTTATTCACCATGTGTTAGTGCTGTTGGTGAATGGCCTGTTTGATACACAGATTAAAGAATGTTTTTAGACTTCTCATGTCTAATGCAATATATGATCTGATATCATAGTAATAACTGAATATTTTTATAAATCTTCCACAACTAAGCTTGTCAATCACATTATATTAATATTTTTAAAACATACATCTGCCATAAACCCCGAGCACGTCTCACAGACTGAAGACCGATGAAAACCTTGATTAACTCTCACCACTATCAGAGGGGACGTTCCTGATCTGTTTTATTAAGGAAATGCTGTTTGCAAATATCTTCAGTCAAATTTACAGAACATCACAAAAAATCACACAGGAAATTACAAAGAACTTGAACAATAACCCCAAATCTTCAATTTTACCTGCCTCAGTATCCTGGCAGTTATTGGTGTATTGCAGTTCTCAATTCAGGTTGAGCAGTGTGAGTAATCAAAACAGATTATATCTACACAGGAACACACACAAGTGCAAATGTGTTTTGTTGCCACCGCAGATTCAGAGTCGGCAGCCGATCCCTCCAGTCACTGTGACGGTCTCTCCAGTGATGTAGGAAGCCTCCTCCGAGCACAAGAAGGCAATCACTCCACCAATTTCCTCTGGCTCTCCAGCTCTAAAAATGTGAAATATGGTCATCATAAATGATCGCTATATTTGTGCACAGTGCAGCATGTTAGCGATAAACATCCATGTGAGTATGAGCTGCACCTTTTGATGCTGAGCTGCTGTTTGAAGTTGTCCATGATGTCCTCATTTTCCCATAACTGAGTAGATGAACAAAGAAAACGTGACTCAAGTGAAATGTAATTGTAAGAGGGGAGCAGAAGTCAACAAAATACACGGGAACAAAAACCCCATGTTGTGAATACAGGCGGTTTGGGTGCATGTTTTCCTCCTCACCGCAGCGCTGAAGCGGGTCTTGATTATTCCTGGGGCCACGCAGTTGACTCTTATGTTACTGGGAGCCAGCTCGGGAGCCAGAACCCGGGTCAGACCCAGCAGCGCTGTCTTACTCACACTGTAAGGACCCAGGGCCTGCAGACATGAGAGACAGTGTCCATCACTCACATGCACACTGCATCAAGGGGTTTGGTTTACAGGGTGACAATGAACCAAGAGTGTCCCGCTTTATTTTTTTATGATTTATCAACTCTACAGGGAGACTAACTCCTACTTACCTATGAGGTAACTGTTCTGCTTATACTCTCACTGACCTGCATTGGTTGGTATCCAGCCACAGACGACACAAATACTACATTTCCCCCTCTAAGAGAAAAATACAGATAAACATTCTGCAATTAAATATACAGTTGTATATTCCACCCAAACACTGAATGCTGAGTCATCTGTTAGCTGGTCTCTCACCCCCTCTTCACCATATGAGGCACCACCGACTTAGTCAGGAGGAAGGCTGATTTCACATTTACAGACAGGATCTGGACAAAAATGTAGAGGAAGTCTCAATATTAAAATGACCCCATACAAGAAGAATGTTTTTTTGAGAGACTGCAGCCCCTGACTCATTTAAACAATTCTGACTTTTGCATTTGTTGTGGGTACCTTGTCCCAGACGTCCTCTGTGGAATCCATGATGTTCCCAAAGAAAGGGTTGACTGCTGCGTTGGATACGAGGATATCAATGCCCCCGCACTGATCCACAGTCTACTCCGAACAAAGAACTATTATTGAGGTTATAAGTCAAATTATGCCCTGACAGACTCATGTTTATGGGTATGAAGCCATGCGCCCCAAACTCGCTGATACGGTTGTCTGAGAACCATAATAATATTGGCAGATTTAAGAAATACTCACCATTTGAACCAGTTTTTCTCTGTCTTCTCCCTTGCCAACATTACACGTGGTCCCGGTCACTTGGATGCTCTGGCTCTGCAGCAGTGCCACAGCCTTGTCCACGTTGGCCTGCTTCGCTGCTGCTCACCACCACGTGGGCTCCTCTCTTTCCTAGAGCCTGAGCTGCAGCGAGTCCAATTCTGAGGAGAGCGTCTCAGTGAGGGATCAAGTCTGTAGCAACTGTTGTTATCGTCAACATATCGTAGCTGTTTTTACATGATGTTATTATGAGACACCATTTCAGATGTCATCCTTTGAGGATTCAAATGTATAGATTCAAAATGTGATGATTCATGGCCATTTCAATGTGACTGAGTGGAATCTGCTTTAGTGAGCTCATATAAAACAAAACAGTAAGATCGGAACATGACATGATGATGCTCGAGATATAAAACAAAATAAATAAAACCAAACCACAGCCTGTACTGTACTGCCTGTACGTACCGTTACTTGTTGTCCTTGTTCAAATATGTTTCAGTTATTAGTTTAAAAGGTAGGATGAGATGAGTCCAATAAAGTTTGCTCCCCTTTCTATTAACATGTAAATTACAGCACGTTGGCTCATGAGTCATGATCAGTGTTTACTGATACAGTTTGCTCAGCAATTTCTTGTCTTGACTTGTGGTGTTGCGGTCACAGTTCCCCGTTATCATGAAGGTGACGATGCTCTCAATACAAGCTTAACAAAATGAGCGTCATTCCTTCATGTCATTTGTAAAACTTTGCCTTACAAAGAAAACATCCTTGTTGAATTTTATTAACAAGATCAAAAACTAGCATAGATTAAATATCCATTCTGTATCACTGCTTCATTAGGGCAGCAGACTGCCAAAGTGGTTTTCTTATTTGCTAGGTTCTGTGTATTTCATGTCTGTATAAAGAGAACAGGAGTTAATCATGTAATTCTTACCCATCTGTGGAGGCACTGACTATGGCTACCTTTCCAGCAAGGCTGCTTTGAGACATACTCCTTTGGCCAGCAACGGGGTTGGTCCTAAGGCACCTGAATACACTCCTCAACATCACCTGTGAACAGAGAACAGTCAAAGATTTATTTTAATGAAAACACTTGGTAACTAGGGCAAAGGTCACAATGGACTCTGATAGCAGTGGTGAATAACATACATAAGTTAAGAGCTTTAACGTCAGTAGTTACTTAAACAGATAAAACAGTAATTGTTGCATAGTGAGAAGCAACAGCAACGATAACATATTTGATATTTACTTATCAAACAGTCTACGGTATTTACACAAGCAGACAGAAAACTCTGTTCAGTTCAGGCTAGAAGCAACTAATACAGTTATAAGAATGTATTTAAGATAATTCTCTCACCTTGCAGTGCTTACACAATTGAACATGAGGTGGAAGAAATCCTCAAAACACTCTTAAAGTCTGTTTCCTAGACCTTTGACTACCTTTATCGACGACTCATGTGGTCGCTACCTGCAGCCTGCAGTCAGTGTTTTTCCGGAAAGAGTCCAGCAGCTGTCAAAATAAAAGCCTCCGGCAAGCGGCCCAACGCAATCGGCCGCTCTTTGATTCAAATGTACAACCAAGTCCGGTGTTAAAATCACGCCATTTGTTTAGAGAATGTGTTGTTGTGTTGCACCAGTCGATGATAGTGATATTTTGGGGCACAAATTTCATTTTTAATCGATTTACAGCTGGATGTTCTGATTAACGACCGCATACGGATGTCCCTAAACGCACTCAGCAAAAACGAGCCAATCAGGGAGGCCGAGTTTCCCGAGCTGCGGATACCAAGCCGACTTCACAGCTGCTGGATCGGACTAACCCCGTGCGAGGGACACTAGTGTTATGCTGGCAGATCGGTGAAGTGCGTCTGGCGTTGTTGTCATCCCCGAAGATGACTGAACGCCGATGGACACAGATTTTCACGCCTGAGAAGAAGTGATTTCACGGATCACACTGACTGGACGTCGAAGCCAAGTTTGTCGGCGATAAGAAAAATAAAAGCAAGGTAATTATTTAATAGGCTTTTGGGCCCTTACACCTGCTTGCAAATTAATCTGCATGAGCGGCCATTGTTTGTTTTGAACTTCAGCGGCGATGAAGATGACCAACGTTGCTAACAGCCTCTAGCTAGTGTCGGCAGCTAGGCCGCGACAACACAGCAGACGCTATTTTTAGCTGGATACTGTTCAGCTTAATTGTCATTTAACCTGGCTGCCGGCAACACACTCGAGTAGTGAGTATATATGGGATAGCGAGCACACGCCATTTATTTATGTACAATGCTAAGCTAACGTTAGCTCTCGCTGAACGGGGTTGCATTCAACGTAACGTTACTGGGCGTGGAAAGGACAGGTGTTGCTGCTGCCGCCGCCTGCCCAGCTCTCATTTCACATGTGTCTCCCAACGAATGGGTTGAGGTTCACCAACTTCCCTCTGTGTGATTTTTTTTTTTATAAACGAGCCGTGTAAAGCGTTTTTGTCCCCCATTGTTGCACGGATTGCAGAACCCATATGAAGGCGGAGACGACGAGGCGCCCGGACTGTGAGATGTGTCCTCTCCAGACCCAGCTGTGCCTCTGCACCGAGTCTCTCTGGCGACCAGCACGTCCATGGGAGCCGCAGCTGCTCTAGATGGGTGACCCCGACTGATCTGGACCCCTTGAGTTATAGTTTCTCTCAGACTGAACTGTTAACTGAGCAACAATGTCTGTCTCTGTGAGTACAGTAATTGTTTCTTTGTTTGTATGAATTTGCATGTACTCTTGAGTCACAGCGCTGACAAATCAAATATCAAATCAAAGCTAACGTCTAACTAAAACAATAGAATTTACAGGACATGTTTTTACTGATATTTCATCACCATATGTATATATTTTTTATTAGGATCCTCATTGCCTCCATTACTGTCCTAAGGGGGTCCCACATGGCTCAATAGAGCCTAGTTATCCCCAGGGGGTTGGTTTAGAAAATGAAAGGGGGCCGGACACTCTGGCTTTGGGTTGGCAATTAAGTCCTGAAGAGCCAGGGACAGATGTGTCTCTCATCCCCTCCCCCTCTCCGCTCTCATCTCGCTCATTACCATTAAGCCCTTGTGTCCATCTGATCATTGATCCTCCCTGAACGTGCCCCCCTCTCTCTCTCTCTGCTCCACACAGCTGTGAGTTTTTGAGTTTGTCATGATGCTGGATTTTTACTTCTTTTTTTTTTGTGTTCGCCCATCCTCTTCCTGCCCCTCTGTATCTCACACGGCCCTTTTACGAGACCTTCCCTCTTCACTCCAATTCACTCTCCATTCAGCGGCTCTAAACAATCAACCTTTTTATACTGCTGACTTGGCAGTGCCATGTCAGTGCACTGGTTTATGGTGTGCAGATGTGAGACACTAGCTTGTGTTAATTTAGCCTGTCAATTAAAACCTGCTTTCGTATGGCTGTTTGGGTGTGTGTTAATTAATGAATGGGAGTGTCCGTGTTTATGATTTCTACTCTTGTTCTCAGACGGTTTTGGCCAAGGCGCTGTTTGACAACGCGGCAGAGAGCCCCGAGGAGCTGGCTTTCCGGAAGGGTGACATCCTTATGGTTCTTGAACAGGAGCAGAGCGGCGGGCCGGGCTGGTGGCTCTGCTCTCTGCACGGCAGACAGGGCATTGCCCCGGCCAACCGCCTTCGGCTCCTGCAGACCGCCCCACCCCCGGGCTCAGACCTTCGTCATGGCTCCGTTGAGGACTCCGTCTACCTGGCGCCGGCTTCCCCATTGGCCCAGACCGCTGTCAGCGGAAGCGCAGAGGACATAGATCGAGCGTATCGCCCCCCTCCAGGCGTGGGCGAGGGACGAGGAGCTGTCTCAAGGCCAGGGGAGCTCCGTCAGAGTCGAGGGCGGGCGCCCCCGCTCGCACTCCAGCTCTGGCACCCGGCCCAGACCTGATTGGGATGTCGGGGTGGTGGGGCGTCCGCGCTCACCCTCTCTGAGAGGACGAGGCACAGAAATGACGGGAACACTTTATCAGACTCCAGTAAGTCCCATGCCTTCAGCAGCTCAGCATGCCAGGCAGCCAGGAGCTCTCATGGCTACAGAGTCTGTGTACCTTTCCCCTACCGGACTACCAAGGGCAGCAGATGAGCCAGAGGACACTACATATCTAGTCCCCCGAGAAACACTAACAACAGGACACTCAGACGACTGTTACTTGGTGCCCAAAGGTACACCACTAGCAGAAGACGATGTTTACCAATCCCCAACAGGAGGAGTTGTGGTCACCGCAGTCTGCTCTAATGGCCCCTCCACATTTAGTGGAACACCAGGTACCCCCCAGCCCAAAGTGAGCCAGGAGACACCTGTCATGTACCAAACACCCACCCTTGTAGGAGCAAACCATCACCGGACTCCAGCCACAGTTTTGGCCCACCAGCACCCGTCTCCGTTATCCCCTGCCCAAGCATCTCCCAGACCTCTGCTCAAGGGAATGTCACCCAACCCTGCTGCTGCCAGGAGCAAACCCGGCCTGGCCTGTCACCGGGGGTCCCCTTTGCTGGTTAGAGCAGGGCAGGTCAGGGTTCCTGGATCGCCAAGTTTTGCCCGCAAACCTCCTCCACCAGCACCTCCGGTGAGGGGAGTCACCAGAAAAGACGCACAACAAACAGCCCCGTCGCCGGCCGATTCAAACTCGGCCCCCAAACCCACAGCTCAGGTCAGTCCTGCAAGCCTGCAGCAGGAAGTGGACGCACAGAGGGGAACTCCTCAGAGCAAGGAGGAAAAGACGAACAATGGGCTGGAGATGAGGTGCAATGCGCAGAACAAAAAAGGAGAAAATCAGGATTGCTTGGATCCTGTGGATGACCAGGTTTGCGAAAGCTTCTTAACTAACAGCCCTGAAATCGTTGCTCTGCCTGGAAACGTGTTCTTATGTAGGTTCACATTGTTGTGGTTTTAGCAGGGGTATACACATATATTAATTGCTCCCAAAATTTACTTTACGATGGGAGAGTTTGTGAGTAGAGTGGATTTACATATTTCATCAGCATGGCTGGAAAAATACAAACATTTTCAGTTGTTTAAGACCTGCTTCCATAGTTGGTTTTGTGCTTTCGTTGTCTTGGTAGGTGTATGATACCCCTCCCAGTGGCAGGTGGCAGCGTCAAGTCCCGTCTGCCCTCGGTGGTGATGATGGCATCTACGACACCCCTCGCAGTGTCCCACCACAAGCTGACTCTGAGACGGAGGTAAAGATAAGACTTTCTTTACTGAGCCACAGACAGATCGGCCTTGTTAGTACCTGTTTCTTTTTAAAAAGGGAGCTTCTTTTCCGGTTTATCTTGTCCTGTTAGGTCTCCTCTCACATGTGAGTAATTTAGATATTTGCATTGCTCATTGAAGGGTAAACTTTAAAAACAGCATCTAAAACAACATAAACTACCATGTGGATATACTTTCTTACAGTGGACAACATTAAAAAAAAGAATTTGGTTTGGAGTCAGCGTGCAGACGTTTAACTTTCATCAAAGCGGTTTTCCAGTGGCTTTGCTCCTGCATGAGATGTGCATATAATTTCAGTTTTTCATTTATTTTCATTATCCTTATGAAACCAAAAAACGGCTGTGAACTGTTGTAAACCGGTGTGTTGAAGTCACGTCCGGACAAGTGAAACAAGTCGCCAGCATGAGGTGACTTTCAAACACCCGTGTTCATCACTGTGCCCCCCTCCCCTTCAAGGCGAGGCCACACCTGTCTGTCTTTGTCGGCTGTGAGAGAGCCTGTCTATCCAGTCCAAATGCTGCTGCTATTTTTCTCTCGGTCACACCCATCTGTCAGGGCCATACCACCAGCACCCTGCCCCCTCAGTGGTCTTCCCTTTAATGTTTCTTGAAAATGCCTGCCAACAGTTGGATTATTTTCTCCTCTTTGCCCGCAGTTACTGGATGTGGACTGCTGACTCATTGCTTTTGCACTTAGCTGTTTAAGGGGACGAATGTGTGTCTGCCCACTTTAACCAGTTTGGTCTGATTACTCATCCATGTGCCACTTTTAAAGTCTTCTGAACTCACAGCAGACAACATTTGATTGTTCTAAACTCTGTGTATGTACAGTAGTGTTTATGAAGGTTGGCCTAAACTGCATCGTTTCTCCATCCCTGACCCACGAAACTGTGTTATGATGTAATGAAATTATGTCTCATTCTTCGTGTTTCTTCTGTCTCTCCCCTCCCCAACTTCTAGGTCTACAATGTCCCCACCATCACTCTGACTATGTCCACGTCAGATGTCCAGCCCGATGAAGGTGATGAAGATGTATACAGCGTTCCTACACTTCCAGGTGTGCCCCTGGGCCCAGGCGAGTCCAGCCTCTCTGGCGAGGACACCTCCCAGGTTGGACAGGGCTTTTGTGTCCCTGGAGCTGAGAAACGAGCCAGCGGTGGGAGTCAAAACCGGGACTCCTCTGAGCCCGACGGTGGCATCTATGACATGCCGGCTTTGACTGCGGACGCCCTCCCTCACTCTTTGTCATCCTCCTCCACCTCCACCCGCCGCCTCTCCGTCTCGAGCAACGGTTCAGGCGACGTGCAGTGGAGAGCCTCGCTTTCCTGCCTCGTCCACTCGGTGCTGAGCACAGCCTCCTGCCCGGCCTCCGCTCTGTCGTCACGGGACCTGGCCACCTCGTTGGCTGAAATCCTGTCGACCTGGAAAGCCAGTCATTCAGACGATCCTCCGCCGCCTCTTCAGCAGGCGTGGGCTCGCCTGTCTGACCTCCTCCCGGCGTTATCTGCTATCGGCAACGCTCCTCCATCTGAAGGACTCTTGGTGCTGGTCCAGCGCTCCCTTGAGGAAAGCGCCCTCCTCTTGCAGGCTCAGGGCCGACCCCGTCTGCCTTCCCAAGAATCCCTGTCCCGCAGGCCATTGCCTGCGCTCCCGGTGCCTGATGGGAAGTCCTCTGGAAGTGGGATGGGCTCCCGTAAAGGTAGCTGGATCCAGGAGAGGCCCCTGCCCCCGACCCCTCAGCCCTCCTTCCCCTTACCTCCCGCTGTATCTACTGTGACACTGACAGTGGGCCCTATTGATGGAGAAGATGACCCAAGCAACGAGTATGGCGGGATCGGCTTGACTCCCATCCCTGTCCCTGTTCCCACTGGAGACAGCGTTGGATTACGTCAAGCTGCAGGTGAGTGTTCATGATGAAATTAATTTATTCACATCTGCCTTTTGCAGGATACTTACTGTGAGTGTTTTTTGTGCTTCGACACCCCGGACCTTTGCTGGCAGCTATTCAGACATGTCATGCGGGCTCAGTCAAACCCAGACTGTAAGTGTGTCTGTATACATGCCTGACTGTTTTCTCCTCCCCGAGCTAGGGTAAACCTGATCCCGATGTGCTGACTGAGAATGGACAAATACAAACGATCACTGCAGAGCCCAGGGTGAGTTTTTACCATAATCCTTAGCTCCTCCAGTGCACGGTCTGTCATTCTCAGAAAGTTTTTGTTGTACAGAGACATGCGCAGCAAGTCTGCACAGACAAGTCATTGATGCACTCTGATTTCACAGTGCGCTCTGTTTACTAGTGAGCAGTGTGACTCATTAATCCAGCTTGCAGCAGCTCGATCTACAGTCTTCACGTACCGTGTTTACACACCACCACCTGCCTTAATGTCACATTAACCCCTGTTCATTTACGTCTCATGAATCTCTTATCTCTCAAGTCAGTCTCGCAATCTGTTGCTTACGACTGAGGTCATGTTTTCCAATCGCTCCGTCTGCATTTTTCCCCACTCCTTGCTAGATTCCCTGGTTACGCCACAGACGACAAACAAGAGGTCACTTGTGAATCTTAACAATCTTGCCTTACATTGAACGGAGGCTGCAGGACAATAAGTGACAGAAAAGCAGTCATTCTTTCAACAGGGCCACTTGTTGTGCACTGTATGTGTGTGTCTGCCTTTTAAGACTCACATGTCTGACTGCACATGCCCTACGATGCATTAACACAGTCATCCAGCGTCTGCAGTCATCAGTGAGGAGGTGCAGCTGGTGCTATTCCAGTTGTTATTCATGTTTTGGCACATTTAGGTCACTGAAATGCATTCTTATTAACTCTTTTTCAAAGCATACCTCACTTATTATTTTGCCTTCTAGGCAGTTATTAGTTTCAGTTAATTTTCTTATGAAGCAAACACTTGAACAGACTTGAACGTTATGTAAAAAAATTAGTTTATCCGGCAGCGTTTTCCGTTCATTTCCCTGTTTAGATTTCCTCTGCTCTTTCAGGGTTTGCAAAGTGCACGGCCACTCAGCCATCCAATTTCTCCGATTCGTCTTAACCGAAGGATAATGAAACATTTAGTGCTCGAAGCGTGACTTTCCCTCGCATATACGAGTTTTGTCCTTCCCTTTACAGTTGACCCCGTCCCCTGGTCTTCCGGTGTCGCTCTCCCTGGAGGACTCGGAGCTGCTGTCCTTTTACTCCTCTCAGAGCCTCGCTCACCTCTCCTGCCTGGCAGACGCCATCGACGTGCTCTTCAGCAGCGTGCAGGGGAACCAGCCGCCCCGCATCTTCGTCGCCAGAGGAAAGAGTCTCATTGTGACGGCGCACAAACTGGTGTTTATCGGGGACACGCTCTCCCGCCTTCTCACCTCCGCCGACCTCCGGGCCAAGGTATGAAGAGAAAAAAGCCTTTGCACATTTTCTTTCTTGTCGTTACTTCATTTAAATAGCTGTGTAATAATAACTCTTTCTTTACTCTATCTCAGATCACAACCTCAGGGGGACGACTCTGCCAGGCCTTGAAGTCAGTTGTCGTGGCAACAAAGGGCGCCGCACAAAACTACCCGTCAGTATCCGCCACCCAGGAGATGGTGGACCGCGTCGCTGAGCTCTCCCAGCAAGCAGCCGGCTTCTCCTCTCTGCTCCAGCGCCTGGCAGAAATATCGTCATGATATTTCCTATCACTTGCGTAAAGACTTTGTTTACACCACGCGTATATTTTCTCTCTTTGAAATGCCTTATTTGTTGTTAGACTCTTTCATTACCTTTCGTTTGAATGGGATTGAAGCGAGCGAGGTTGAATCCTGCAAGCTTTTGACCTCGCTGCAGCTGTCACTAAGCTGGGTTTTGACTCTGTCGGTTCTGTCCTCCGAGTGTGCGTTGGTTTGCCTTTGTTTATATACTGACCTCTGTGCTTTGACGCCAGGCACACTTGTCTTTTCGAGTGTTAACTTATTGAATATTTGAAGTCTGTGCAGACTGCTTGTCTTGGGAGCTTAGCTTTATTATGTTTGCCATGTTTTCTTTCCCTCACATGATAGCCAATTTTCCTTCCTTCCTCTATTTATTCAGCCACCCCCCCCGTTCCAAAAATAGATCAGAAGGAGGCCTTGCATCCTGGTTCTGGCCTACTTTTTACTGTGATACCTGAAAGGCCTTTTGTGATTATCGTGCTGAAGCAGCATATCGAGTGTTTTGGGCTTAATATGTGAGAAAAGGAATAGGCCGTGTAGAGTAGGAAGTTTGCTCGACCTCCATTCTTAATCTGTGCAAGTATGTGTTGTGTTTGTGTGGTACCATTTCCCCTAGAAAGCAAAGATTAACCGCGGTACAAGCGTGTAATCCACTCGGTGAGGATTACAAAACATCTCTCATGTTCGGTTTACATTCTCGCAGTCTTACGCACCTCATGGGGAATAATTAAAGTCCTGTCTGACAGGGGGAGAGTTAATATCTGGGAATTGATGCAGTGACTGAGAGTGAAAAATGATAGTTGTGTGAGAAGTTGCCTAATCCTGTTCTTTCCCACAGTCACGTTGAATTCTTACAGTGGATAAGAAAACCTGTTGACCAAGCTCACCTGTCTCTACATGTCTTGTCACGCTACATGCTTAACTCTTTTGACTTCATCTTAATTTCCTGTAAGATTCTCACACAGAAACTCAAAGCTTGTGTGTGTGTGTTGTGTATAGTGATATTGGTCTTAACCATATCTCCTTGTATTTGCTGTGTGTATTTCCATTTATGCCAGTCATCCATTGTGATATCTTGATAAGTATACAGCTGTAGTGGAACACATAGATGACTTGAAGTTGAACAAACATGATGCTTGTCATTTTTACACTACAAATGTTTGTAAACACATCTCCAGGTTTATATTTGGGTGCTCTACAGAGTTCATTATAATACCTAAAAAAACCAAAACAAAATCAATATCATCAGGGCATTGCATAATCATTTTGTCAGTTGTGTGGCTGAGTTTAAATCTTTCTTTGAGAAATTTCTTCCTGCTTATACTTTTTTTCCTGCTGCAGTGCCACCTTGTGGAGGTTTGAATTATTACCTATTGAATACCCGCCTTCCCAAACGGGCTCTTTACAGTCTGTATGAAGAGAGCATGATCGGCAAGTAACCTTTAGATCTGTATTTATGAAGGTCAGTTTTTATGTTTTTGCTTTTGCATGGCTTTAATTTGCTTAAATTTTATATATGCACATCCTTTACAAGGGGTGGTTTTACTAGCTAATTTACAACCAACAAATGTCTTCTTTGGAAAACTATGTTAAGTTACAGTTTAAAGATATGGCTGTATTTCCTTTTTATACAAGAAAGTTTTTTACACTATGTGAACTCATTTGAGTCTGTTATCCGTATTTGCTGCGGTGTAAAAGTTAATCTTTGACTTTCTCCTATAGTAAGCGGACCTAAACCTCTTTTACTTTCAACACTACATTTGATGTCTGTCTTGTATTCCTGTTCAGAATGCACAAATACATCTTTTGCAATTAAAACAAACGTGTTTGGATTATTGATTGCAGTATCAGTCTGTCAAAATGTTTTATTTCTTGTTTGCAGGATATCTGTTATTTTAAATATAATTGGAGTATTTTCTGCTACAGTGGCCGTACTTGCCCCGTAGAATAGCCAAATTCTGAATAAAACTAAATAAATACAGTTTAAAATAAATAGTCATCTTTAAAGTGTGTTGTTAGGGGCCTAAATTGGCCCGATAATTGTTTACAACGGTCACTGTACTGTGGATGTGATTCGGAAAAGCCCGGAACTCTCCGGAAACTGCCGAGCTTTGACGCCGAGCAGCAGCCGTAGCGACGCTTGTTGGAGTTTAGACAAGCGGAGGGAGCAAAATGGCGGACGAAGATATTACGCTTGATGGAAAACCTCTACAATCGCTGAGAGTCGCGGATTTAAAAGCCGCGCTGGAGCAAAGAAACCTCCCAAAGAGCGGGCAGAAAAACACACTCCTGAAGCGACTGAAAGGGGTAAGATTTCGCTCATGTGACGGACGCTTTTCGAGTCTGTCTAAGTTCAGCCGGAGAGGAGAGACGGCAGGGGGTTAACGTTAGAGGCCGTAACGGTGTGTGGGCTCGGAAGCGGGAATACATAAATCGCCTGGAACACGTTATTACACATAAACAACTGTTTTTGTTGTCGGTTATTTGTAGCTGACAGTACAACGAAAGTGTCCACCGACCGAGTTCAGACTTGATCCGTAACTACTCGCAGTGCACCGTGTTGCACACAGTTGAACTGTGCACCTGTCAAGTCGAGGCCTAAGCTGAGTGTGTAAGCAAGCGGACAGCCGCACATAGTGTACAGGACACGGCCGTGCCCGCGCTCGGTCTGTTTGGTTACGGGGGCGCGCACCGCGATGTAAACACACATTTTTGACAAGGTCCTCCAAACAGTTATTCATTACATTTTGTTTTAAGGTTATTTTTATCACCGTTGTTTATTTGCACAAGACATTCGGCCTATAAACAACTATAGGTTTCAGGGCCGTAGCCAGGATTTTAGAAGTAGTGGTCATGAGTCCCCCCTTCCCCAGGAAAATGTTACCTGACATTTTTAAACGTTTTAATTATTCCTTTAACTGGTACTTATAATGTTTGTGCATTTTATTTCCCCAAATGTGGTTTCAAATCCACACTGCCAGGAATAAAAAAAATCTGGTGGCGAAATAATTTGTCCTTTTTAATTATTTATTTTTTTATGTCCTAAAGTTGGTGAATGTGAATTGTTTGAGTCTAAAATATGTTGGAACCGGACTGGACTTTACAGCAAATGTGGGGCGAGAGAGGGGAGTGACATGCAGCAAAAGCCCCTGGCTGGAGTGTAATTAATTATTAATTAGTTGTAATAGATATGGTTTGCATGTTAATCAGTACCCCCCAGACACTTCCATGTGGCCCTGATGGGTCTTGCAGAATCAGAATCAGAGTCAGCTTTATTGCCAGGTATGTGTACGCATACGAAGAATTCGACTCAGGATTGTACCTTGCTCACGATGTGCTTACTCATGCAATAATACAATAATAAGATCAGACACAGGCTACAGTATAGAGTACACATATATACAGACTATGAACAAAAACAATATAGACAGATTGAGATAATTAGATAAGAACAGTGCAAAGGTTGCAGGAGTAAATTAGTGCCCAGACAAATTATACATGTACTTTGGCAGGTAAAATAGCATTAAAAACAGATTCAGGACTATGGCAGCAGCTGGCCTGCATTTATTTGCATCTTTTTTTATTGCTTTTCCTCGTGCTGCAGTATTTAACATTCAAATGATTCCCTGCAGGCTCTGATGCTGGAAAATCTTCAGAAGTCATCCTCCTCTCACAGTGGGCTGCAGCCCAACTCACAGGTAAGACGATGATTAATTTAAAATCATATACTAAATAAAAACTTGTTAGTTCAAATGTGCTGTCATTTGTTTGTACTAGCAATACTTCTCTCTGAAGACTATGTTTGACTTTAGCTCTGTGAATTTAACAGTGCTGATGATAATATTTAATAATATTTACAGTATTAATAAAGCGCTGTTTTGTGTGCTTCGTTGTGTTGTAGATAGGTGAGGAGATGAGCCAGAATAGCTTCATAAAACAGTACCTGGCCAAACAGCAGGAGCTCCTTCGCCAGAGACTGGAGAGAGAGGCCCAGCAGGACGAAGACGCAGACGGTATAACAATCACATGAACACACAAAATCACAAATCAGGCACAAACAAACGCAGTCTCTGCCTCATGATCAACGGTTGGTTTGCTTGAAGGAACTGCACAATCTCTCTGTCTTTGTCTCCAACAAACTCTTTCAACGGTCCTGTGAATTTAAGAAATTGATTGAGCCTCATTTATTCAAAAGTTATCCTTGGTTGGGACCCTGTGTGTGTGTGTCATGAGTATTAATCCTCACGTTGGTGCTGACCTTTAACCCCTGCTTCGTGTTCCCCTCTGACAGAAAGCCCAGCAGTGCCGGAGGAGGATGACGACCACTCGGAGGACAATGATAGTTCTTCCTATGTCGCCGACAAGGACAGTCAAATGAGGAAAACTTGATCCCACAAAGCAGGAAACACTAAGCTGCTACACATTGATTAGATAATGTTGTGAAAATCTTGTTTCCCTCTATATTTCACTTATCATGCACATTCCTAGGTAGTGTTTTTTACTTTACACAGAATTATTTCAAATGGATGGACATTGATTTTCTTGTTTGTAAAAGCCTCAAAACATGTTGAAGTATGAAACACGTGCAGTCATCTTGGCTTCTCTCAGACTGACGCCATTATTTTTGCCCAGCTGCATCCTCCAAACCCTCCCAGCCCTCAATGACCAGGGCGGAGGAGAAAGGAGGAGATTCAGTGATGGGTCATGGGATGATGGCCTGCGGGACTGACATGGGCCCCGGTCCTACCCTCCACCCCCAGGAGTCCCTTGAGGCTCCAGGAGCCAGGATGCAGAGAGCCACCTTCCACCAAGGACACAAGGAGCCCCCGGCTCCCTCTCCTCCCCGCGCCGTAGCATCTCTGTCAGTGCGAGTCCTGGGTCAGCCTGACCGCCAGGGGCTGCCCCCCTGCCGTGTCCCGCGCCCAGCAGAAGGAGGGCACCGCGCCGAGTGAACCAGGATCAGCTCACCCCGTCCTCCACCTTAGCCGATCTGCCGGGGTCTCAGCAGGAGGTCACGTCCACGAGGACGACGATGAAGACGACGATGATGACGACGACAGTGAGGATGACGAGGATTGGGGGCCTGGTCCCGGCGGGTCACGAAGGGGCAACAGGGTGCCTCCCCAGCCACAGCAGATGCCCCCCAGTGCGCCATCAACAGTTGCAAGATCCAAACGCAAGCTCCAGCCTCCGCAGCACATCACCACCACCACAGGCACACCACACCCCAATGCAACTGCGCCACCCCACTCCTCCTCCCTCTCCACCCCCTGACCTGTTTCCCCTCCCTGACACTCCCAAGCAGAGCCCACCAGACGCAGACGACCAGGAGGGTGAAGGCCCTGATGCTGCACGTGGTCCAAGGGTGACGCCCTTCCCACCTTCCACCATGCAGAGGCAAGACTCTGACTCGAGCTCGCGTTCCAGCAGTCCTGAGCCGTCTGCGAAGCGCAGGCCGGGGCCCCTTTCTCTGCTCGTACACAAGATGGAGTCGGAGGGGGCTTTCTGTGCAGGGGAGGCCACCTCGGCTGCGGATATGTCAGGCGAGGCCGCACACTCCGCTGCTGGGTCTGCCAGTTCCAGTGAATCCCCACTGCAGAGACTGGAGAGAAAGAGGCTGCAGGAGAACAGAGAGAAGGAGGAAGAGAGGCGGATGAAGGAGGAGAAGGAGAGAGAAAAAAGGATGATACAAGAGCAGGAGAGAGAGAAGAAGAAGAAGGAAGAAGAGAAGGAAAAGGAGAGGAAACGACTAGAAGAGGAGGAGAAACAGCGTCAGAAAGACGAGCAAGAGAAAGAGAGAAAACATCAGGATGAGGAGAGGAGGAGGAAGGAGAAACTGCTAGAGGAGAAGTACAAGAGACAGGAGGCGGCCAAGAAAGACAGAGTGGTTGTGACGAAGGTCCAAGATTCAGGATCCTCATCAGATTCTGACTCCCAGTCAGACTCCTCATCACAGTCCTGCTCCTCTGGGGATAAAACCCGCCCCGCCAGGCAGCTGAAGGTCAGTGATGTGGGTGTCAGTCACTCACTACTGCTTTGATAAACATCTACGAGCTATAAGAAATCATTTTGGTCCCAAAGATTGTCTAATGTTTCCAGTTATTTCGCCTTTCCCCTTTTCATTTAACCTGATTTCTGCCTCCTGTATGTATTTTGTTGAAAACAGACCTGTCAAGCTTATTTTAAGATGCACTTTAAGTCTAAATCATGTTTGGGCACGCTGCTATTTGTTTTTCATTGTTTCACTTTGAATAATTTTCACAGAAGGCAGACCAAGGACAGGAATCAGAGGATGAGAAAAAGACTAACCAGAGCAAAGGGGCAGAGAAACGGTCCCTTTCAAAAAGGTCAGTAGCCATCATTAAAATACAGCCAACCTTAAAGCAACCTCAAGGAACTTCCCTCGTGTTGAGTCTGTTGATTTTCTGTGGACAGAAACGCTTTTTAAAACACACCTGTTTGCAGGATGCTTAGCAATAAGGTGACGTGTCTGTTTGTGGCTATGGAGGATTAGTGTTTTAGTACCGGTCATACACTTAGGATGTAAGCCTAAGTAATGTCTTCATAATAATATTTATAAGCCAGATACAGCGAGATATGGCTCAGTAGCAAGTCAATATAAGTTGTATTACAGTAATGTCCACCGTGATCTGTACCTCCGTGGACTGAACACAGGTAAACGGAAGAGGGACACTTCAGCATCAGTTGAACAGCCGACCAAGATTGACTCGTTCTCGCCGGTGATCTATCACCGTCCCTTTTTCTCTTTGCTGATCCTGCCGCCGTATCAGCTATAACCATACAATTAAACGTCAGAAATAAAATTCTTTTGCTCCCTGTTAACTGGCTAACGTAAAACTTGCTGTGAAGGTTTGCCTGGGAAAACCTTTATGGAAATAACCAAGAGGCATCAATATTAAAAATCCCTGCAGTTGCTTTATTAACAAGTGGAATTCAGTCTTCAGGTGATATGTTGCTGGTGTTGAAAGATATCGCCGTTGTTGTTAACTGCAATGTAACACCTTCTTGCTCTGTTACCTATTTCACTTCACGCACTGAGTGCTATTCAGTAATGTGCTGTGAACACGGATTACTGTAGTGGCTCCCTGTAATATTTTACAACAATCTGTGTTAATACTCATTCAGTGTTTTTGCTGGTTTTTGTCCAAATAATTCAGCTATTCTCTTTTTACCCCTTTTTGGAAATCTCAGCTTTTGACTTTGCTGCCAGAGGTTGAATAAACGTGATCACATTTCAGGATTAACGTTCGTAGAGAAGCTGATAAATGTAAAGTGGTAATGAAATCACAAAAGCTATACTCAATACTTGGATCTATGTAGACAACATGGACTAAATAGCTGGATTTTTTGGGGATTTTCGAGGATGATTTCATTTTCTAGCTAGCTGTTCATGCTCCTGCACAATGTTCTTCACTTAACCCTCAGAGGAAAGAGCAGAATCAAATGTGTACTTTAAATACAAGAGATTACCATGAAACCTGCAGCAATCAGTTGCTACTAAAACCTGTCAAATTTCTACAAAAAGCAAATCTTTTCACATAGCATATCAGCTAAGTTAAATGAGAACATTTGAAGAGCACAGGGGTTTTGTTATGTGAATGTCACTAGATGGGGATTTAATCACGTGTATGTCTTGTTTACTACTGCCACAGAAAGTAATAAGGCTGCACTGAAGCCAGGTGAATAAGTTGTATTTTTTGTGAGCTGTATTATCTTAGGTTGTACTAAAACCAGTTTCTCTTAAACTTTGCACTTTGACTTTATATAACTTTTCTTCCTCGGCTGTGCTCAGACTAAAGTGATTGGTCACATAAAGGCTGGAAGAAATTAATCTCCATTATATATCATTTTTTTCCCGCATGTACGTTTCTGCTTTCAAAATCTCTGAAACCTTAAATCGCTTGTAAACACACCCTGTCCCTGCTTTCTCACTCGTCTCTCCTAAATATAGCAGCTTGTATTTCTGGTCAGGCGTTTAATGCGGCAGCCCCACAAGCTGCGTGGCTGCCGCTGCTTTTCTCTTGAGAGAAAAAAAAGGGTCCTTTTCCCACGTTTCCTCGTTGCCTTTCCCCCTGTTGACTTGTTTGTGTCATTTACATTTCTTGCTGGCAGCAGAGCTCGTCTTTACATTTAGCGTAGTTCATTAATTAATCTATACTTTCGGAGTATAAAAGATTCTTAGCGTGTAGCGGGGCTTTTATTTTGGAAATCATTGACCGGAACATAGGTTTTCCCCCACTCCGGCAGACTTGACACTGGTCTCGCTAACCAACATGGCCGTCATGCATGCAGTGCATCCTTGATACCGACGCAGTGTACGGCTAATCAGCAGCAGAAACAAACCGCGACCGGATTTCTTTTTATTTCGCGTTCCCGATTTCAACCCACGCCTGACCGGAATAACCATCCGCGACAGGGTGTGTGTTTTTATCCCGGGGGATTCCCATTGAAGGCCGGCCACAATGCTGTCCGAAGGCAACAAAAACGGGTAAGAGGGAGCGAGCCAGAGGGCGACTCAAGGCTTCAGGTTGCTGGTTGTACTTTTTACACCTCCTGATCCAGGAAGCGAACGGCGATAAATCAGCCGGTCTCCGCTTGTCGTGTCGAAAATCAGCTGTAGATCACGATGCTGGTTAGCGAGCGGCTCCTTCCTGCCTGTTAGACATCATGTCATCAGTTCACATTGGCCTGGTTATGAGCCGTGATACATGGTCGCCCATGTGAGGAGGACCCGGGGTGGTGGTGGTGGTGGTGGTGGTGGTGGGGAGAGTCTTTTGTTAAGTGAAGGAGCAGGGAAGTGTTTTATGAGGGGTGAGGGGTTTCTCCTTTATCTGATCAGTGCCTGAAATAGCTTCACGTTGAAGGAACACGTTGATTAATAAATAATGGGCTCAGATTTCATGGTGTGATGAGGAGCAATTTCTCCCCTTCATGCCAGGTAGCCAAGAGATCGGCTTTTTTTTCTTATTTCAGAACGAGGACATCTTCATCAAGACGTGCATCTTGTTGTTTGGCCCACTGAAGGCTATATTTGTATTTTTGGGTTTAGCTGTTAATGATCTCACTGTTGTCAGGGGAGGTCATTAAAGCAGACATCTGTTAGCTGTACAGTCAGTGTGAATGGGCCCTTATGGTTCCCAGCTGGCACCGGCATTCACACTCTCGTCTTCTGGGACTGGACTACATGTCTGATTTGATCGGATGACAATGTTTTGGTCCACTTAGGACACGGTTCAAGTTATTCTACTGAGCTGCCATGAGTGAGAATCTGTGCCGCAGCTTATGGTCACTTTTTTGGGGGAAGTGTAACCATAAGTAACGCATTTATTTAATGGTGCATTTAACCGATTGTGATGTTGTTCTTCAGGTTCAAGCGGTACGTCCGTGTGCTTCCTCATTCCAGCCCAGTCATTTGAATACAAAGCTGTCTGTAATGCCGGCCAAGAGGCCTTCGAGGCTTCAATGCAGAGCACACACAGTCACTCGTCACATCCCCTCGTCCCGGCCTTTCCCCCTTTCCTGACTCTAAGAGCTTGTGTTTCTAGTTGACATCTGTCTCGTTTTAAAACCTGCGCGGGTGTGTCCCCAGCCTTGCCCAAGAGCCACACACACACACACACACGACATCCACACCTAGCGCAAATGAGAGGAGTCGGTGTGGCGTGGAGGAGGGGGGGAAATGCTGTCCTCCTGCCTACACTCCTGCCAGTGACTAATCTCCAGAGAAGGAGGTTGAACAGGCTCTCCAAACACTCTGGGTAGGTTTAAGTAATACAGAGACTAACATCACAGGCCCTGCTCTTATAGAAACTTTGCAGGGGCAGTTTCACATGTCATGGAGGGAGAGAAAAGATGAGGTTTGGCTGTCCGGGAGATTTTTAACAAGTTATTGTCATCAGTCTTGAAAGGAAGTAAACGGCAGGGTTTTTACTACTTAAATCCAAAACAAACAGCTCGTTACCTGATTGGTGAGGTGACTTTTGGAGAAGATGGCTCGGCGTTTGATACAGAGGGTCAAACTGGCTGCCTTCACTTTGGAGGTCATGTGACTAATTGCTTGTTGAATAATCAATCAGGCGATTAGTGCCACCTTCTTAAATACAAGAACTGGCCACTTGTCTTTGTCGTGCATTATAATAAAGTGAATCGACTGACGAATCAAGACATTTTCACTGTTTTCTGATGTTTTATAGACCAAACCTTTGATTAATTGTTTAAATAATAACAGACAAACAGTGGTCATCAAGTGCGTGCCTGAATATGTGCCTTTTTGAATATCACTGTAGTGCTGCTTTTAATTCAAATTTCTGCACAAACTGTTGTGCTGTGGCATCACTACCAAACATTTTTGTTTGATTTTTCAGAAGTGAGAAGTCTTTTTAAATGTATGAATTACTTCCTCTTTTATGTCTATAAAATGCATCATGTAATAAATCAATGGAGGAGAAGGTGAGCTGCGCTAGAGAAGAAGGATGCGAGAGGATGTGAATCTCCCACCTACAGGGAGCTGCCTCTGTCATCACGTGGAGGCAGCGGAGAAGACCTTTGATATCGCTGGTAGGGGAAGTTGAGGGAGTAGCTGAAAATATAACGATGACATCTGCTCGGTTTTTTTCCCCCTCCGTCTTAGATAACAGCGATAAAATAAAACGACGTGCAAAGAAGCGTTTGGCTGTGTGAGGTCTGACTCACGGTAACTACAAAGCATGAATTTCCTTGGCTGAGCAAGAGATGGGGGTTTTTCAGGAATGACCCAGCATGGATCAGATGAAGACCACACACATCAAAGTCAGCTGCGAGTGTGTGTCTCTGACTCTGAGTTAGTTTGAGGTATGTTTGTGACCCTGGGTGTCCGTTAGCTGGTGAGTTATTTATAGCAGGAGTGACCCAGATCACTGGCCCTCAGCACCCTTCCTCTGACTCCTTCCGGCCTTGTCCCACACATCGCTTTGTCCGGATTGTCTTTGATTAGGACCGCGACTGATGAGCGTTTTCGTTACTCTTTAATCTGATGATTCTAATCATTAAAATGTCAGATCTAACCTCACAGTTGAGAAGCTGGAACAAGCTGATGTTTGGTCATTTTTCCAAAAATAAAAATAATTTATCCATCAACAGAATAGTTCCAGATGACTGTGCTGTTGATTGACTCATCGACTGAGCATTTCAGCTCTATCTTCAGTGTTTGACGTAGTGATGCATGTAGGGGAGCACTGCTTTGTGATAGATTCTGACATGTTAATATCTCAGGATCAACATTTCACCCGCTCAGTCATCCCAGTTAGTCAGGTTGACTCTTGACTCATTTAATCCTTCATCTAGAAGCCATAAATGAAGGTAATCACTTTATTTTCATAAATCTAAGTTCATACAATATCAAATAATTTTGAAAAGCACCATCAACAACTTATAGATTTTGTCACGTATAAATAAAAACCTAAGCAAATGTTCAAATCGGCAGAAAATCTGTTATGAAATCATGACGGTACGTTCGGTTCATCCTGCCGTCAACACAGCCGTCACTCCCACTCACAGGGTGTCAGATATCTGTTTTGACAGCGTACACAGAAGGTGCTTCCAGGCCTCGCCATGGTAGCGATTGAGTGTATGACTGTAGTCATGATCGATCACTATACCCACTATAATAGGCTTTGATATTTATTAATTATGCATCACCGGAGATCAAGGAAACCATTGTTTGGCTGATAAAAGACGATGATTTTTCTCTGCGATTCATAATTTGAAATGTGAACTGCCACGACTTAAATCTCGTCACCGCAGCAGCTCATTTTCTCCTCACCCTTCCCTCTCCACCCCCGACCGTCTCCTCCGTGCTGCAGGGAGGTGTCGGAGCCCAGCGCAGCCGCTGTGACAGAGGTGGAACCAGACGCAGAGAGCTCCATGCCCCAGCAGCCGCCCTTCGGGGCCGAGCCGGAGAACAGCGAGGGCCGCCTGGAGGAGGTAAGGTTACCGAGAGAGCCGGGGTGCCTGGGTCTCTGCTCTGTCTCCCACTAACCTGCATCCTCCATTCATATAAAAGCATGTGTAGCTGGCAGCACAAGTTAAGTGGGTCACTTGAAACCAACCCAACCCCAATGTTTTTACTACTATCAATTCCTTCGTCTCCTGTGGAGATTTTATCCTTCTAAATTTGTGTACAGTTTCTGCATCCCTTTAACTCCTTAAATGCTCAACAGATTACTCAATTGGAGGTTTCTTTAATTGCTCGTAGGTGAAAAGAACTGGGGTTGAGTTGGAGTTGGGTCCTGGGGTTAATAGAAATAAACTTAACTCTTCCATAATGCAACTAATGTTTCATAACTTGCTCATTCACTTAGATGATTGCTCTCTCGCACACACACACCTGTCTGTCTGGTCACCGCAGAGGGATGTTGAGTGTTGATGCTGCTAAAGTGCAAGCAGTGATGGTAACAGTGTGTTAAGTCAGACGTCCAGAAAGTGCATGCTGCTCATATTTAATGTTCTTGTGTCTGTGTTAGGGAGGGAGGGCGCGAGAAAGGAAAACATTAAACTTCAGGCCCTTGACACACCAAGACGATTAGCGATGTTTAATGGCCACTAGATTTGATGGTTTATCTCTATTCTGTCTTTACAATTATATATTTGCTGTTTCGTGTGTAGTTTTGCATCGTTTCCCTGCCTCTTTTCACGTCTTTTTTTCTTGACAAACCGTAGTTTGGAGAGCAGCTTTGTCAGCTCGTGTAGTGAGTGACCCCCTGTCACGATCAGTCACGTAGCGTGAAGGCCAAGACGACTTAAAGACTCCCGTTACGAGACAGCGAGTCGTGTAGTCTAAACAGCACAGCGGCCTGCCGACGCCGAAGGTCGTGGAGCCTTCACGATCCTTCAGTCAGCTCAAGTTCTTGCATGTGGTGTGTTAAGGTCTTAAGAGTCATTGTACTGTAGTAAAGTTTTACATGTTCTGCTGCAGCAAACCTTTTTTACATCCATTTTCCACACAGTTATATATATATATATAGATCAGATGTGGCCTTCAGCCTGCACTGCTTACGTCTGTTTAAACCAGTTGAAGAGCAGCTGCAGAAAACTTCCACAACCGACCATACATTATTCATTATTATTATTATACAGTTTAGGCACGGAGCTCTTGGTTTCTCTCATCTCGAGTACCTAATTTAGATTTACTGGTGAGCTGCTCTGCTGTTGAAGTTATTATCAGCATGTGTATTTTTCCCCCCCGTACTGTTTGTCGGTGTGTTTGGGTTTGCATGAGTAATGGACCCTGACAGTGTGTGCAGAGATGCATCAGGGCTTGTTTCTGCTGTTTCTTTGTCCCTGTTTTCATTCTCCGCTCTCTCACTTGCCCCTTTCACACTGTCTCTCCTCCCCTCTTTGTCCCCTTACTTTCCATATTTTGCCTTTGTATCCCATCATGAACGCTTCTCTCTCTCACTATATATATTTATGGTGTGATTGCTGTTTAAAACCCCATTGATTGCTTTGTTATGAAGGTGCCCATGCCTCTTCCATTGCCCCTAATGGTACCTGCTGCGTACTACTACTACTACCACCACCACCACCAACACCAACACCTCCTCCACTCCTCCTCCTCCTACTCCTCCTTCAACTCCTGTCCCGCTATGCTCAAGTGCGCCGCTGGTACCTGAATTAGGCCCAGAGTCTGCAACAGCCATGGCACTGAGTAAAGCCCGCAAGGCCTCCCCTGTAGCCCTCCAGTGACACGCTGAGCCAGCAGGAACTGGAGCTCGCGTCAGACCGACCGCCGGAGGCAGAACACAGTTGTCATGGTAACCCAGCCTCAGGGGTCGGGAGCCCGCTCGCTCATCTGACACGAACTGGACTGTACTGCGCCGTGCAGCGGCAGTGATGATGAAAGATTGGCGAAAGGGAAGGGGACGGTGTCGCTCTATCGCCTCCCCGCCATTTCCCCATCTGCCATTTTGAGGATAAGCACAGCCGCAAAGTGTTTTCCCTCCAACATCCACGCTGGCGTCCTCCAAAAGCCAGACGCAGTGCGGAGAAAAGACAAAACTGTTTTTAACTCTACCTCCAGCCCCACACTGCCCCCTGCTTGTGGGGTGGAGTGATGACTTTGGACTGAGAACACCTGCAATAAGCCACACCGTGATCAGGACCTGAGCGTTTGAGCGATCACTGGTCGGGGTTTTAAAAGTATAAACACACCAGCTGAAGAACTGAAATAATCTGCTTGGAAGTGACTTTTTAATGGGAAATGTGGAAATCTGGAAACTATTAAAGGTTGAACTTGTAAGGCTAACATCGTCCTCTGCCTTCACAAGCCGGCCTTTTTACAAGTGACTTCCATTATTTAGCTGTGCACTGTTTGTGCCCGATGGTGCCTTTCATAAGTGAACTGTCCCCCTGAACTCCCAATTCCTCTGCAGCAGAGACTTTCAAAGGACATAATGCCAAGTAATCTGACACACATTACGCACCAAGATTTTTTTTTTTTGTGGGTTCAGAGTGACCTCGGTCATCCACAGGGAGAGCTGGATACGCTCAAATCATCGCCTCCCTCCTCTGCAGCCACACTGTCAGTGATCTTGAGTGTGACTCAGTGGATGTTTCACCAGGATATCCTGCCTCTGCTTTGGACCTGGCAGATGGATTTGTTTATTTCTACATCCATCTCTTCGCTACACCCACACCGTGGCCCTTGCATCTCGTATTCGAGTTCACGTGAGTGCAGAGGCGTGATGTTCATCGACCCTCTCATTTTGACTGGATTATAATTATATAACAAAGACAAATTCTTCTGGATTACTTTTTTCCCCACCTTTTTATCCCATTTAAAGAGACTTGTGCTGTCAGTTTGCTGAACAAACTCAAGAACTGTGCAGTGAACGTTAACGGCTGCGGAAACCACATGAACTGCTAGAAACAGGAGCCCAAAGCCCCCCGGACAACAAACGCATCACAGGACAACCTGTTGTTGTCCTTTTGCCCCCCTCCCCCCCCGACTGTCACGAAGCCCTGCAGGACTGAATATTGGAGAAAGTGGACAGACTATAGATTGAAGCATCACAACGTGGATTTCTTTACTGGTCAGATGGACTCTAACAAAGTAAAGTCTCGCCCCCCGTCAGAAACTCCTGGTTCCCCCAAAAGACTGAAATGTGACTCTGTGATCAGCAGTCAATCAGGAAAAGTCCTCCCCAGCCCCATTCAAGAAAAAAGTGATCAGTTCCCGCCTGGTGGCTAATCTGCACACTCAAATCGAGCCCCGCCCTCACTCCTCTGCCTTCTCTGATTGGAGCCTTGATTCCTAGATACAGTACACACTGTCGTGCGGTTGGGCCATAGTCGAGCCAGTAAGGAATCAGGTGTCAAATGGTACCAGGAAATAACTTGTGATTATTCCTCTATTTAAAATGTTAAATTTAAAGGATTAAGTGTTTTTTAAAAAAAAAACTTTCCTCCTTTTTTGTAGATAAGAGGAATTAATTAATTTTCTTTACGTAATTTGGTGCACATTTTTTTTTTGAACTGTCACGTGTACTGCAGTTTTAATTTGATATTTTGACACCAAGATGACAGTGTTTCACATACTGTTGGTCTACAGTTGTGTGTTGTTAAATATGGTGGAATTTAAACTGCAGTACCGAAAGTCCTGCTGACAGATCTGTGAGTCTTCAGCACTCGGTTCTCCACCTCTGCTCCAACTCATCAGCACAACATTCAATAGTGTGTTAGTCAACTGAAACACTTAATTCAACTACAAGACATATTGTTGATGTTAAATAAACACCATGGAAGTGTTTGCACCGCACACAAATAATACTTGTGGAGCTCAGGATAGATTTGCTGCTGTCACACAATTTGTATTATTGAACAGGATTAATATTACAGGGGGGAAGGTGGCTGATTAAATAGTTCCCCTCTTCTTGTGATAAGGTCTGGACGACATTTTTGCTGTTAGCAAATTACAGCAGCTGGTTCGGTAAAAGAGAATTATTTGCTGTGGGGAAGACCATGTGACCTTCATCACTGGAAGGCTCAGTTTTTAATATTGGTGTTATTTAGCAGTAATTTAACACAGACACTTATAAATTATTAAATGTCTCTACCTGAATGTTGAGCAGGCTGTGTTACATGCAGCTCAAGACACAAGTTAAAGAGGAATCTGTTGGTTAGCAACAATAATAAGAAGTAATCAGATTTTATTTATTACAATGTTTGCGGTGTAAAAAATGATCAACCAGTGCAGGTTAATATTAAAATTACCTCCTCTGGAGAAAATACATCCAGTCCAGATGGGACGTGAGTCATGCATAGGGACAGGATCCACTCAAACACACTTTGCCAGGCTCCTTTTCTCCTCCATCTTCTAATGGACGTTATCTTGTAATAATGTACCGCACTAAGATACGACCCAGTTTGACTTTCACACAGGCCTACTCATGTCCTAATGCACATCATGTACTTGCTTTGTCCTTAGAGTCCACCACACACACACACAGAGTAGCATAATGATTTATCTCAGTGTCTTTGAGCAGAGGTGGAAGGCAGAAATGTGTCTGGAGTCTGTATCGACCAAGAATCCTCTTCATAATGTGGTACAATTGGAGCCTCCAGGCCTCTGTTACTTTAATCCCCCGCCCTTACCCCTCCTCCACTTTTCCTGTTTCACCTCCTGTCTGTTGTTGCCTGTTTGGGTCTGGACTCTTGGTTCTCATGTAGCCCCGCACCCCTGGGGTTTCTGTATGTTCTTTCTGTCTCTCTCCCTTTACAGAGCACCACTCCTAAGGCTTTTGCTGCTCGCAAGATCTCCTTGGCCAGTGAGTATACCAGTTACATCTTTCATCCCACGTGAGGTCTTATGAGAGAGAGTGGCACAATAATAAAAAAAGAAAACGGCCTGCTCTTAGACCCCGTCCACACTATTCCGGTCTAGTTTACAAACAGAGAATTAAAGCGAATACGATCTCCGTCCACAGCAGCGTTTCAGCTGTGTATCAAGAGTTGATTTCGGCCTCGTTTCTCGTCTGAAAACGCACATCTAGTGGCCGTTCACGTACGCTGGGGATGCGCATGCCGGTGTAAACATAAACACATCTGTTCCTTAGTTACAGAAGATTTGGCGAAAGAATGAAGAAATGCAGATGAAGAATCAGACCAGATTTTTTTTTTTACATGACCAACAATCAGCTGGGACTGTTACTGAATGTAACATGGGAGTTAAAAGCAACTGTGGCGCCGGAAAACAGACTAGGAGTCGTGTTATTTGCACGGTACAAAATATTTTAATAAAAATACCAAATCAAAAACTCTGTCAGTAGCATCGTGTTTCTGCTTTGCATGGCTGCAGAGAGCCGAGCGTGAGCGTCTGCATCGTCGTTTCTAAAGTCCTCCGTTTTTGCCCGTCTACCGCTATCAAAAAAACGAGGGACGCAGCGTTTTCCAGCTTCTCCCTCTTAGGTCTTCGCTTTCGCTGTTTTAGTGTAGCCGTGACGTGCAAACGTAGCAAAAGGTCTCTGTTTTAAAATGAAAACGTAGTAGTGTGGATGGGGTCAGATAAATGCTTCTAAGTTAAAATAAGCAGAAAACCGTGAAAGGAAAAAGTCAGAATTCACAAAAGTGACTTTGTGCATCCACTGTGAATGTGAGAGCCGCATTAATGTCGTGCTGACAATGTGGGAGTTCGGTGCAGAGTTTTAATAACTTTAATACCCAAATCACTCTTCACATTTCAAAATTTGTTTTGCTGTATTTGCAGTATAAATTTGTATTGCTGGAATAAGTTCATTAAGTGTGAGGGTTCAAATCAAAGGCTCGCTTAGTTTTAAAATCTGGAAGATAAATGCCAAGTTTAGTTGTCATCCTGGCAGGATCCAGAGTTTCTTTAAGGTGTTAACAGGAGCCAACACATGTAGTGTTTACTGTAATAAATGACTTGCTTGATGGCACTTGTTGGAAGAAAGCTTGGCAGACTGCTGCAGATAAAAAAAAAAAATTTAAACCCTTTGTGGACTGTAATGTTTATTCACCAGCGTTATACTTTTACACCACTGCTGTGCGGGCCCTGTCCATGCGTATGGCCTTAGACACATTGTCCTTTTAATACAAGTGAACACTGTATTAGTATTATTATTATTATCATCATTATTTTCGCTGCATACTGCACTTCCCATAAGCTGTGTGTCGTTTCACACAGTAATGTGCACAGAAGCTTGCTCTTTGAACAGCTACCACAACAAATTTATAACAAAAAGTTCAGTATTGTTTTTTTTAATGAACCAATATTGCAAAACAGTTGCTGAATTTATTTAATCTCATGCTTCCATTCATAAACTCTGTAAACTTTAAATGAGTTCCTGCCACGCTTGCCTGAACTATTTGGGTTAAGGCATTTAAGCACTAATTTCTGCTTTTAGGCGACGAGCTTGCAGCAACTTGTTGCTGAAGTTCAGAGAGTAAATCATCCATCTGGAAATGTGTTTTCTCTCCTCAATTAAGAACTACATTTTTTTTTCCCTCTCTGCAGGCAGTAAGATGTCTCCAGCCACCACAGACGGAGGAGCAGGAGAGTCGGAGACAGGAACTGCAGCAGGGAGGAAGAGGCGGTGGGGCTCCAGCACATCAGTGACTACAAAGAAACCATCCATCAGCATCACCACTGACTCACTGAAGGTACTGACCCAGCACGGGGACCAGATGTCTGTGCAGGCGTGGGAAAATGTGGAAAATAAATAAGTGATGATTCACTTATTTTAGCTGTGATAGTATGTGTTGTTGGCTGTAAGTCAGTATTTATACACTGTTTCATGCCAGACTGCTGGCCAAAGCCTCTGAAATGACAAGAACTTTATTCCTCTGCTGGTTTTATTACAGCTTCCCAAAGTCACAAAATTTAAAGCTTTATTTCTGGACAAAAACATAATGAACTCAGCTGATGGGAACCAAAAAACCCATCCATCATTTCCTGCAAATATTTATCTCCTCTCTCTCCTATTTTTTTCCCCCTCCATCAATCTTCTGTTTGTGCTCTTCAGTCTTTGATCCCAGACATCAAAGTGAACCAGGAGGCGGTGGTGGAGCTGCACCCCGAGGAGCTGCAAATGTCCGGGGACGAGGAGAGCATGGACGCTAGCCGGGGCGACCAGGACAAAGGCCTCAAGATCCGACGCACCGTCACACAGGTGCGTCTTTGTGATTCCAACAGCGTTCCTACACAGTATGGAAGAAAGAAAAGGATAGTTAGGAAAAATTAGCGTTCTTAATGGGGTTTGGAGCGGGCAGCCTGAGTGGTAACACTCTGTGAGAGATCCCGGGCCAGAGCGAGCTTGATGTCCTTGAAAGCAAGGCAGAACCTATTGCTTTACGCCATACTGTCTCTGCTCAACACCCGTTCGTCACAGCCTGCAAAACAGCTCAGTCCCAAGTGCTTAATAACTACCATGTTGTGACATCCGCGACCAAATTGGTTATGCAGTGATGTAGTCTTCAGAACAGTAAACGGACTGTCTTTGTGGCTGCGTTCATCATGGTTTCCATGGACACAGCGGAAAGGCTGCACAGATGACGTGAAAATTTAATGATTAGCGTAAAACTTCAGTTAATAGCCGAGTCCCTAATAGCCGCCTACCTCCTTTACTGGCCTGGTGTGGGAACACATTTTGACAAATAAACGCAGGTCCCCATTAAACGCCTGGGCTGTTTTTTAAGTTCTTGTATAAAACCTTGTAAACCCCGCAGGTTTGCCTGCTTTAGCTGCTTCTAAGCTGCTTAGATCGCTAATACAAATATTAATGTTTAAATGTTTGATCAATGTGTCAGTAAGGACGTGCTGAGCATCATTAGATCAGTTAGATTCTCCATAATTCAATCGTTCGGTTCATTTAACGGAAACAGCAAGCCCCAAACTCTGTTTTTTATAGATTCACCGGTGTAACCGACATGGTCCGAGAGATGAAAAGGGAAAAAAAGACTCCCGTTACCTTTGAAGAGCTTGTTCAGTCCAAATGTGTCTGTTCCTTGATTATTTATATTCCTCTAGTCTGTAAGGGTCCAAAAGACTCAAAACAGCTTTTCATAAAAATTAATCCAAGTTGTGAATCCTTTGAAGTCCGTCGCTCTCTGTCTGCTAACTTCTGCCACACTTCTCTCATCCTGCACCCTGTTGTTTTTCTGTTCATTGCTTTCTTCAAAATAAAAGCGCATAAGCCGTCTGTTGGAGCTAGACCAAATGAATGATGTGTATTTGATATTTTATTATTGAATACTTTTTATACAAGTAATATTCTGTTTGAAATAAATGAACTGTTTCACAGTAGCCTACTTCACTTTTGTGCCTGTCCCAAATAAAGGCAGGGTCAATTCAGTGATTTTAGCAAATAAAAGCCCGGGCGATTAATCAAAGTTTTACAGTATTTTAAATGGGTAAAATATTCTGGAGCTTCGAGCAGCGCATAGATTTCCTCAGCCCCGACACAGTGTATTTTTGGTCACATTTTTTTGGTGCTCGGATCTCAAACATGGTCTGAGAACTTAGTCTGTGAAGTCAGGGGTTTTGAACTATCTCATTGAGGGTTTTTCCACCTGTTACTCCTCCCCAGGTCGTCCCAGGTGACAGCCAGGAAAACGGACAGACGAATGAAGAAGAGGAGGAGGTGGAGAAAACAGAGAAAGAAAAACAACGCAGGACTTCCAGAGACAAAAGAAAGAACAGCGTTTCGGAGGAAGCCTCGGAAACACAGACATTTGTCAAGCACGAAGTAGAGGCAAAGAAAGGTAAACTGCCACGGTGAAAGATGTATGGGATTTTAATTGCTGCAGATTGTTAGGTACAAATCTCTTCCATCATCCCTCGGGCAGCGCTTCATCTTTCTCCCTGTCCCTGATTACACACATTCCTGTTTGGTGTTTATTTAACTCATCGCACCTCTTCATCGTCTTTCCGTCAGTTACCCCCAGCGACAGTCTGGTGCGCCGCTCCATAAGCCAACAGAAGTCTGGCGTGTCCGTGACCATTGATGACCCCGTCCGCACAAGCAGGCAGCCGTCGCCGCCTCATGGCAAAGTCTCAAATATCATCCACGTGACCAACCTGGTGGGTTTGTAACTCACTACACGACACGGCACATAGAAAGTACACTTAAACAGTCTGGCAAATCAAAATGTGTCATCTAAAAGGTCTCATTATGTTCTGGTCTTTTGGTCGAGCTGGAGCCTAAAATGGTTGTACAGAATAAAAGCCTGCATTTCCGAAACGTACACTACCAGGTTTTTCATGAATGAGCCCATATTGTGGTGATGCCAGGGGTAACCACATCACCATCATTGCTATAATTAGAGTGAGGAACCCAGGTATTATGGCTGTAGTCAAGCATCACCTTAAGTTGGGGGCACGCTGCATGACTAAACAAGAAGATGACGAGACCAGACATTACACATTTAATGACTAGCATTTGCAGATTTCTTTTTACTTGCGTCATAGAAGCAAGACTTCATATATACGGATCAAAGGCTACCAGATTTCTAACGCCACCCGGCCTCAGTGATCTCAGACTACAGTAACACCAAACAAGACTGAAGCTTTATAGCTCTGCTGTTTGACTGTGATGCTCATCACAATTGTGTTTACCAGAAAACAAAACTGATGGATTGGTTGGATTTAAGAGGTAAAAACTACTTTGCTGTCCTTTTGATGGCGAGAACATGTGAAGTTTGGCCTGAGGGAGGCGCCAGAGGGAAGGCCATGTTGTTACCTAAACTAAAAGGCCTTATCGTCTGAACTGTGACCATTTTAAGACTCTGTTTAATATACTGTAGCATTAATCCCAAAGTACAGCTGATGCTGATGTGAGCTCAGTCATTTGTTTTAGAGCGATCATATCGTGTGTTTAATCCCACAGGTCCGGCCCTTCACCCTGGGCCAGCTCAAGGAGCTCCTGAACAGGACGGGCAGCATGGTGGAAGAGGGCTTCTGGATCGACAAGATCAAGTCCCACTGCTTCGTCACAGTGAGTACTGACACATGTTCATATTGTGCTGAGAGTGCGAAGCCTCGTGTCGACCAAGCACGATGCTTCTCTGGAAGGGAAGTTTGTCAGGTATCAGCACAGCTGCCCAAACCGGCCCATTCGGTTTTATGTTATCGTAACACACGCAGCTTCCACCACGAGGTACCAGAGGAGGGTCGGAGTCCTGTGAGCGTAAATAGTGTCTGTTTTTTGAATAAAGACACATCTGATGTTGAATTAATAGAAGCGTTTGTGTCACTGAGCCTCACAAACCTTCACTTCTGTGTTCTCGCCCATCTGCTCCTGCAACTGTCCTATTTTCGCAGCGCGTGTTGGTTGAGACGTGATTTACGCTTTAAGATGACTATTTTCAGCCTTCAGATAACCCATTTCCTCTTCTCCTGCCCGTCGTAGTACTCCACCACAGAGGAGGCGGTCGCCACCAGAGCTGCCCTCCACGGGGTCAAATGGCCTCTGAGCAATCCCAAGGTCCTCAACGTGGACTTCTGTGAGCAGGATGAGGTAATGATGCATTTAATGGAACATGAATCGCATTGGTTTTACAATTTCTTATTATTCTTTATAGATGACAAACACTGGTATTATGAAAATGTACTGAAGCACAAATTTGCATTTAAAAAAAAAAAGCATGAATGGAAAGTGTGTTTTCTTCCACTGTTCAAACTTTTGGAGACTCACCATGTTTTCGGGGGATTGAACTTGTATCAAACAGCACAAGTGCTCTGCACAGTGAAAGGCACGAGGGATGAAACATTAATAGGTTTATTTTTGGAACCATTTCAGAAGAGCAACCACATACTTAGTCCTAAGTGGTGTCAGGGAGTTTTTTTTTTAAAGCTGCAGGCTGTATCACATCATGCACTATTATCAATTTCCTGCACAAAACTGTCAGGTTTAGTTTGTGTGACGTCTTTTATTTTTTTAGAAATCACGATTTAAAAGTGCAGGTTTGCTTTTCTGATGGTGATCTTGCGTCGCAGGTTTCTGTTTAACAACCTGGCATTTGTCTCATGCAGCTGGACTTTCACAAAGGGGTCCTGAAGCCAGAAAAGGTGGAGGACCCCATTGCCCAGCCAGCGGGTCCTCAGAACCGACTGCCCCCTCTGATGCCTGAGCGAGAAAGGGACAGAGACAGAGACCGGGACAGAGAGCGTGATCGGGACCGCGAACGGGACCGAGGCGTGGCCGTGGCCGGAGTGCGGGATCTGTGGGCAGAGCGGGAGAGAGAGATGGAGCGCCGGGAACGGGCCCGTGGCGAGCGGGAATGGGACCGAGATAAGGTCCGGGAATTTGCAAGACCGGGAGAGGACGGGCAACGCTCGCGGTCCAGAGACAGAGAGAGGAGGAGGAGGGAGAGGGCCAAGAGCAAGGAGAGGAAGACCGATAAGAAGGGTAACGCAGCTCGCTGTGATTAAGTAGAAGCACAAAAAGAAAACTGGGAGTGAAAATTGATTAAATAGAGCAAACAGGACAAAGTGTGCTGGTGGAACAGAAACACTAATATATAATAAACTGTAATAATTAAATCCTTCAGTAGTCGACACAGGGAAGTTGTTTGGCTTTCTGTCCATAATTAGCTGTCTGTGTCGCATGTTTTCTGTTTCAGTTTAGTTTTGTTTGTAATCACATTGACTTTAGCAGAATTATATGTAACTCGTTTATCAAATATTTACATTTCCAGCATCCAAAATTGGATGAATTGTCCATAAAACTAGAAACGTTAGAATAAAACAAAGATGAATCAACCCTCAGTTCACAGCCTGCACAAAGGCAAAAAACACCCTGGTCCTTAAATCATGCTGCACAAACACAGACATGAGCCTTAAGCCAGTGATTCTCAAACCTTCCCACATCAGGAACTGAAAATGAACCACAGACCCCTATTAGATCAGATTTTGACCCATCTTTGAGGTGTTCTGCTACAGAAAGTGTATGAAACCCGTAACCGTGGTAGTAATAGATTCTGTCATTGTGTTACTTATGGATGGAACAATAAGGACCGCTGGGGGTCCCGGACCCCACTTTGAGAACCACTGCCTTAAGCAACACTGGAAGGTGAAAGCAGAATGATCCCTGCACAGTCTCAGTCCACAAAAGAGGAGCGAAGGCGATGATAAATACTGTTAACTGGCGAGCAGCCTCATATTCAGCAGCAAGGTCAAAGTGAAACTTTTTTATGACCATGGAGTAGATTTTATCTCGCAGGTCGAGTTGTGTTCCCATCTCCTCTTTCTGCTTTCTGATTAACAGAGAAAGGAGACGAGCCTCCTGCCAAACTGCTAGATGACTTGTTCCTCAAGACCAAAGCAGCTCCGTGTATCTACTGGCTTCCCCTCACCGAGGAGCAGGTTGGTCCTAAACGAACGCTCGTGTGTCCGTCGCAGCGAGAGCTGGAGACTTGATTTCATCTAACTGAACTTTGTGTCCGCCAGGCGACGCAGAGGCTGTTGGACCGCACGGAGCGGCAAAAGGAGCGTGAGCGACGGCGCAAAGAGCAGCAAGAGGAGGCGGAGAAGAAGCGCGAGGAGGAGAGGAAGGAGAGGCTGAAGGGCCGGGAGAAGGAGGTCAGCGTGGCGGCGAGCGGCGGAGCAGCCGGGCGAGGAGCCGACGGAGACAGAGAGAGGGACCGGGGCCGAGACAGAGAGGGGGACAAAAAGAGGGACAGCAGCCACCGACCCAGACGGCCCTCGGCAGGCGCTGGCAGTGGGCGGCGCTCCCGTAGCCGTAGCAACCCCAGGGACAGACGCCGCTGAGGGCTGAGCGGCTGCAGAGGAAGCTGAAGTGAGGGGAGGGGAGGGGGGACACGGGATAGCGGAGGACACTGCAGACAGGAAGTCTTGGGAGGGAGTGTTTCCGCTTGGAGATGCATTTCTCTTGCATCAAGTTCAGGACTTGTGTCTGCTGCTCGCCACCTGCCCCACGTGCTTTAATTTGTCCACTTTGACGCCAGCGTTGTCTTCCACCCGCTTCCGCCGTTTACCTTCCTCCCTGCCCCACCCGCCCACATCTCGTCCCCATCCATTTACACGCGTCGAGTCCACGTTTTGTTCATAGTTAAACGGCGGCTCGTCCAGCTCCCCGCTCTTTTGTTCAGTCCCGTCACCGTAGTGAGCGGCGTTCCTCCTCGTCTCTGTGCTGTTTAACTCTCCTCTGTTGAAGAAGCAGAGAAGGGTGGTGTATTTTTTATTTTTTTTGGCTCGCCTCAGCATTTTGTCCCACTGAGGTTTGGGCGCCTGCCTCTTTATTTTAGTTCTGCGGGTGCACAGTTCCTTCCTCCTCCGAGCCCTGTAATAAAACCAGTCCAAAATAGATCCCTGACCTTCAAATATTTCCTAGGATCAGTTTTAGTGTTCTACTCTTCAGCACTCTTTTTTTTTTTTGTTCTTTTTTTTTTACAGGCAGTTTTTGTCAAAGTGAGGAAAGTTATTTTGTTGAAGTTTTATGAATCATGTCTTTTTCAGCCTTGGAGAGGCTTTTGTGCGCCACAGCAGGTGATGTTTGTGCGAGTATATAACCTTCATCTCCCTCTCCCACGGCGATACAACTGGCACAAAGTCTCAACACTGTAACCTAGAAAAGTGTGCGATAGGAAGAGACGCGCCCGGGCTCATCTTCTAGTGGATGTTTTTGGAAATAAGAGGGGGAGGATATAAAGTTCTTCAAGTGGAGGTTTACTCTGTAATAATTAGGGGAAGCTGACCTTCCCTGCACCGAAGTCTCCATTTGAGAAATCCCTCCTCTGACCCGTCAATCATAAATATATTTAAGAGGACGTTTACTTGCTTATAGAGTAATGGTAACAATTTTAATATCTTAATTTTATGTTTTTAGTTTGAAACAGTTGTTTTGTTGCTTTTTTTTCTCTTCTCCTGCAAGTGCTGAATGTACTGAGAATTTAAAAAATGAATAAATTTAAATTGGTTATCAGCCTGTTTGCTTGGTCATTTCTCTCAAATAAGGAGCATCATGACTTGGCAGCGAACCGCTGAGTGTTTCTGATCTACATAATGACAAATATGTTATACTAAAGCAGACTATTATCTGAACACAAATGAAAATATTTATTAACATACAGAAAATACAGTAATGTTTTTTTCCCGCAAATTGTACAGATTCACGTTACATCTCTTACAGTAAAGTCAAATTTAAGTGCAAAATGTTTGCTAGTGATATATGTACAAAACAGTTCAACATGATCCCTTGTTCTTCTACAGCAAACAGTAGCCACATTGGGGTAAAAAAAAGCAGTTTCTTTCCCTTCCCTTTATAACTATGGTACAGTAATGGTGCAAGTGGTACAGCAGGCAGTACATGTGACAAAAAGGGACTGATCCGAGTCAGAAAGTGAATCAGTGAAAATGTCTGAACATCAGCAGTTTTCATCTGGATGACAAAAGAGCAACAAAAAAAAAAAAGCACACGAGAGAACGACAGCACGTTAAGACCAGCATTTTCCAAACGCCCACAGCTGCACAGGCGCTACATCAGTGCGTGTTGTGAGGGGGAGCGCTGTGTGTGGCGCACACTCTGCTCATGTGACAGGAGTGGCAGAGGAGATGAGAGTCCAGAGGGAAGCACTGCGATCCGGGCTTATCAGAGAGCTGCTTACCACACTCCTGAGGGGGCGGGAAAGGGAAAAAAAAAGAAGCAGATAAGGACAGGAATGCACACACAGGAAGTGAGGGCAGCCGACAAGGCGCTTCATAACAAAAAAAAAGCAGAACAATTTGTAGCTCAGTTTGTCTGGATTCACACAGAAAGACAAAATACACAGCTGAAGATCTCTCACCTCACAGTGGTAGCACTCAAAGTGATAGTCCTTGTTCATAGACACGACCCTGAGGACCTCTTCAGTCCCCTGAGACAAAAGAAAAAAAATGGAGACGTCAGCAGTAGTTTTCCTCTTGAGTTTGTTTGGACGCAGCAAAAATGTGTGAATCACCAGAAATATATGAGACACAATCTGATTTTGAAATACGCTTCTGTGATTGCCTAAAAACATGGTTGCAAAAGTTCACACATGATGCTCCAGGTTACGCATAAGGAACAGAAATAGTAGGACGCTTCCAGCCAGCACATGCGTGGACACACAAGCGCACTCACCTCAGTAGGTAAGATGGGTTGTGAACAGGCAGCGCACCTCGGGGCAAAAGCCCTGCAGGACGACAGGAGAAAGTTTATATACTGTAAAAAAACAGGAGCACTCACACAGGTGAGGGAAGTTGAATGAGTACGGCACATCCTCTAACACGTCTCGTTACACGTGATTAATAAGAGCGGCTGAGCTACAGCACGGGGATAATAAACACAGAGAGAGTCTCACTTGTTGTAGTCTGCCACGCAGTAGATGTTGCTGTGGTGGTCCACGGTGAAAGGCACCCCATCCAGAGCTTTGGAGCACTCCACACAGCGGAAACAGCCCGGGTGGTACGAGTTCCCAAGAGCCTGCAGGATCTGAGAATGAAGACCGATAAATTACGTATGTTATTTATTTCACTGAAAAACATCTCGTTTTCTTTATGTGTGGTGTTTTCTTTCAAACAATCCCACAGATAACTGGCCCAGACTGGATGTGTTGTATTTACAGTTTTGTTATTTTATCGTCAACATTTTTAATGTTGGATTAGTTTCTTATTGTTTTGCTTTTTCATATTTTTTAACAAGCTATAACAATAAACTTAACTTGAAAGTCTTTGTCAACTTTTAAAATCGCCACACAAATCCATTTCCAGCACCCTGATGTGAATTTGTAAACTTCGTCGCTCATGTGTAGGGCCTCCTTGAATGTCTCCCACCTTCAGCGAGCATTCATTTGATTTACTCCAGTGGATAAGACACATGCCTCTGGGTTCGATTCCCACTGTAGCACATCCTCAAAGTCTCCCCGAGTAAGACGCTTAACCCCTAGTTTCTCCAGACAAACTTAGGAACTGTAAGTCGCTTTGGATAAAAGTGTCATATGATGAGTAAACATTTATTACAAAGTATTTATCAGTCTGTTTCTCAGCAAATGTTGTACAGCTTGTAATAATAAAGATCCACAGACGCCACCCTCCTTTCCCCCCCGCACCTGCCCCAAGTACCGAACCTGGGGGGGGGGTAGGGCCTCCTCCATTGCTGCCCCTCCTCGTCACCTCAGACATCACTTGCAATTTCAAACCAGCACTAAAAACCCATCTGCTTAAAGCTGCTTTTAACCTGTAATCAAGCCAAACCTGTTTTCTTTCTGTTTCTGTGCTATTTTTAACTTTTAATAGTCTCTGGTTGTTTTTTATGCTGATCTTACCTTTTTTTTTACCATGTAAAGTGCCTTTGACTAGCTTTTAAAGTGCTATATAAATAAAATGTATTATGATAATAACTGAATCAGCACGATCACTAGTTGCCATACGGTCGTACCAACATCCTTTACTTTTGCTTGCTAATATTTTTCAAATTTTTTTACGCACCAACATGCTTTTGAACATAAAAGCTTTGTAGTCTCAAAACATGAATTCAAATTATGCAGAAAATGATGTCTGTGGATCCCAGAGACTCTTTCAAACTTTCTGTTTATATTATGGGTATTATGTGATTCAAATATGGTCAAAACGCTTTAAGCTATTCACCACAGAGCCTTATTTCTGTATTTATCAAAAACCCAAGGCAAACATTCCACTGGAAATCCGCCGTGGGAACCCGAAGAGGAGCCAACAAAGAGACGTCACTGAATTTCTCTATCCTCTGAGGGCTTTTTCAAGAGGCATTCTGGGAAACGGGACGCAAGTGACTAAAACTGGCAGGTTAGGAGTGGGGGTTATGCTTCCTTTAATCTAACATTAAGTGTTTGGAGATATTATGGCCCTTCTTCCTGTTACGTGTACACACACACACACACACAAACCTTACCTGTTCGAGAATAAGGTGGCCACACACGCTACACTTCTCAGCGGCAGCCTGGAATCCTGAAAACTGTAATTAAAACAGAGAGATTACCATTAGCAGAAAAATCCATCCTCCGACTCCCAACATGTCTGACTGTGTGCGTGTGTGTGTGTGTGGGATGGATGACAAAACACGCCTTGACCTCAACTCTTACCATGTAATCCTCTTTACAGTACACAGAGCCACTGACATTGTAGAAGTCTTTGTTTCTCAGGGTGCGTCCTGCAGAGGGAGAGAGAGGTGGCAGACAACTGACTCAGCGTGGTAAAAACAGGGGATTTTAAAAATGGTTCAAAATGGCGTTCAGAGCAGGTGTCAGTGATAGAAATGAGGCGTTACACTCGTACGCTTTAAATCATCGTTGTTGTGTCTTGAGGGTGGGTTACTCACCGCAGGACACGCAGGTGAAGCAGCGTGTGTGATAGAGGCTGTCCAGAGCCTGGCAGGCATTATCCACCCCGTACACGCCTTTCCCACACTTCACGCAGGTTCCTGCCGGCACAATAGGAGGGGGGGAAAAAACAAAACGCATTTTAGTCAGGGAGTAATCGCTCAGCGGCTCTTCGCACTTCGTTTACGCCGCATTCCAAGGGGATGTGTCTGAAATCCAACTCCACACAAAGTGTCAACACTTGTAAATCCTCTCGTTCGCACCACCTAGGGGATTTTCACACAGTTAAAACCCAGTTACCCATGCCAGTCTGTTTGCTCATCCACTCAAGTGTCTCCGCTGAAGCTCTGTTATTAAAAAAGGGAAACTCCACCAGCACTGACTTTTTGGCAAGTCCTTCCAGAAAATAGAGGACTCTCTCTCCTGGAGGTTTTTATGTACCTAAAGACTGTCCTTTAAATATGACTTTAAACCCCACAATTTGAGAATTTTGGGGATTAAACAAGATTGCACCCCTAAACTACCTGCTTACCTGGGAAGATGATGTTTTTCCCCCCTTTAAAGTCAATGAAACAAATGCTCAGGTGGCACTTTTTGGCCACATTTTTACGCTTTAACCGAACAACAAACACATTTTCAGCTGGTTCTTCTCATTTCGTCAGGTTGGTGTCAGGTGTGAAGACTCCACTGGCAAATCAGTTAAAACCAGGAAAGCAAATAAATAGGCATTTCTAGGTCAATGTCTGTTACAGAAGCGTCACCTCTATAGTGCACACACTTAAAGCCAGCCAACCTTTACGACTATCTGACTTTATGACTTAACTGTGTGTGTTTTGAATGCAGTTTAGTCTAAGTACAGCTTGAGCACTAGTCAGGGCACTGAATGTAAAGTGGAAATGCGGTGTGGTGGTCCAAGCTACAGCATCTCTGTGAGCTATTTAAGGGTCTGCCTGCATTTTTGTTTTTTTCCCCCCTCTTTCTAATGTGGCCGAGGGAGTGCCACACAAATCCAGTATTCCTACACTCTTGGACAGTCCCTTCGATATTCAGGAACAGGCGCAAGTCTCTGCCAAAGCCAGAAACCAAAAAAGAAAAAAAAAGGGGCCAAGACTCAAATTGAATGTCTGAAGCTGCTGCATGTAGGAGAAGAAGTTGGGAAAGAAGTGACTGGGTTTTTAGAGATAAGGCTTTTTAGGGTTCATAAACAACAAAGGTTTTGAAGAATAAACTGAGCACTAAATGCGTGAATCACAAGACAACATGTTACCTCAACAGGTGTGTGTGTGTACACTGTTGTTTTGAACTTGTGGGACATAAAAATCATCATCAGATCAACTGTTTTTTACGTTTCTTTTGTGGATTATCTGAGTCTACTTCTATGGTTTCTTGGTTTTCAGAACATGTTTCACTTTTACTTTCTTTTAAAACATGAGCATTTTACTTTGCTCAGCATTACGTTTTAATATTAGTGTGTGTGTGTGTGTGTGTCGGCTGAGCTCAGAGCGTCTGTCTTCACGGCTTAGAGCTTCTGATTTCTTCCTAATGACTGAGAGGTGTACAGTATTGTATGTCCCCTCCGGGCACACATACCTGAGGAGAAAAAACAGGCTACAGCACACCGCCCCTGCACACTCCAAGGCAACATTACACACACACACACACACACTCACACACATGACTCAGACACGCCGCGTTACTGTGGCCTGAAGTCACTCAGGGTAAACACACCCTGCCACACAGAAACAACAAACACACACACTGTAACACACTCCTATCCTGCTTCAATCACACACACACATCCTGAGCCCTAATCTCCTGTGACTCACAGTAATGGTCGAAGCTGTGTTTATACGGAACCATGTAATTTGCGTCTCGCTGTTACAGCACAGTTTTGCAGTTTAACGGCCGTGCAGATACGCTGCGTTGATCAAGTACGTGCACCTCGCTGCAGCAAACTGGCAACGTCTCGAAACACCAGCTGACTTGATGCCTGATGTTTTGACTACAGGTGTGAGGCTGAAGGAGTATATATACACATATCTGTACTGTTGATAACTACTTATCCTTTGTGTTTGTTTTTTGTCTTAACTTCAGCCAAACAAATCTACTTGTCTGGATCAGTTTCTGAAGCCCGAGCGCCCTGTTTTTTCTTCTTCCTCCATTCTCCTTTATGCTCTGCGTGCTATGACCCTGCATGTCTCTGCAGGTTCAAATGCACCATCCATCCACCCTTTCAACTATTAATCTGTCTGTCCGTCCATACAACCCTTTCATTTAGAGAGAACCCTGTGATCTGACACCAGGCGGTGAGGAGGACAATAATAACACACGGAGGGCGGGCGCTGGGCGAACCAGCGCTCCATTGTGAATTAATGAGATGCAGTGCTTGAACAGTGGCTCAAATTAGGGACGCGATTTTACAGTCTGTGTTGAATGCAGCTGTTTAACTTGTATCCTGTTTCCACATTGTAGCCTAAAAACTATTGTTAAAAAAAAAAGCATCTCACCAAAGTACTCCTGCCGGTTCTCCACAACCTCCCTCCCTGGATCCTCCTGAGGTTTCACCGGCCCTCCGGCTGAGCAAGGCCCCAGTGTTGCCGTGTTCGGTTTGGAAAGAGCCGTCAGGGCCTGAGACTCCCTCAGCATCAGGCCTTCCAGGAGCCCATCACCTTCCAGCGCTGCGTCTCTCAGTAGAAGTCGGGTGAGCTCTTCTTGGTACCGGGTGCCAGGCAGGTCTGAGTATCGGCCCCTGTCTCCCATCACATCCCCCTCTTTGCCTCTCATCCCTGCCTGCTGCTCTACCCACCACTCTGGGCCGGCCTGGTAGCATGCTGCTCCTGGACTTCCAACAGCAGGTGGGTAGGAATGTCGGCTATCGTGGGCCCCTGGACGCATCCCTCCATCCAGGTACTGAGTCCAGACCTCCACAGGAGTTACCCCGGGCCTGCCTGGAGCTCCATAGCCAGCCACAGAGCCCCCTGTCTGCATGGAGGAGGACTGGTGCTGTGGAGGGAAGCCTCCAGAGGCGGAGTAGCGAGAGTCGTAGCCCAGGCTGATGCCACTGGTCCGGTTGCTGCTGCAGCGGCTCTCCATGGGACTCCCTCCACCGCCACCGCTGGCCGTGCTGGAGGCAAAGCTGGACCTGGGGCTGACCAGCACCGACTCCTGGAGGCTGAATGACGAGCACGGGCTCAGGGTTGGTCCCGGGGGATAAAAGAAGCTTCCTCCTCCGGTCACATCAGATGTGCGGTGTGGTGGATGAGAGAGGGATGCGGGCCTGGTGCTCTCCCACAGTTCACTGCCCGTGCTCAGGCGTTTGTAAAACAGAGCCTCCTGGAGGGAGAGGCGTTTGTGCCTCTCAGGCTCGGAGAGGTAGCCAGGCTCCGCCAGGCCACCTCCACCACCTCTGGGAGCTGACCCGTAGCCCGCCGTGGCAGGGTATGGCGGGGGAACAGAGAGAGGCGGCGGCTGGGAGAGGAGCTGCTGCCGTCTGACCAGCTGCTGGAGCTCCAGAGAGTAGCGGCGTTGATTGAGGGATCCCTTGGAGCCGAACCCCCCCAGCGGGTCACACTCTGGGCCCAGGCCAGACTCTCGTCTCAGGTGGGAATCAACGCCTTAGCCCAGGTAACAGGAAACTCGTTGCTGGGAAGAACGACGCCTCAATGGTGCCAAGGTGGAAGGGTGAAGCGATTGTTCGCCATCTGGAGGTATGGCGCCCACAGTGGAGGAAGAGGGCGGTGGGGTGAGGAGCTGAGAGGAAGGCATTCCCATCCCTCCTCCTCCTCCTCCTCTCCCACTCGCTGGAACACATGCATCACTTGTGGTTGCAGAGGCAAGCGAGAACTGGCCGGGCCTTGAGGGCGAGGCAGCTGCAGAGCTGGGAGCTGGTGGCAGACCGCTGCCTCCGGAGATGCCAGTGTTGGCGTTGCTGTTATTAGAGTTGTTGGCAGAGTCGTGTTTCTTCTTTGAACTGTTGAATTTCACACTGCCCGAGTCGGTTAGCTTTAACTTCTCCAATAACTTACTTATCGGCCTGTCCATGTTGAAGCCGTCTCGTGTTTTTACCTGTCTGGGCAAAGTCAGGTCCTACAGTTCCCCCTTTATGTTACAGATCAATGTTCTCAAATACAGTGTGGGTAGATACACAGCAGAACAAAGATGTTCAAGTAAATCTACAGTTTTCACTAACGCGGCTTTCAAACTCTTACTAAAGATATTAAAAACTGGCCTTGAAACTAGCACAAAACTTTAAAAAGATGTATATATATATATATATATACACACATACACACACACACACACACAAAATAAATACAAAACAGATAAATAAGACTTTTTAAGACATTTCAGGGTGGTTACATGACTAAAGTCTTCTGAGTCATCTGGTTTGCCTTCATGTGGAGATCCCACAGGTACAGGTAAACTGTGTTGAAGAAGAATCCATTGGATTATTAGACAAATACTAATAAATCAATCCAGCCAGGAAGTAAGAGAGTCACACATCCAGGACACTTCGGCGTGACTTATGGTCGCGGAGGGCCTCCTTTGTGGACCCTCATGCGGCTCCACATCTGCATCCTCTCTAGTAGTTCAACTGTCTGAAATGCGCTTTAGTAAAGTCGGTGTAATAGCTCGGTTATCCAGTGCGGTGTGTGGGGGGGTGCCTCTCTGCGTTTGAATTTTCTTTTTTAACCAACACACAGCGGAGAGGGGTTCAGCGGGATCTCCGCTTCATGTGGGTCCCAGTGTAGACACGAACATAAATCCGTTTCTGCTCAGATAGCCGACTTCTGCCATTCATCCCAGGACGAAATGTGTATATAACACGGTAAAGTTTAACTCGGGCAGCAGAAAACACACACACGGCACTCGCTAGACTTCAGCACGTCCGTCCATCCGCTTGTGCTCGGCTGCTTTTATCATTCCCCGTTTTCAGAGGAGGAATCCTTGTCCGGGACTCCGCGGAGAAGTTTGGAGAGAGAGAGAGAGAGAAAGAAACGTTGGGAACCGGTGCGCCGTTACATCCCAACAGACCGGTGCTGGGCTAAACGAGTAGTGGCTCTAGATAAGTAAAATCCCTCCCCGTGTGCATCGCACGGTCGACAACTTTCTTTCTTTCTTTCTTCCCCCTAAATAACTACTTACCTCCCCCCTTTTTTTCACAAGGGTCGAGTTAGCTACAGCGAAGACAGCTAGTTCCGGTTTGAGCTTTTCAAATTAAGTCATCCCTGGCAACCGTTATATTTAAACTAAACTAAATCGTAAACAATCCGCGCTACGCCTTTGAGTTTGTTTAACGCAAATAATATTACACTCCCGTTAAATGTTTAGACGTATTTTTGTAGTCTGTGGCTCCTAAATGGTTGTCTATTCGCTTCCTTTTCGACAGCGGCACAACAGTCGCTTTTATTTTGAAGGTTGAGTCAGTGAACGGCCGTTGCTCCGCGTTCGGTCGGCGTGCTTAACTTGACGCATCACTGCTCCTTTATAACCTGCCGCGGCTCGTTTCCCCCACCAGGCCGGAACACCTTTCCACCAGCCATGGCTATGTCGTCATTCATACGCAAACCTCCCACAGAGGACGTGCCCCCCTCCGCCAAGACCAAATATAATGAGGCTGTTAGATAAAAATGATGCTTTATCATGTTTACTTTGACCATGGGCCTGGGACAACTAAATGTCCCCTCACTTAAATTTCTTTCAGCCTCAGCAAATTGGGTTATAAATTGTAAAACAAAAATAAAACTGTTTTCATAGAGATCTCAACCCACGCAGGGCAGTGGCTACTGCTGAGGGCATGTCTTTTATAGTTGGCCTTAAATGTGTGGGGGTTTGACAGTGGATTAAGAAGAAGAAGGTTACTCAGGGATTGTTCTTAAGTAAAAGTGGCAAAAGGCTGCCACTGGTTTAAAATACTCTGCTACAAGTAAAAGTATTAGCATCAAAATATTATCTATAGCCTATACAAACTACTTTATATAGCCTAGCTACTGCCATGTAGCTTAATCAATTACGATAGCCTACATTATAATTTATTTGTTCTTTTATATTTTGCATTAGAATATATGTCGAATCAGCAAAGTCACTAGTAACAAGACTGTCAGATAAATGAACTGGATTATATAGCAGTACAATACTTTCCTCTGAATTGTAGTGAAGTAGAAGTCTAAACAAATTAGAAACACTCCAGTAAAGTACAAGTACTGACTATGAAATAGAAAAAAAAGAAACAAACATCCATCCCCAGTACTAATGAGTTGGTAAACATAGCAGCTCACTATATCAGACACGACAAAAGCATAAAGTTTGTTAAAATTTTAAAAAAAGAAAGAAAGAAGGATTTAGGAGCCTGTGTCTCCACAAGGATCACATTCATATAGTCAAATGAAAGTTACCTAAAACATGAATGGTGAGATCATCACCTAATATTCTCAGGGGTCCTGACTTAATGGACTTTATTATTTCAGTTTATTATGTGCTTGCAAATTGAATCTGCACTGTACTGAATCACATTGTGGAACAAATGTGTGGCGTCAATAGGGACCCACAATGAATTTCTGCCCTGAGGCCCCTTAGCTGGTTGACTGAGCCCTGAGGCTGATCTGAAAATGATCTAACCATTAGTTGGCTATGTTTATTATGATTGAGCACTGGATACTGACGCATTCATGTGGCTGTGGCTTGGCAGTGAACTGACCACCAAGCACCACCGCCAAATATAAACAAGTCTGTTTTCAGAAAAGCCATTATTTTGTCCTTGTGATCCTTACATGACTGCAACCTCTGAATCACTATAAAAACAAGGCCTGCTCCTTTTTTGATAATGTATCCTATTGTGCAATTAACCTAAATATAGGCTATAAGCTAGTGTCTTAAACCACTGATGGAAAGAAACTCAAGTAGCCTAAACTATGCTGTACTAATTTGAAGTCACTTGAACTTTACATTAGCAGGTCTAGATATTTTTACTTTCTGGTACTTAGACCTAATACCTATAAGCAGGAGGAATGTATTGCACTTTTTTTTTTACTCCTTTTGAACTAATGTGATCATTTTCTTCTTCAATATGACAAATTGTTAGAGATTTATCGACCCAACAGCTTATAAATGTTAAATAGGCTCCATGTCGACCTGCTACAACATTAAAATGCTGCCCAGTGCACATGAATACGTCTTTAATAAGATAATATATATAATAATATAACACCATGACAGGGGCCATTCTACATAATGAGTAGGCTACTTTTACTAACTCTATGCAATTTACACTAAGTGTTGGGATGTATGAGATTTTACATAATTGTTATTATTATTAGGATTTTTCTTATCATCATTGCTATTGTACGTTTACTGTATAAAGCCTGTGTGTGTATCTTTACTATTATGTTATTTGCAGGTTATATCGATTGCATATTGTGAGCAATACAGTGTGTATATTATTTATTCATCTAGTAGTATGCTGATTTCTACTTTGTCATCTGTGCTGTTGCTGTGCCAACACGTAGGCTATTTCCCCCAAGGTGGATTAATCATAAAGGTAGCCTATATCTGATCTTGTACTAAGTAACATTTAAAATACATGCCTTTTACTTGTAGTGGAGTAGCCTACTTTCACACTGCAGTATTGCTTAGGTTATAAGAGATCAGAGTGCTTCCTCCACCACTGTTTGAAACATTTGTAAATCTGTCCAAATGAGAAAATAAATGAGTCGTTTAGGCAACGGCACTACTTTATTGTACCACCAGTGGAATGCGCGGAGGGACACGGCGGAGTGAGGCGGCTGTTGGATTTTTTCGGCGTGTCTGAGTTCTCCAAGGAGGACACAGGGTAAACATCCCGCCACTGTTTCAGGGCTGGCCGCTCTTAGTCAGTCCTGATTCCGGCTGTTTGTGGCAGTTAGCGGACACACCTAAACACACCAAGCCCTGATAAAGCACACGGTGTTTGGAAAGGCTTGTCGGCTCTCTTGTCTGCCCCGGACCCCCTCCACATGCAGCCTTTCATGGCCCCTGCGGTTCACCGGAGTCCCTGCAGCAGCCTCTGCAGACTCCAGCGTTTACCTCACAGGCTGCGAGTGGGAACTTGTCTGAAAAGCTAACAGAGAAATTCTTCTGGGCTTAGTAGCGGAGCACTTCATACAAAAGCAATACTTTGAAGAGCTGCAATACTTTGAAGAGCTGCAAGCAAGGCGGTGCTCTGTCGGTGCTATTTATGTTCTAGCGAACTACAGTCATGTTTAGGCCTATAACACTCACAGATAAGACACCATGAAGTGCTCTCCTTCACAGCCTCAATCTTTTTCCCCTCAGGGCGTATTTGTGTAATTATTTAGAAGACATACAAACTCAACATTTAACATAAACACAATGATGAGATGTGACGTTCTGTTTTAAATAAAAGGCCAGATGTTTGTCACCTCAAGCAAAGGGGTAAAGTGTTTTTGCGTTTCTTTTTAAAGTTGGGGAATTCACGTCAAACAGATTTTTAAGGCAACATGGACCCTGATATCCTGATTCTGAGTCAAAAGTCTGGATCAAGCTCCAAAAACCCTGGATAGGCTATTACGGTAAAACAACTCCAGGACTTATAGTGGTAGCAACATTAACTGGAGTCTCTGGGTTTCTGGGGTCCCAATATGAATCTGAGGGGTCACATGATGATGAAGGATGGAATAAGACAGAAAATACAGAACAGTTTTTCTCCCCAACCTTTCTCACATGTTACTATGTAAACATTTTTACTACTCCAGACCTCTGAAAATCCTTGACAATCTGAGAGGAGAACTGTTAACCTTACAACACATAACCTTTAAAGAGGAGTCACACTTCTCAGGTCTCAGGCTGGGATAACTCCGATGACTTCACCATGAGACATCGTCCTCTTTCTCAGACTTGACAATGTTCATTTGAGGCCTCAGGCCACATTAAACGATGAGAAATACTCCTCATGACTAGTCCCCTGACTTTGACATGTGAAATCAGCTGCATGCTCCTTTAATGCTTCAACGTTAAATACAGGTAAACTTAATGTGCTTTACATTTAAACACAAACATGCACAATAGATAAAATACAGGAAAGTGCAGCAGCAACAAAGATAAAACTAAGGAAAACAAGACAGAATCGCCCTCCCTCCAAAAGGCATTCACTCCCCAGACACGCGCAAACAATTTAAAAGCCTGAACAACAGAAACATTTTCACTTTCTTCACAGGGCCAAAGTGAGTAGAAACACTCTCAAATCTGGATCTCATGCTGTAGTCAGAGATGCACCACGTGATGACCTGAGAGGTCACACTGGACTGTGGTCAGAGAGAAGCTCAAAAATGAGAGCTGAACTGATGAACAAATAAATGACTGTGAAAAGCACAGGTCTAACTAACAACATTAAAGGTGAATGTTGTATTTAAGTGTCCCAGTAAGTCGACCGGCATGCACAAACATGGAATGCAAACATTTTTAATTAGTTACAGCAGATCCTACTGTGACAATGTCAAAATGCTATTTCAGTGATGATTGACAAAGGTATGGCTTGATCACCCTCTTATGGGGGCCTACAGCAAAAATTTGCCCCCATTGAACCCCAAATACCACGCTGGAGAGCCGAGCAGACTACACAGGGCAGCTTCATTATATGCTCGGACACCAACCAGCACTCCCATGCTGAAATAATAGTATGCGGCCCCAAATTGTATGTGTCATTTATGTTGCGGTAACTCGATTCTGACAGGGGGCCCCCTCTACAGGACAGGGTCACAAGATAAGGTCATGATGGTGGACCCGCCTCAGTTGATATTATAAGCATGGCGTCAGACAACGTTAAACTGATTACCAAACAAACAAAGGAACTGACAGTGAACCTGGGGCCTCTTGGGGACCAAAGGGTCTCTGGGGTCCTAGTGTTGGTAATCCGGCCTCGGCCAAAGGAATCCAAATATCTAAATGACTCATTAAGATAACGATTCAACAAGGTAAGCAGTGCTCAAGCCTCTTAAATGTAATAGAGTTGTATGGAATTAACACAGATAAAGAAAATATTCGTATCCCCAACAACAGGTACAATTATAATATTCTAATCACGTGTGATTAATTTGAATATAGGTCCTTGTTACAGAAGACACAAGGGGAAAATAGCAGATGTAAATAATAAAATTGATGGCGAATTAATTCAATTCAGTTTAATTTGTTTATGTGTTTGTATTGCTATTATTATCGTTGCATATTTTATTTTATTAGACACTTATCTGTCTGGTATTATTGTTTGTTCATTAATGAATTTAAATAAATTAATAGAAACGGGTTTAAGGACTGAATAAACAACAACAAAAATGCGCAAAATCGACGTGAGATATAACAAACCGAGAGCTCATTTTAACCTTCAGAGCTTAGTTTGTTTTATTTTTTAATTGGTAAAATCTAATTTTCAGTCATCAAACTCTCCATTGAAAACAAAGTGGCTCTCAGTGAATCTTCAGCCTCACCTGCTGGTCAACACGCAGCAGTGCAGACAAACATGGCGGCGCCCGCGAGGACATTGTGCTGTTCAGGTGAGACAGAGGTTATTCTGTAAATCTGTTGTGTGTGAGAGAGACAGGGAGACCTGTTAAAACCCCAAAGCTGAGTTTCCTTGCTGTAAATATATAACATCTTCTTGGACCCGTCGCTGCTTCTGCGTGTTTGAATAACCACCGTAAATACGGTGTTAATGAGTCTCGAGGCTAACGCTGATGCTAACGTCTCTGTCCAGCAAACTCCTGAGGAAAGTAGATTTAAAGTAGACTTTATCCTGTTGTGGGTTATTCCTCTGCAAAGGTTACTCAGCCGACACACACAGGAGAAAAAGCAACCACGTAAATGCGTTTTTACTTATTGATTGCAGATGTGTCTCAGCTCATACTGTCACATTAAAGTGCGTTAAAAGGCTGTTAAAATATAACTAATATGGATTTATGCAACCTGATAGAGGGCCCTACACATGTAGATCCACATAAAGGCAACTTTGAAGTACATAGAGTAGAGTGCTAATGATGCTAATACCCCAAACTGTGTGACAAACAATAAATGTTTACTATGTTTATGAAGGGGCCATAACTAATAATAAGTCTTATTTAGCAAAGCCTACTCACTTTGTTAGTGTTTTATTCTTATCCATGATGAGTTAACGGTCTGTTGCAGTAGAATGGCACCTGGCAAAACAGGTAAATAAATAAAATTAATATTTTTTTTATTCTTTAATCATGTAAACATCTTAATAACTTGTCTAGCCTGTTGACATTATATACAAATCATGGGCTAATACATATAATATAAAGAAACATAAACACATCTTTAGTTTAATTTAATATAATTAATGGATGGGATATGGATTTAATAAATATGTTTACAATACTTCATACTGAAATACAGTTAAAGCACTAATAAAACTATGTCCCAAAACTTGTTAGTGAAAACTTGTTTGTGCTTTGTCAAAATATCACACTCACTTAATTCCTTTACGCAGAGCGAGTAGACACCTTGAGGAATTCAGAAATGTATCTTATGTTGGTGACTTTTTTTAAATGTATGACAAGAATGAGATCACGAAACAGAATTACAAAAACTGTACCAGTACAGCTGAACTCAGCCCACCTGTCAGGTGAGTGTGGGTGTCTTAACTTTCTGACTTCAGGGGCTGGTTTGTTTGTTTTCCAGTGTTGAGGCACTCCAGCCGGCAGCTCAGCACAACATGTGGAGTACAGGCTGGAGAGAAATGGAGGAAAGAGTAAGTGCGCTGTGGCTGTTTCTTCTTCCTACCGTGGACACGTTGATGCTGTGTCCCCTTCTTTACTCTCATATGTAGTGCACTCAAACCGGAAAAATGACACAAGAAGTGATTCTGGGACAGACTTATTTTAATCGCTAATGCGTATTTGTAGCCGTTAATGTGTAAAATGTATTTTACATAAATAATTTTAATAGAAAATGTCAGTTTTTCCAGTCGCTTTCATGTAATGTGACCCAGTGACTCCAGATCAGTAACAGTAATTATTACTACACTAGACGAATAACAGACTCCTCTCAATGCCACATTTTAATACTTCTTCTGTTTTATTAATAGCTTTTAAATGTGTTGTATTGTGACACTGTGATTCATATCAATACCTAAATGTATCACTGCACTGGAAATAAAAACAGAAGAAGACATAGTGAAGAGGTGAATCTTATTTGGCCTATGCAGTAATAAATGATTTACTGTGTGCCTTAGCAATCGATATAATCGTGCTACATGCGACCGAGTCAGGACACTCTTTTATTATTTCTAATATGGGCAAGTCAGTGAGAGTATTGAAAACAGTAATTTATTGATAATTCATCCCTACTCGTCTGTTAAGTGCTGTGAGGTGAGCAAACTGTCCTCCTGCTGCCAACACAGGCTGAAACGCAGTGAGAAGACGTCGCTGGCTCCGGAGGAAACACATGTCCAGATCCTACTAAAACTAATCGCTCCAGTAGTTTTCTACAACACTACTTTCTGGGTTAACCTGCTTAAAAATGAGCCCCTATGAGACACAAGCCCTTCCCTTGTCTGCGCGGTGTTGTGCTTGGGATCAGGCTGTGAAATGAGGATTTCACGTCCTCATAATGTTTGTGTTTGCCTGCAGACATGGACTCCCCCGGAGCGGCACAGAATACGGCCCCCTGACAGATCTGCCTGATTGGTCGTTTGCAGGTATTTGATTTTTAGTTGGTGTCACACATATTAGGAGCAGTTTTCAAGCGACAGAGGCCCAAATTCAGAGCTCACGTAGCGAGGCAGCGAGGGAGACGACTTCAACAGAGACGTGATTCACACTTATTGTTTCTATGTAGAGTGAATGAGTTCACTTGACATAATAAATTCAGGGTAATTTATTTAGCAAAAACAAGTCTTTATCCTCTTCTTTCTTTCTGCAGACAGTGAAGATGTTGTGATCTACTTCTTTTTGTAATCTTGTGTGTGTGTAACTGTTTCTTGTTTGTGTGTCTGGACAGACGGACGAGCAGCGCCTCCTCTGAAGGGACAGCTGAGAAGGAAGCAAGAGAGGGAAGTTTTAGCAGTGCGTATCAACACATTTGCCTTTTTAGTTTTGGTTTAAAGCATCTACTTATCGCTCTTTGACGCTTTTATCCGTAACCTCGGCGTCCTCTCTTGCAGAGACGTATCGTGATGCTGAACTCGGAGGTGGACAGAGGGATAGAGGCGTGGAGTAAAAAACAGGAAGAGGCCGCAAGAAAACAGGAGCAGAAAAAGTCTCTTTTACTCAAACCCAAAGGGATGCTGTTAATGAAGACGAAATCTCAAAGTTAGAAACATGTCATGGTAATCAAAACGGCTGCGATTGGTTGATAGTCGGCCTATCTAATGTATTTATGATATACTTGTGGGTTTTGTCCTGCTTCAGTTTGTTTTTTTGTATTTTTCATGAAATAAAAGTTTGTTCTGTTTCTGATTTATACTTTAAATATGAATCTGTTGTCCAGTAAACGAGCAATGATGTGTATGGCTCAGTTATTATTATTATTATTAGAGTTAAAGTCTCTCAGCTTCCACTAGAATGCAGTATTTCTCCTCTGAAAGGCAGTGTGACGCCATTTTGTCTGGTGTTTGACTCAGAGAGGAGTTTTGTTGGGCAGCAGGAGGAGGAAGGGAGGAGCTGGCAAACATAAAGTAGCTTTGATTCAGGGCCTAACTGAGTATGTGTGCTAGAGGGGGGGGTTCTCCCATGGCAAGCTGCAGTAACTCAGTGGAATTACTCAAATACATTTTTTAGTCAAGTCCACTTAGTTAAGAGAGCAAAAATAAAAGAAACTTCTGTGACACCAGAAAAAAATCTCAATTTTAGTAGCAGGACTGAAGAAAATTTGCTCCAAAAACAACAAGCTAAAAGTAAAACACGATACTCGTTGGTTCTTGGACAGATAGGGGTGTTTCACACCGAGCTTTACTCATTTAAATCCACTCGGTTCTTATTTTTCGTGGGGCAGCTCTACCAACAGAGGGGAAGATTGAATTTGGACTGTGCCGTTCTGCGGCCTCGGTGTCTGGAAAGATGATTAGCTGGCTGCAGCCAAGTTGGCAGAAAGTTTCATCCCACCGAAAGTGATATTTGACCGGTATCGGCTCACATTTTAAGCCGCACAAAGCCTTAAGCTGCAGAAACACTTGCCTTTTGCATCGTCTCTATTTTTAAAAGCAGAAAACACAAATCGGCTGCGAGGAAGTTGCATGAAATTGAATTCCACCTCTTCTTGTGTGTGTTTTTGAAGTTGTTTTTGAGCGAGGGGCTCCTGCAGGGACTTTTTGTACCCCTTGAAAAACCATTATTGCAACACTGATGAAGTATTTTCAAGAGCCTCAAACTGAACTCTGTCATATGCATGTATGTGAAGGGGCGCAGAGCAGCTGTGTCTTTGCTAAGTCAGCACTAATTTAGAGTGACTTTGTCTTATAAACAGACTATTTACAAAATGAGGTAAGCTCTCCTCTCTCCCCCCTCTCGCCGTCAGCCCTCTCCCTCATGTTTTTCTCCCCCTCCTTCTGCCTCTTTTTATTTTTCTCTCTCTCTCTTTGTCTCGTTGCAGACTTCAGCACAGCCCCACTGTAATTAGGGCTGCCAGCCGCTGAGTTGCAGATTCTTTTCTGTGGATAGGATGGGAGTTTTCTCTCCCCCCTCTCCCTCCTCTCCTTGTCTTAACCTTATTCGAGTGAAGTTGACCAAAGGAGCTGACTGTTGTGTTACAGAGGTGTGAGAGGACACTGAACATCGAGACATTCTTCATTTGTGCACATCTTCACACCTGCACCATCAAAGACCTCCAACTGCACAAACAGTGTTAAATGTAACTCCTCATTCTTCCTTTTTTCACATCCTGCTTTCTCCTCAACAACCCCCCCCCTCCTCCCCCCTTCCCTCCTTCCTCTCCTCCTTGTGTTGTTTTGGTTTTGGGGAAATGAGAACCAGATGCTTATTGTGCAGAAGTCAGCGATGGAGGGAGGGAGGCTGAGGGTGTTTTAGGAGGATAGGGGGGGGCTCTAGGTGAGGTCAGTCTGGTAGGTTTGAGGGCGGAGGATGGGGATTAGCTGACATGCTTCTGTAGTTTCAACCTCAGACCAGAAACAGGGAGGGTTTCCTGCCAGATACAACAGGGACGGGGCTGCAGGAAGATGAGTTGTGCCCCGGTGCAGAGTTTGTGGAGGGTCTGATTCAGCAACTCGTTCCCAAAGGCCGCTCCCTGATCAGGGTGTTCCTGTAGCGCGGTGCACCCTGGGTAGCATGTTTGGCAAAATTACACAGCCTGATCGTTTTGAACTGTGAATGACTGTATGAGAACTGGCACTGCAGGCTGCAATTATCTTTGTTTGTTTCTAGTTGGACAGTAGCCTACACCACGTGGCTTCCTTGGTAGGATACTCGGGATATTTGCTTGCTTTTATGAAACTTGATTAATTATTTTTGGCATCGGGACAATTTATTATTACTCATGGATAAGGCAGTTTGTTAAAATGCTTCTGCAGGAAGGGAGTTTGTTCTGTAGGAGATAAAAGTTTGGGGCTGCAGTGAGGGAAGATCCTTTACTTAAGTACCAGTACAAAATACATTGATGTAAAAATACTCCATTGCAAGTATAAGTGCTGCATTCAAAATCACACTTAAGTAAAAGTACAGAACGATTATTAACAAAACCATTTTGTAATATATTTTGCAGAAGGAACTAGTTTTAAATTCTATATACAGTTAGATAGTTGTCTCAACATAGTGATTCTCAACATAGGGGCTGGGCCCCTGCAAAGGGTCACAACTAAATCTGAGGGGTTGTGAGATGATTAATGGGAGAAAACAAATTTCTGCTTCACACATTTGAGTATATTTATTAGACTTTAGGCTTTTTAAAATTTGCCCTATTTGGGCCTCAAACTGTTTATTTAAATGAAACTATTTGAGAGGTTTTAAGGAACTGCTAACAACTCATCTGAAATGTGACAAGAAGGCAAGGCAAGTTTATTTGTATAGCACATTTCAACAACAAGGTAATTCAAAGTGCTTTACATAAAACATAAAAGCAACAGGGAAATATATAAAGACAAAAACAAACAAACAAACAAACAAAAAAACAGTTTTTAGAATCTAATAAAAGTCTAAGAACGAAGAAAAAGAAACAGGACAGTAAAAGTTACAGTGCAGAAGCCCAAAGAACAAGGGGACACAAACCAAAAAGGCTGGGAATGAGTGGTTTAATCTAAGCCAATGTGTTGTGTTTTATAAGCCTGTCATAGGTCTTTAATGTACAGTCTTGATCTGAAACGTTGTTAGTTGCTTTAGCTGCAAGATAAATATAGTGGGATTAAAAGTGCTTTGAATAAATATAGAGTGGCATGAAAGTGAAATGCTCAAAGTACAAGTTAAGTACCTCAAAATTGTACTTAAGTACAGCACTTGAGGAAATGTACTTAGAAACTTCCCAGCACTGGAAGTCAGGAAAAGAGAAAAAGAAAAGGTGCCGTTAAAGTTACATTAGAAAGCACATGGTGCCATAATGTAGGTCACCCAAACAAAGTCTCAGGTTGAATTGCAAGCAGCTGTCCTGGCCGCTTCCTGCCTGGCATGGATCAGGAGTGCTGAGAACGATGGTTGGTCCTGCACCGCCCTGCCAGACTGTATGAGTTCAGCATTAAAATGGCTGACAGGGAGCGAGAGGGGGAGAAAGGGGGAGAAGGGGCAATGAGCCAAGGTCTCCTCTGCGTTCATGTCCGTGACATTCAGGACAACACAAAGAGCAGCTGTTTGGCAGATTCGCTTGGTAGCACCTCCAAACAGATATCCAGATTGCTGCGCACAGATTGCTGCCAAAATTATGTGAAAAATTTGACTCAGTCTGCTGCGTTTTATTAATCTCCCCCGCTGATCAGCAACATCTTTTTCAACGTTAAACATGTTTCTGTCTTGCCCGACTGCTCCTCTGTGTGCACCCGCCAAGATGGCATTACCACGACAACGTAAAAGTAAAACAGGGATATGAGTTTCTGAAAACACCGTACAGGTCTCATGGTTTCATAATAATTTCCTAGAAAGGAACAGTGACTTCTTAAGAAAGTGCCTGGTTCCTTATGTAATTTGGTTATATTAAAAGTACCAGGGAAATGTTGTTAAAATGATTCAACAGTTTATTTCAGTTCAGTCCAGTTCAGTTAGTTTAATCACAAAACATTAAAAATCGTAAGAAATAATGCAGATCTTTAAAAAGGGACACCCTGCTCAGCTGAAACACTAAGCAAATAATAGACTAGAATAATGTATTTGAAGTACTAACATGTCTGGATAAATACTACAAGTAAATAAATAAATGTATTATTATATATTATCCAAATAATTGCATAACGGATAGCATTGGTTCCCAACCTGTGGGTCATGACCTCTACTGGATACTGGATAATATTGACTCTTTGTCTTCAGGTCATTTACTCGCTTTTTGTTCAGCTTGTTCATAAAACCAAAACCAAGTAGACACGGCTCAATTTAAAGGGTTTTTTAGTCAATGCACAGCAGCATCCACCCGTTAAGATTTTACATTTTAGTGGACAGTTTCTCTGCACACTCTCTTTGTGAATAAACTCAGCACAGTTAATTGTAGCTAACGACTTTGTTAACCGTTAATAGACCAATTTATAGACCAACCATTTGATAATGCTTTCTAGATCTGTTGTAAACTAACAGTAAGAACACATTTTAGTCTTGTAAAGACTGGTTTGCATCCTTTTCTAATGAGTTATAATCATGCTAAAATATATATAATATTAATAATGTTGGTAATCATCCACTCAGACGAATGGAAACAGAGACAGAGCGAGAGACTGTTTGGTCAGTGGAGGAGGAAAGCGGGGATGAAACAGATGTGAGTAGAAAAAACAGAAATAAAGGGGTCAGTCAGGTTAGCATACAATGTCGTCATGAATTGTATTCTTCAGGTCCTCAGCAGCTGCAGCTACTGCAACTTTAAACTGCAGTGAAACAAACTGAAACATAGTTAAAACCCGACCTGTTTATATTCAGTTAAACAATCAAGCTAATTATTAAATCTGTAGTAAAGAAAAGAGTAAGTAGGAGTAAAATGGTCCCTGCAAGTGTTTCACTATTATGTTTGATGTTTCTGGATTAATATTACTGCTGTATTAATGTGTGTGTTGCATTTTTACTGTTTTGGATGTTTAAGGTTAACTACTTTACATTAGTGTCGCTGTCAAGTCAACTCAGAAAAACAGGCCTTTCAGATGTCTTCAGCTTTGTACAACTTATTTTCCAGCTTATCCAGCAGGGGGGAGGTTACATCGTTTATTTAGCTTAAGAAGGAGGAGGATTTGCTCAAAGAGACATTACATTTATTCATTTAGCTGACGCTTTTATCTAAAGCGACTTACAACTATATCAGCTATCTATATCAGAGGTCGCACGCCTCTGGAGCAACTAGGGGTTAAATGTCTCTCACACCAAAGGCAGGCGTCTTATCCATTGCATCATCTCCACCCCAAAGAGACACTTGAATGTTTGGAGATACATGTTCTTTTACTTCAGTACTTGAGTGAAAGTACTTAGTTACGTTCAACACCATCTGAGGAACAAGGCTCACGACACTTATTTTCTCCTGTTAACACACCTTCTTTATTACAACCAGTGGAAACCTGCTGCAGTGATGCCACAGTGTACTTCAAGGTGTGTCAGTACGCTGTGACATCACTGCTGAATGTGGTCGCTGTCCTGCTCAAGGGCTCTTCAACCTCCACTGGTTAGGACCCCATGAAAGACAAGATTAAAACTGTGTTTATGAGGCATTTTATATACACTAAAGTAACACTCTGTAAACAGGACTTTAAACAGTTTAAAGTGCTAAAAGCTTTACTGTGTATATAACCTAATTCATATCATGTATTCTGAAAAATATAACTTACATGAAAGAATGTTTTTTGGGTGACTAAACCGTGGTGGAACGCCAACCAGATTTTCAGCAATTTTCTTTTAATGTTTGTGGTTGTTTGCCTTGACCTTGTGGTTTACCCAGGTTGTTGTTGTTTACAGTTACACTGATACATTTACAGTAAGCGAAGAGTTAAAACAGAGAGCATGAGGAAAAAGAGGTTGAAGGGGGAGGAGGACAGAGGCAGAGGAAGAAAGAGAAAAAAACAGACCAGAGATACTTGTGGTGAGAGGAGGAGTGGTTTGAGACTGAAGCCTCATAAAAAGAACAATTTTGCAGTGGGTGAGGAAATAAGAGAGATGGAGGAGAGGGAAGTTTTTTTTTTGGGATAGAAATGCGTAGAGGGAAAAATATCCCCAACCCTATAAAACCATTTCTGTTTAACGGCCCTTCTCACTTCCCTCACCTCACTGCTCCCTTCTCTCTTTTTCTTTCACACACTGTTTTTCTTTCACATGTTTTCACAATTCATTTTAAGAGGAGAGTCGGGGGTAAGCTTTTCTTTGCATATCCCTAAACACACACACAGTATAGGCACATGAAGGCTGCAGCCGGGCTGCTTGGCGGGGAGGTTCAGATGTTTCGAGAATACCAGATGCTTGGCTGGAACGCACTTCCCTGAAAAATGTGACCGTTCCATCAGTTTTTCCGACTCGTTCCTCGACACATGACTTCTGGCTCAAGGTCCAAAACAACCAGTGGTATGGTAACTGTATCCAGACCGCTCCTTCTGTGGCCCTCCAGCAGGCGAAGTCCTGGTCTGTTCTGGTCTGGAGCTCAGGAGGTGAAGACGCATTGCAGATCACCTCGTCACACATCACTTCTGTTTGTTTTATCTTGTCTGTCTAACTTAAGCGTGAAGGTCAGGATCAGGTTATGTGGAGAGCCGTATCTCAAGTGAAAAGTCTGGCATCCTTTGTATCTCAAGCTTCTGCAAAACTTTTTTTGACTTTTTTTTTAAGAAGTGACACAGAGTTTTTGTTGCATGCAAATAAGAAACAGAACATATATGAATATACAGATTATTTTAGTTGTTTTGTATGTTTTTTTTCATATATTTTTTGATATGATGATGGAGATTATTGTGGTACATGTGTTATGAACTGCATGTGAGTTGTAGGAAGAGTAGAGTAGTAATACACAAGAAAACCACACATAAGAACAAAGCACACTTTAAAATGCCAGTCTACCCTCCACAACCACTTGACTTTTGAAGTGTAGTGTTGATGGACTGTTGATTATCTTCCAGAGCAGCACACACTGGAGGGAGAGAAGCTAAGGACTAGAAAAAAGTGGAACAATTGCAGATGTTGACCTGATTCACAATGGCCGAACTACTGTGAATGACGTAATTATCCCCAGACAATCCATGTTTTCTAAACACGTCCTCCAACAACTGAACATTTCAATAATAAACGGTAGATTCTAATTGTGAGATTTTCAAAATAAAACATGTTCCAAAGCTTCAGCTGAATACAACATCAGTCTTGTATCAGGCCCTGTTCAGCACAAAATTAGCTTTTGCATACTAATTCAATTCAAATAAGCTTTATTGGCATGAATATGTAACAATATTGTTTTGTTGACACTGTCTACTTTATGGTTATTGGGTTGGTGATGGAGCAGTGGATAAGACTGTGCCTTTGGTGTGAGAGAGACCCGGGTTCAATCCCCCTCTGTGACCCAGCCACCATTGTATCCCTGAGCAAGACACTTAACCCCTAGTTGCTCCAGAGGCGTGCGACCTCTGACATATATAGCAATTATAAGTGGCTTTGGATAAAAGCGTCAGCTAAATGTAATGTAAATATATTACTGATGTTGTTGTTCTATTGTTTTATACTAAAAAAAAATTGTAATATTTTACCCCCTTCACGTAAATGATGTGGAAGAAAAGGTGTACCTGTAAACTAGTGAGTGTGGCACTCTATAGTTTTATCATGGGAGCATGAAATTAGGACGCTGTCATACGTTTGCCTAAATTGAGGCTTGAATCCCGCTACAGTATGTGACATGTACCTAAATTTAAACCTTCTAAAGACGAAACGTCAGCTTTTCATGAATTAAGCAAACAGGTGTGCTTTTAGCTTGACCACAGTGTGTTTGGGATTTTATGAACAAGGACAACAGGACTTAGATCAGAATGATTCTTGATTAATTGAGGAATAAAAGGGAAAATTAGCAGAGTTCGTCACATGAACACAGTGTAACAAAGCAGCATAGCTTTCAGATTAGCTAGGAATAAAAATAAATGGGTTTATTTGTTGGTTTTTATTTCTAGGGGGAGTAGAATTTAGGACCACAAATGTGTTTGTCTGAAGGATTGTTAGTTGTTGTGATTTGAAAGTTTGCGTATATTCAGGCAGAGAGATTATGAAAGAATGGGGAAAAAATGTAAAACTGTTTGTAGAAAATAGTTTAATTTCACTTCATCGAATGAAATACAAAAGTGAAAACAGGCAGGAAAACAATCTCATTCCATTTTATTGATCATCATTATAAATATCATTACCATTATCATTGTTATTAACTAAATGAATTCACCTTTAATTTTGATTTGTGTAAAAAAAGAGCACCATCAAAGTTCATAAATAGTATTGTTTGTTATTCTGTGCCAACATCTGGGTGATTTCAGGAGTTTCTGAGTAAAAAGAAACTCTCTGAACTCACATTTACCCCCCTGATCTGATCTAATTCATCACATGAGTGTAAACTGGGATTCATTTCCATCATTGTCATGTTACGCCTCTGTCCAGCAGGACTCCAAATGACAATATACAAAAGCAAAAAAAGAAAAAAGAAGTCATTTTGACTTTACCAGGAGAACAATAATAACAATAACCATACTTATAATAACAACAATTCCACATAACAACGATAATTAAAAATTGCACGATAATGTTGGAAACTGTACCGCTTACTGACACATTTGGACAAGCAGCTCTGCTCATATCCAACAGAAAATGTACTGGAATGTTAGAAAACTCTCATTTCTGAGATAAAATGCTTTTAAAAAAAAAATATATTTCCCGTCTGACTGCTTGCACTGAAAGAATAGGTTTGCCTGTAAAGTCTGAGTGAATCAGTTATATGTTGTTAGACGTCCTGACGGGGCTGCAGCTGCACTGTCAAGGGGACACTCACCTCCAGCAGCCTCATGGTAAGTCTGACTTTTGAGGACATAATCCTGGTTAAAACGATACTAAATCATAAGTCCTATCTCTCTACGTTCAAAAGTCTGCATCTATCAATACTAACACTGTGCATAAGGGACATTATCTCCATCAAATCCATCCAAAAATGAGGCTGGTGATAATAACTAAAACTGAACATTAGTCATCTTTGTTTAGCAGATGGGAGGGAATCATCTTGGTAGTAGGGCTAGGTATAATTTCAAAATTCAGTACCTTACTGAGAGAATTATGACCACTCATTTAAACAAAAGCCAAAGTTTTCAAAAATTAATGTTGTCTAAACACAGACAGCAGTACAAGAACTTTGCCTCAAAAAAATATTCCAAATATTGTTTTAAATCTGGAAATATCTGATAAAACAATAAGAAAATAAAGGCTATGAATCTGACCAGACAGTTAATGCCAACTTGAAAGTTTTTAATACTATGTGCAGTAGACACATTTCAGGCAGTATTAATGAAGTATGAGGTTAGAAACCCAGCCCTACTTAGTGGTAGAGTAGAAATCAAAGAAATGCAGGAGATATTGCATGGTCCAATATCAAAGCTTTCCCAAAATAATGGAATCAAACCCCCCCCAAAAAAAACCCCATAAGACAGAAAATGTATTTTGAGCAAAAGCTCTTAACAGAGATGATGAATTTCTGAGTAAAGAAATGAATCAGACAGCAGTTCAGCTGGAGTCGTCCAGTTAAAGGAGAGGAAGGAAGGAGGGATGTTTGTTTTTAATACCCGGGACGCGAGAGAGGAGAGCGGCCGGAGGGAAGTCACTGATGAACATGAGTCTCTTTGTATATTTCCCCTTCTTTATGTGAAGTTGTGGGTAATTTCTTAATCTCTGAACACAGAACAGTACATGTAAATAGTTAACATACAAATACACATTTTCCTGATTTCAGTTTCTAGGGCCTTTTTTTTCTCTCTTTTGTGGCGCATACAAACCACCCAAAACTTACACATCGCCCCCCTTCTATCCCCCATTTCTTCGTCTTTTCTCCAGTTGCTTTCTCCTCCTCTTCCATATCTTCCCCCTCTGTCAGTTTCCATCGCCCTCGTTCTCTCTCCCTCCCTTTCTGTCCCACTGTGGCAGTCTGTCAATCACCCCGTCGCTCTGTCTACACCTTGTCCAGGAGGGATCTCTGGCAGTAGAGGAGGCGTCGAGGCGTGCCGTACTTCCTGAAGAACAAAAGCGCTCCCAGAGTGACCACAACCAGCACCAGTAGAAGGAGAGGGATCACCACGGCCACCGGGCCGGCCCCGTTCTGTGACTCGTTCACCTCGATGATGATCACCTCTTCCCGACCCTTCTTGGGCTCGTCGCTCTCGCAGCCCATCCAGTCACTGAGCACGGACTTGGGGTAGCCGGACTCCACCTTCATGTACTGGTTGTTGAACTTCCAGTACTTGTTGGCTTTGTAGAAATACGTGTAAGCTGAGGAAAAGGGGAAAGAGGAAGAGATTAGAAGTTTGATGAATCAGTTTTTCCAGTTTTGAGAGTTGTTTTTATTCAAAACACAACACCACAGCTGCTCTATCTATGTCAACATGTAGGGCTGCAAAGTAATATTTTCATTATGGATTAATCATCCATCTATTTTCCCAGTTAACTAAGACATTGTTTCGCTTGCAAAATTTCCTTGAAAATGCTTATTTTGTCTGACCAACGGTCCTTATTAGACAAAGAAAAGCAACAAATCCAAATATTTGAGATGCTGGAATATTTATTGTCAATTGTTGTTAGCTGTAGACAACGCAAAATCCTGGCCTGCAGACATCCACATGATCAGTTTAATGGGTGGAAAACTTACATCCATCTTCACTCATGATGGCGGCCTTGATGTTGTCCGGTGCACCGCTCCACGTGCTGATGGACTTTGGATAGCCGCTGTCCACAGTACGAGTCTGCTCATTGAAACGGTAGTACCTGCAAATGACAAAAAGACAGAAGTATTAAAGATCCACGGGATAAGAAACTACGTCCCAAAAGAAACAGCTTTATATGATTAATTCTTAAGAGGCAGGAGCTGTTGTAGGGGGAACACCAAGGTTAAGGTCCTCAGTGCTGATTTTGGGAATGTGGGGTTTTAACATCCTGAGGAGCCATTTATATTCTCCAGTTACACATAAATGACACCTGGTAGTGCTTTAGGCTAATCCTGACAACTTTTAGACTCTATGTGTTTACTGTTTCTCTACCAAAACAATATTACTGGCAGTGTATAAGGCTTTAAAAGAGGGCTCCACCTATTTAGCATTAAACTATAAATCATCATCAGACTCTTGATGGGCAGTTAAAAAAAGATGAAAAGTAATGCAGCAGAAACATATTTTTTATTTCATGCATTTTTCTCCTTGTCAAAGCTTGTTTACATTACCCACAATGCAACTGGTGCCCAAACGGTTTGGTCAGAGTTTCAAGTGTGTTCTGCTAGTAGCGGATAATGTAACCTCCAGCTGTTGGCCTCAAGCAGAGATGGGGAGCATGCTGCAGAGCTCTGATAAGACACGCCTAGATTTTTGAAATTCTCAGATTTGTAGCCTTCAGCCCCAGCTGATGCTGACTCAAGTGACATCACTTGAGGCAATTTATCAGATTTTGTGCAGCTCTCTCTGGAGCCACAAAAGACTTCATAACTTCTTTCGACTCGCTTCCCCAAAACCTGAAGAAACAGACTTTGACGTGTAAAATTGACGGAGTTCCCCTTTAAAAAGCATTTAGACCGTCATGCATCAGGACGGAAAGTTTACAGATTTAAGTGGAAATAGACTCCAACTTAAAAAATGTCAACTTTTGGGAGCTAGTGAAAAGGGGGTGGGGAGATTTTGACCCATGATCTCAGCATTTCTAAAATACTGGCTACAGCCATGATGTTGACCGTGTAATCATAAAGTCCCTGTCCCAGTAAGGACAAGGTGTGAGTCAGAGGACTGCAATGTGGAAAGCAACCTTCATAACAAGTTCACTGATAAACATGGTAAAAGTACCAGTTATAACAGGTTACTACAACTCAAAAACTACGAACAGTATTTGTTTGGGCAGAAGGAAAAGACCATGAATGCTGCAGGAATGTTTCACAGAAGAACTAGGGTCAGATGTCTGTAAAAATACTGCAACTGCAGTCATTGGTCCTTTAAATGAGGAAGAATAACTTCTTCTAACCTGTCTAACTTTTCTCCAGAAGAAGAACAAATAAGATGTGCGTGGTAAACCCTGAAGAGAGACTCACTTGGTGCCTTTGAAGAAGTACGTCTGTCCTGTCGGCGTGTAGAAGAGAGCAGCATCGAGCTTGTCCTTGGGTAGACCGGTGCCCATGTCTGCCAGGCTCTTGGGGGAGTCCTTGTCCATGCTGGACTCACTGAAAACCCAGTACCTGTCACCTTGATGAAAGAAACAACAACAGGAAGATGATAAGAAGGGAGACAGAAAACAGATCAGGGGAACGATCAGAGGAATAAAAGAGATGAAAGACGACCAGTCATAATGGTAAACACATTAAATTCCTCACTGGAGCAGCTGGCAGTGACGCAATCGTCCCAAATCTGGTTTCAATCTAATCTCAGATGGAACTTACCCTTGAAGAAGACAAATTTTCCATCATCCCTCTCGTAGGCGGCGTTGATGTTTGAGGGAAGACCCTTCCAGAAGTGACTGATGGTCATTGGGTAGCCTGGCAACACCTTGTTGTTACGCACACGCCAAAACCACTTGTCCTGCAAACACACATGCACACATACAGGAAGATTAGAAGTACAGTCAAATGTATTGAAAGATGGGACTATTCTCTCTTTGGCTCTGCAAACATTAATTAAAATCTGTCAGAATATAGTAGGTTATGTTCATTTTATTCTGCAGGCTCATGTTGACTAAATACCACCACTTGCAAATGTTAAATTTTAATTTCATAAATGTTGGGTAAAAGCTCACAGTGTGATGGGAACACGAAATACACAAAAATGTCTTTGAGAGCATCAGTAGGCCTTTTTCATGAGAGACATTTTGACATGTACAGTAGGAAAGGAAAATATTATATAATAAAATGAAAGATGGCCAAGTTCCATTTAGCTTCTTCGGTTTCAGGGTCCTGGTGTTGTGCATGCTGACTCGCTGTCACACCGTCACAGCTATCTGGGACATTTGACTTGTTCCCAGCCACCGTTAATGTTGGCAGTAACGCCTGCTGCGACCGGAGAATGTCTGAGAACGTACCTTAAATACAAACTTTTCCCCTCTGAGGACAGCGATGGTGTCAAAATGTCCCTCGCAGATGTCTGGGCCGTGGTCTGGCTTGTTTGGTTTGGACGGCTTCGTGGGTCGAGGGGGAGGAGGGGGAGCTCCAGACTTGGTTCCTGCGGGACAGATGTTGTGAGATGGAAGAGTTAAACGGTTGAGTTGGATGAAGACCTCTCAACATAATTCACTGTATCTATGCATGCACCAACACTGTGTTGAGTCTCTTCCACCACTTTGGTCCAGACTAAAACATCTAACCACGGAGTTTTCTCCAGCACCACCACAAGTAAAACGTCTCAACAACTAGTGGATGACACCATCATCAAGTCAAAATACTTTTGTTCATGACTAAAATACCTGCAAAAGAAATGCACCTGTATTACACCTTAATTATTATAATGACAGAGCCTTACATGTTCATGTAGCCTATTTCCAATAAATTCCCAGTCCCCCCCCCGGAGAACAACCCACCGTAGATCGCCTGGATGCCTCTGCGGTCGTCGTCTGGGAGCTGGAAGTTTTCAGTTTCAAACCACTGGTAGAAGGGGGCCATGATGGCAGAGGGGTCGTTGGAGTGCTCCAGACCCAGAGCATGACCCAGCTCATGGACAGCTACCAGGAACACATCATTACCTTCAGAGAGAGACGGAGAGAGACTTCAGTTTAGTGAGTTTTTCGCTTCTACCAGGACTTCTTTTTCCACACTACTCTACTCTACTCTCTCTCTCTCACCCCCTTGGTCGGTGTTCCCAGTGGTCCAGGGCTCGGCAAGGTCAAAGTGCGTGTCTCCGCCGATGCCGTGTCCGGGGAAGTAAGCATGAGCCAGGAAACCGCCCTCGCCGTCGAATGGCGTGCTGTCGCCGTGAAAGCCCTCTGCAAAGGAGAGCATGATGTCTGCGAACTTGTCAACCTTGTCTCTGATGTGGCTGTAGGGGATCTCTCTGAAGGTCAGCGGGATCACGCTCTCCCACACCTTGAAAGCTCTACGGATGGCTTCATATGTGGCTCGTTCGCCGATCTTAGGGGTGTAGTTCTGTATGCTGGCATAACAAACAGAGAGACAGAGATTCAGGTGGATGCAGTGAGTCAAAACAATACAGTAAAGAGAAAATAATTAAAATCATTAGTTGCAGCCCTAAATTACGTCCGAGTGTGTCATCACTTGTATTATAAATCAAATTCACATGTAAAACTTTAGTAGTGAAAGTATTTGTCGGTGTGTACCTGAAGGTCACTTCAGACTTGTCCCACTTCAGACCCTGCACAGCATATCTCTTCCTTCTTAGGTTGCTTTTCAGCGCTGGGCCGAACTTGTCTGGGACGCCACACCTCGGCCGGCTCATCGCCCTGACAACAGCACAATAAAATACTATGTACTCAAGTATGTAAAATATTCAGACTCCTCTGAAGGACGCATTTTTTTTTGTAAATAGCGACCTTGCTGACTGTCTCCGTTCCTCTTTCAATCCAAAGTCATCATATTATCTGGGACTGAAAACCTTCAGTAATACTTTGTGCAGTTATGTTAAAACTTTCAATCATGACTCACTGTAACGTGTTGGTGTCTATGGAGCCGGTGACAGTCAAACCATAAAACCTCTGCATGGCTGATATTGCTGTTTCAATGGTCTTTGGTGAGCGGAGGGCCTGGGCTCTGACGTCACCTGGAGGCAGGTAGCCATACTGCTGCAGCCAAGCCTACGAGAGAGAGAGAGGAGATAAAGAAAATAATGTGTGTTTGTTTGGACAACTATTTCCTTTTCTGTTGGATAAAGCTAATCCGATGTGATCTAATTAACAAAAAGTGTAATGATCACATGTCGTCTTTGTAGTTGGATGCAGTTTCCTTTAGTTGGGCTAGCTGATAAAGAAGCACTTAAAAAAAAATGAATCTGTTTGTCCGAGTTTTAGTGCGATACAGTCTAAATGCCTCTCTCTGAGGTCTTAAATTCAGTCCATCAAGAAAACATTTCTAAGGGAAAATTTTAAAACTAAAACCTTGTTTATCCAAAAATAAACTGTCTGGACCAACACATTGACCACACATCTTTAGCATAACAAGATTAAATAATAGTCTGAATAATTCTGGGATTTATTAAACTACAAATACACAAAGAAATATTAATGCAGTCATTACCTTCTACAGAGAACAACCACGTGATTAATGAGGCCCTGATCTAATATTACAGTATTTGTGTACACGCACTGACCTTTACAAATATAATTATTATTATTATTTTAGAAAAACATGACCATCTCCAACAGTGATTTGGAACAATCGACTCATACTGAAAATGTATATATGTATATTATGAGATACATAAGGTGAAACTTTCATATTAAATATGTAGGATATACCATGACAAGAATTAGTGTTCTTGAAAGGGACACTACGTAGAGTAGAGAGTGCATTGGTTAACAAACAGCTAAAATATGCAATTACAATCGCTAATTTTTGTAATTTTATAGACCCAATAATCAATAGCTTGATCAAGAAAACATAAATACAAAAAACAACAACTAATGAGGCAGATAAGAAGAAAATTCTTAATCTTGGGACATAAAAAAATCCTAAATCCTCCTTTATGTTGGCTGCTACACTGAGAATATAGTGTTTTGATATAGGACTTAATATTTGCATAAAATACAACATTCTAACAAAAAAAGATGGAAACTTACATTTATCTGCAAAAAACATATAATAATATTGTTACTATATGAGGCTTTTTATATACTAAGCAGTAATCAGGAGTTTTGCAACACATAATTATCATCTATTTCTTTGTTTTACTTTCTGAGTTACTCAGCCTGGTGAAATGCCAGAAACAACCCAAAAACCACCTGAAAACATCTTAGAAAACGTCTCAGTCAACAGAAAACAGGGGATTGGCCTCTTGTGTGAACCTGCTGGTGTTTTTATTCTTCCAGTCAACTTTCAGAGCTTGTTTGGACCTGCTTATCTGAGCGTAGATGCAACACACAGATTGCATGAATAACGGAGAGAAAAGCAGCGTGTGTGTGTTTTTGTGTGCCAAGCTGATTTGTTAACCTATAAACCGTCCGCTTCAGCAGCCAACACACACTGCACGTTAAATTTACAGTCCTTTCTTCATGTGACTGGGACATTACCCCGTTTATGAACTCTTAAAAACAAACACCAAATCCTCACATGCCCCCTTGATTTTATGCTGAACTCGTTACGGGACACTTTGTTGTGGGGTCAGAAGGGACGGGATGAGAGAGGAACTGAAAGCCAAATAAAACACAAACTTTGAAAACACTGATGTCATTTCAGTCACGAGGACCCAGAACTCTGTCTGCACTTTCGCAGCCAAAGACAACTGGCGCTCATAATAACGCTGGAAAAAAACAACATATTCAGCAACATTTGGGTTCCTCAGAACTTGAGTCCGTCCTCTTCCTCTCTCTCTGTCTGCCCCAACGTCAACTAAAACCATCACTATTTGTCTTTACACATGAAAGAACCGCCTATTATTTCCACCATCTACTGCTGGTGGTCTATTTAAAGGAATAGCTCCAACATTTTGGAAAAATACACTTATTTGCTTTCTTGCAGAGAGTCACGGTAGATGAGAAAAGATAGTAGCTGTCCATTAAATATGAAGCTGGAGCTATGAGACGGTTAGCTTAGCATAAAGACTGGAAACGGGTGAAACAGCCGGCCTCTGCACATTTTAAAGTGATAAAGATAAGTTTTGATGAACAGCAGCCTCTGTGGCCACGAAAGACAAATAAGGGATAACAGTAAATGCTAACAGTAACAGTGGTAGAAAAGAGTCGCCAAGTCAGTGAACTGACATCTATGCCCATATGTAAATTTAGCTTACATTAGCTAACATTTGCCATCATAAGCTACTGGGCAAACCACTAAGGCTATCGCAGCAAACCCCCTAGTGAATTAAAGGGTGTGTTTTATTGGTTATAAATTCTACTTTTCATTCGTAAGAGGGTGATTGTGTTATTTCTTCATTCAAAAGTTACATTGTCTTGCTTTAAATCTTGCTAACCAATACGCTATATGTGTTATATATAATGTGTACAGAAACCAAAATATAAAAATTTCCAGGGGAGATTAGGTGTGACATAGTCTAGAGAGCTTTAGAGGTGCTCTTTGGCATCTATAGTATTACATTTGGACAGAGTCAGGGTAGCTGTGTCCAGTCTTTGTGCTAAGCTAAGCTAACCAGCAGTGGGCTTCATATTGAAAGGACAAACATTTGAGTGGTATCTTTCTTCTCATCTCCTGGTTCCCTTTGCTGAAGATGAAGATGCCTGAATGCATGTTCAGCTGCGTGTTTCCACTGATGCATCTGCACACAGAGAGTTAACGCACATCTTCATCTCCACCACAGATTAAGCCAGTGGAATTACCCTGAATTCCTCCGCTAGCGTCATCTAAACCTCAGATATCTCTGTCTTGCTCTTGCTTTTCTCTTCAAGACTTCCTCCAAACAAGCGAAGGGAGAAGCAGTGGGGGGAGGGATGGAAATGTAGCAACTGCATGGGCAGGTCTACCTGGCCTTATCCTGCCTGGGCACACACAGCTACTGTTAGTCATGTGGTGGGCAGAGAGGCCAGAGAACAAGGTTCACTTATGACGAACCTGAGGAGAGGCGATTTACCCCCTCTGCTCTCCATCTCTGCTCCCCCCCTCACAATTTCTTCTAGATTCCTCTGGATTATTTAAGCCTCTAGTTAATGTAATTTACCCCCTGACTCTCTCTTGAGTAAATCTGCCTCTAACAGCAACCAAATTTACTTTCTCTGCCTCTCCGCTGACTGCTGCCAGTGTGTCCTGTGTGGCTCCAGTGTGGTGACGCGTCTGCTTCTATAAAAACACTCCCCTGTAAAGTCTCCCCCACAACGTCAAGACCTCCATTTCTCTCCTCTAGTCCCAAACTAATCCACACACACACACACCACCACTACCACCTCCGGTCGGGACACCAGGTATCCCAGCATGCACCCCTCCTCCCTGGAACTCCCAGCAGCCACCATCAAAGCCTCTATTTATTGAGACTTGTACATGGCTGGTATTGTTGGCCTCGGGGTAGCTAGGTAAGCTCGCTACACAGCCATGTGTGGTCAAAGGTCTGGCTGCTGGCCTGGTAAACACACCCCTTGGTCTATGCAGCGTGTGTGTGTGTGTGTGTGTGTGTGCAGTGACGTGAGGTCTAAATGTATAATGCACAGACAGTGAAACACAACCAGCATGATGTAAAGTTGGTAGAAGAAGAGGTTGTTTTGCTGGAGCTGTGTGATGTATACATGGATTCTGTGACCCTACTGTGACTTTACTGTTTTACGTAGAGCTGAACATTAATTAACTGGACAGATTTGATCATTTATAATCTTTCAAGTCATCTGTTAAGCAAAAAAGACAAACATTCAATTGTTCCCGCATCTGAAGTTCCTTGTCTTCAACCTGATATCTTTGTGTTTTGGCTTGTTGGCTGGACATACAGTTGTAAATAATCTTAATATGTCACTTTGGGTTTGGGGAACAGATTAATACGTAATGAAAATCAGATGTTGGAGCTCTAAATTCCATAAAGGCGTATCATCACTTGCACAGTTAATTAGGCTTACATGTGAAAACTTTAGTAGTAAAGGCAAAATATCGACCAAAAGATTAATTGATCAATTAAAAAAACCATCAGAAATTACTATAATCATTAGTTGCGGTTTTAATTCTAGACACTGTATGTTTGTCGATAATCAAACTGCAGCAGGTACAGCACCCTGCCTCCACAGCACCGTTGCATATGGCTGCCTACAATCATCTCAAGATCAGAACAACAAAATCAAGTCTTGTTACTAAACCTTAAAAACCTACTTCACCAGGGCTGTTTTAACTTACTAGGGGGCCCTGGGGCAACAATGAGCAGCCGGGCCCCCACTGATCCTCCATCTGGTCTATCACATTCACAGAGCACCAGGTGTAATCAGTCTGGTTTAATTTACAACATGTGAAACTCACGGAAACGTGAACATACCAGCACAAAATGGAATCAATCAAGGTTTTACAGGTCGGTTTGAAGATATACTCCTCAAGCTACAACCTCAAGGTTAGGTCTTACAGCGGGACCTGCTTTTTAAAGGATGCTGGATACAATCTTTCAATAAAATGAACACAAACCAGTTGATACACAGTAAATCTTGAGCTTTCAAGGCCCCAGTGAAGTTTCCGAGTTGGTACTTCACAACACAAAATCACTCAGTCCAGCGAGTATCAATAGTTAACCCTGATGCCGGGCAGCATGCCGGACATGTGATGTCACCCATCATCACATGTCCGGCGGATGCCACCTTCTGTCACACACTCACATTCTCATGAGAATGAGTTGGTCCGGATGCACTATATATATATAAAAGACAAGACCACAAGTTCCTGCAAGAGCTATAAACAAAATGAAAAGAAATACCCTAAGTTAATTTATAGCTGCTGTGGTGAAGAACAAAAGGAGGACGTCTTCAGAGGAAATGAAACTGTCATTGTGTCTGGACAATGCAGTCAACCACATGTGGGTGGTTGACTTATACATTCTATGAAATGATTTTAAATTAAATAAGGATAAGGATGTGAGTTAATGTAATGGTGCATATTTAAACATTGATACACTTAGTAGTGCAGTGACGCGTCTGTTCGACAACGCCAAATGCCGTCTTTTTGTGTATGGCGGTGCTGCCAAGTGTCTCAACACTATTTGTTTCAAGCTGCCTCTATAAATCTTCACTGTGTTTTTATTGTGAAAATGTTTTTCTTCAGGCAGACAAATTAGCTAGATACATAAATCCACCAGGACAGAGGGAACAAAATGGACAGACACGAGGTTTGAGGGCCGAAGAAGATGATCTAAAGTGCAGAGTTACATTAGCGAAGGAGAGGTAAAGACATTAGAAGGAAGAGAGCGGTAAAAGAAAAGTGGGGAGAAAGAGAGAGAGAGAGAGAGAGAGAGAGAGAGGAGTATGGCAGAATTTAAATTTGAGGGACTGACTCAGTTGTTCCTCTCGTTGGGTGCCAACGGAAAAAACTGAGAATTCGGCTCATGAGTGGCTGAATCTCACATGGCCTTCATTTCTTGGCGGGTCTGACCCAGTTAGCACTAACTCACACCAGCGTAGTGCAATAGTGTTTCTGTGTTCACATTTCTACTGGGTCAAACAGGTCAAATAAAATCACTGGGTGGTTTAATTAAGGTTTACTGCTTGTGTGGTAATAATTCTATACAAATAATAACCGGAGGCGGCCTGTACAACTCTGTTTACTCAAGCACTGCACAATCTGTTTACTTAAATAAGTACTTCCTTTTAATGCTTCTTTATACTTCTACTCAAATATATGACATTTGATAGCTTTAGTTGTTATTTACTTTAATATTTTACATTCAAAATATTAAATTATTAGATCGTAAATGATGCATTAACATTGGTTATGCATTGGTTAATGTTAATGTAGTAGGCTGAGCTGGAGAAAGCCTATGCAGCTACCACTACAGCTGAGGTCATGTGATGAAGACAAGGTTCCTGAGAAAAGTTGGTAAGATTGCTTTTGTTAACGATTTGATTTTTCTTATGAAGGTGATTCACTAAACTTCCCAGTCCACCATCACTAGTTTTGTATATAAGAAATTATAACTACATTATGTGCTGTCAGGTTGATTGTAATAACGCATTACATTTCATAAACTACAGTAATAACTTCTTCCATACGTTAAATCTTAATAATGTCGTGGAGTAAAAAGTGCGATCTTTTCCTCTGCAATCGAAGTCAAGTAGAAGAATAAAGTAGCATAAATTGAAAATACTATAGAAATCAATGAGTACAGTGCTTGAGAAATTGCCTGTATGTACCTCTGCCTTTAGTCTTCAAACAGATCTAGAGATCTCTGCCTCTACCAGGTGGCTGGATAAATCTTTAATCTGGATTTTGGTTCATCACATCTGGCCTTTAACTTTGGTCACATGCATCCAGCTGAGCACCTGAAACTAAAAACAGTAAGAATGCACATTTTGATGAAGGCCGTGGTAAAAATGCATCTATCTTTAAAACTTGCTGTTCTAACGTCATGGTGGAAACGCGCTCTCTTTGATATTCCTCTGTGTTGACAAGCGGGACCGTTTTCTTGGGTGTAGGGCAAAAGATAACCTCCCTTTCTCCCTTGAAGTCCATCAGTTTCTCATTACGGCCGATCCAGCTGATTATTTCGACATTTCTTAGGTGACAACAGCTGCCTGTCAGAGCAGTATGCACCAGATCTTGTGCTAGGCCCTTTTCTTTTGATGCTACAACAACAGTCACTCTAGTCGAGATAAAGAGAATTTAACCCAGATGTGTTTTGACCAGATCTGTAACCATCCGCTGGGATCTCCAGACATGTGTCTCCACATGGCAATGGGAAATCTCCAGATTTCTTTTCAGCTAGATACGGAGAGATCCTGTTTTAGACACTGGTGTTTTCATTGCTGACCACTTCCTTTGCTCAAAAGACCTCGCTAAGCTTTTTATTTAAGTAAAGAAAGGTTAGACAAGGCAAAAACGATGAATGAAAACAGATGCCGGAGGCCACAAAGGTACTCGACTTCACCAGAAGGTTTTCTGGAGAATAGAGAAAAGTCTCATTTCTGTTCTGGTGGAGCTTCTCTTTTCACTCAGCGTGGATTAAGTAGGATTAGTTTGTCAGAGTGAAGTCAGAGAGGGACGTTCAGGTGTTGAGCAACACAACAAAATTCCTCTAACCTCACATTTCTCTGCCTGACTTCTGGTTTCTCAACCAACCGAACCCGCCTATGAGGAGCTTCAACTTTAATTAAACCTTTATGTAATTTGGTGGCTTTTTCATTTTTGTTCCTCCTTTCTCTTGCTGTTTCAGTTCAGTCTGCTTTCTCCACACACAGACACGTCTATCTTTTGATCACAGGGTTCACCTCTCAGGTGATGTAATCCTGAAACCATAATCAACTCTTAGCCTCTTTCTGCATCAGGACTGACTGACTGCTATGTCTGACAGCATCCCGGCACCGTGAAAAACACAAGACTTTCACTCTCCATCTGATGTGTGTCACATTAAATCCTGCGCTGTGGGTTATTATTATTTTAGCACTGAGGTGATTTATGTTACAGGTATCATCCTGCAGCTGTAAACAGACGTGTTGTCTCACTTTGTTTACAGATATTCATCACTGTTTCTGTGTGTTCGCCACAGGAGGGCAGCTGCCTGCGGTGTCTTATAAACTGTCTGGGTTATCCACCAAGTCTGGCTTGACTCACACGCCAGCAACTTGTGGTCAGTGACTAAAGTCCTCCTTTGCTTCTTCATGCATCCTGTCCACCAGAACTAGCACAGGCTCTTTTATATCTAAAGTAACGCTGTAATAGCTGATGGACTTTTCTGTGACATCTGGCTGTTAGTGGTGCTTCCTGTCAGAGAATCACCTTATATGCAGTTCCTGACAGTATGATTGGATGTGACTGAACACTGACGTGGTGCGGTATTTGCTCAAACACTGGAACTACCTACAAAGCAATGTAAAATGGGCTCAGAAGGCTCCCAGGGTCCCCGTACCCAATCATTTACAAAGCTACACCGGGACAAAATATGGTTTTAAGTTGAAGGTTTAGTTGCACTTTAGTGTCAACGGGCAGGAGTTTCACAGCCCGAAGTCTCCCAGATGCAGTGCCTAATGTCCAGCTTCCAGGCCTGTTGACTGTGCAGCCTACACAGGCAGATGCAAACCATTATCCCCCTTCCCCGTACCACCAGAACAAAGCAGCTCATCTGAGGTTTCTGAACTGTGGACTGCTTGGCTGGACCTCCCCCTCCTCCTTCACCAGCCACAAGTTTAGGCTTATGGAATTTTTTTCTCTAGATGAAATTTCATCTCTTGTTACAGTTTCTGGTCAGATTGAGTCAGTTCTTGGTACAGAAAGACAAAGGTCATGAGTGTTTGGGGAAGGGAGAATAAATATGTAGGGAGCGTGAACAGTTCCTCTGTTTCTGTTGCAACATTAAAAACACACTACAGAAATCAGTAAAACTATAACAACAATAACAGGTTAATATACAATAAAGTAGCTTGTGAGATTACAGTCAGATTTAGCTGCAGAACACTGTAAGTATATATCTTTCAGGAATATTGTGGAAAATTGTAATTGGGAAACCACTAAACAATTGAAAAATGCTAATTTCACATTGATTACACTTAACAACTTGTATGACACGCTTTAAATCCCTGTATTTATCACTTTGCATTGTTTAAAGTTAAAGAATACTGATTTCCCATCAGACTTACCTCTGCTTTTAGAACATTTGCAGTGACTGAGGTAAAACCAAAGCAGCAGAGAAAACAGGCCAGGGTGACGAGCTGGGGCAGCATTCTTCTATCTGCAAACTGCCCCCACAAAAAAGACTAACTTTCTACACAAGTCCCGCCGTCCTGACAGCAAAAGACAAAATACAAAAAATCTAAACAAAATTTATCAATGCCTCTTCTTTGTGCTTTAAAAACGTGGCAGAGAACTTTTTTTCCTCGGACACTTTGAGCGGACAGCTTCTCTGCACAAAAGCGACTCCTTCAAAAGTCAAAGCCGAGTTGAAAACACCAAACAAAATGCCCAAATCATCAGGTGGCCCTGACAAATACTCAGCTGGTGTTAACTAAAACTTCATAGTTTCCTCTTATAGGATTGTCTTCTGTACCGCGTGTGGACGTGGTCGAAGGGAGAGAGAGAGAGAGAGAGAGAGAGCGAGAGAGAGCGAGAGAGAGAGAGAGAGAGAGAGAGAGATGGATTTTCCTCTGGGTCCTCCTCCAGATGTGCAGACGTCATTTTTTTTTATCGCTGTCAGCTGACCAGGTTGATCAATAGTGTAGAAATACTCTACAAGTAAAAGCCCTGCATTCAAAAGTAAAAAGTACAATAATTGCCCCTGAATAGTGTAGTAGAAGTATAAAGTGGCATAAAATGGAGTAGAGTACAAGTAGCTCAAAGATGTACTTGTATAAAAAGTCTAAAAGTAAAAAGTAGGCCTAAGTATAAAAATACTATGAGCACATGTCTGAATACTTTTTCTTCCAATGCTAAAGTGTATTGGAGCAGGAGTATACAGCGGCACAAAAAGAAAATACTGTACATAAAATAAATAAGCGCAGTACTTGAGTAAATGTACTCAGTTACTTTAGTCTTTTAAGGAGCACCGAGGCCCCTAACACATTTTTGTGAATGTGAAAGTGCTGTTGTATTTTTTTGCTGACCGATACTGCCACCTTGTGTTAACAAAGCAACGTTTCACCCTAACTCCGTTCACACATTAGCTGCCGCGTAGGAATATAAATCAATATATGTTCCTCAGTATAGTCCGTAAGTCTGACTGAGTGTGAAACATTGATCGTGGTTATAAACGTAATGTAAAGTTTTATGAATGGGGAGGAACGTTAAGCCCCGCCCCCTCCGTCACGAGCTAAAATATACGGAAGTGGGCCATAACTTGTCAACAAGAAAGGCCGACTGACATGGTAACGTACTCGGCTCTTGTCCTTTTTCTAAGTCATTTTAGCGTGTCGTTACCGCTCCTAACCTACATGTTGGGATGTCTTTGGGTACTGAACCCCCCAGCGTCGTGCTCGGAAACCGTTTGTCGTGATGTCGCCGCCTAGAAAAAGCGTCTGAACGACAGACAGGAACGAGGATGTTAGCGTTAGCGCTTAGCTCGCGAGGAAGCTAGCTAGCGATTAAAGCGCCGGAGACAGAAGCGGCTGCTCCCTCCTTCTTCTTTATACCGAAACTATCTTGAAACCATATCTCGGAACATTATATAAACTTTCGGGGGACAAAATAAGATGTTAATCGACTAGAACTCGAGAACCCAAATGTTTTTACTTTACTGGGAATGAGAGAAAGACTTCTAAACTATTTGTTTGGCGAGGATTGATGTCGAAAATAATGGCTTTCCTGGCGTCATTGTTAAGAAGATTACGGGAAGGAAGTCGCTGCGTGTGTGTGAGTAAACAGTGTTCAAGATAACGTCAACTTCAGGGACCCATGTATTGTTTTCCTCCTCGGATATTAAACAATAACGAATGTGTTATGAATCTGCTGTATAGATCACCAGAGCTCACTGTCTTTGGACTCCGGAGTGAAAACCCTCCGGTTTGTGTTACTCATCAACGTGGTAAAAATAGTTTTAAAATGTTTAAATTAGGAGCACACAAAGCAAAAGCTGGCTGAAAGCACACAGTGTCACACAAATAGGACGTTTACTAAATGAGTTAGGAGTCGAGGTAACTTAAGTGACTGAAGATGGAAGAAGAAACTGATTCAGCAGCAAATGTTTGATTCTGTATTTTAGGTCTTAAAGTTGAAATAAGCATCTGCAAACTATTGTTTTCATCATCGGTTTATCTGCTGATTTATTTTCTAAACGTTGGGTCTGCAAAATAAAACATTTGAAAAGTTAAATATCCCGTCACAAGCTGCCACAGACTTTTTCTTAAATGGCTTGTTTCGTCTGACCGATGACTCAAAAGACAAATGTATTTATTTAGTATAAAAGAAGAAAACCAGCAAATGATTTCATTTTTAAAAATGATTTATTATCATAGATCTAACACACATCTGGTTCATCTTCTCTTCTTTCCCTTTGCAGGTGAAGTCTTCCTGAACAAAACCTCATAAAATGACACTTCTCTGACGCTTTTTTTCCTTTTTAAGTCTTCAGTTATTTTTATACATTTTAGAGGAGAAGCATTAACACAATGACCGTCACTTTCATTCTTTGTGCCCTCCTTGTTTTCACCATAACAGGTGAGTGAATACACATTTATCTGTGTGTTTGACTGCCCACCTGTCATAGATACTTTGAAATCTTTAGCAGGCAAAGGTCATGTTTGCCGTTCTCTTTATGATCTCTGTCCGTCATGGTAATAAAACACCTGCCTAACTTGTTCTGTTTTTGCAAATTATCACCTGCAGTGTCCAGCCGGTTTGAACCTGCCCTCGGCGCAGGTAAGGAGACAAACTACTCAGCGCTTTATCTCATGTTGTGACTGTGGATGCCACAAAATAATTTTGCAGTGTCACATTCTGCTTTCATACTTTTCTCTAACCAACAATGTGGCAGAGTGACAATAGCAGCAGATATCAGCCTGAGCAGATCGTGTTTAAAAGTACTTTCACTTTTGTTTTTCTTTCACTTGTTTTCAACTGTACGTGATAACATCAAGCTAAAGTGGTGTAATGAAATTAAGGTTTAAGCAAAACAGGGTTGACTTTGTCCTTACGCCTCACAGGGTTAGCAACGTAAACTAACACTCTGTAAAAACAAGAACTGACTTCTTAAGCTTCCTTTGTCCTTGTCTTTTTCCAGTCCGCTGTGGGCATTCCCCCCAAGTCCTAGACAGTAAAGTGGGACAGATCAGGAGTTCTGCTTACCACAGCTGGTCCTACCGCTTCGGCACGGTCTATGACTGCTGGGTCATCAGTGGTAAAGAAGGAGAACCTGTCGTTCTCAGGTAAAGACACTGAGAGAACGTGAAAACAACAGATACAATGGGCCTTGTTTTTGAGGCTTGTTTCCTGAGAAACATTTAAGAGCTGAGATTTAATTATTATATAATACATCATTATAATATACCATCATTTGCTGTTAAACAGATGACTAAACATCATGTAAATGTTATGAGACAAACTGTGCAAATTACTGAATGCTATTAGAAAATGTTGGGAAACCGGGTCTTGTCCTGTCATGTTCTGTGGCGATGGTGTAATTTCATGAATGGTTTAGGAGTTGGCCGCATGGATAAAAACCTGTTGAGAAACTGTTTATGGGTAAAATAATCAGACGGCAAGGTTTGTTCCAGCAAGTTAAACACCTCCCAGATCAAGAAACTTCACATTGATGCCAAAATCATATAAAAATCTAATATTGCCATTGATTGTCTGGATAATGTCCCTCGTACGCCCAGAGCCTTTAAAGGGATAACTTTCATGGTGTAAATAGCAACATTTCTGACAGATAACGCTTAATATATTGCCTTACCTTTGTCTCAAAAATGCTGTTTTCTCTTTGTGTTTTCGTCTAAGTGTATTCACTGATTTTTTTTTTTTTTACTCCAAATCCTTTCCCAGCTTTTCCCAGTTTTCAGCTCGGTGTAGGAGGGAATGGGTGTCTATAAAATCGTCAGCTGGCGGCGAGCCGATTGTCCTTTGTGGCTCCAAGTTGCCACAACCAATGGAGTTCCCTGGGGGAAATATCACAGTGATGCACCACTTCCTCCCGCAAGTGTTTCCTGTGTCATCTTTTCTATTGAACTACGCCAGAGGTATGGTAGCATGGTGTTTTGTGCTGTCCCCAAGTTCTGCTAATCAAAAGATTGTCTTTACATTTTTCATTACATATCTGTTTCTACAGATCCAGACTCTGGTGAATGCCCGGTGACATCCTTTGAGTGTCTGGGGGGCCGCTGCCTTCCTTTGTCCTGGCGCTGTAATGGCCAGGTGGAGTGTCTCAGTGAAGGATCTGGCCTCGGCTCAGATGAACAGGGCTGTGATGCAGAATTGGATAACTCCCAACCCCCAAAGTACGGCAGCACACAGGCAGAAGAGTCCCAAGGAGATACTTTCATGGAGAATAACCAAGACATGGACCTGATGAGACATACAGCTGTGGACACCCAAGAGAGGGATACGGAGTCTGATATGTGGGCGCTGCTGGAGGGGAACGGCCAGGTGGGTCAGGAGCAGTTTCCTCAGACACACAGGGAGCTGGTTGTGACTCCCACCCCCATCGAGTGGCCCTGCGGGGGGCTCCTCCAGACCTTTTATGGGACTTTCTCACCTCCAGCCATTCGAGGTCATGAGTTGCACTGTGTCTGGACTTTGGACCCTCAGGACTCCAGGCCGCTAAGACTGGACCTGCAACAGCTGGTGCTGGGGCCTGGGGACAGACTCTTTGTGTCCAACGGAGAGCAAGGCAAAGGAGACGTTATTAAAATTGTGAGTGTCTTGAGCTAGGACACCAAACCAAGCACTCATTAGGTCCTGCATGATCGCTCTTGGTAACGTGATGTTCCCTTTCTGCTTCTTCACAGATCACCAGCTCCTCCAATTACAAATCAGTCCAGGTTGAATCCCACACCGGCCTGCTTTCGCTGACGTATAAGGCTCTTCCTGACTCGGAGGGGAGCGGCTTCAATGCCACGTTCCACGTTGGGACCTACTGCCCCCCTTGGGAGGGCCGGTGCGGGGGAGCAGCAGGAGGTTGCTTCACCCAGGGGCAACGCTGCGACGGGAAATGGGACTGTCCCGAGACGGGGAAGGACGAGGAGGGCTGCCGGGGCTGCGTTCAGAACCAGTTTGCCTGCGGAATGGCGGGACAGAGGGCCGTGGCGTCCAGTCACTTCGCTGGCAGGCCGGTGTGCTACCCCGTCACTGAGAGATGTAACTACCAGCTGTACTGTGCCGATGGCAGCGACGAGAGGGACTGCACCGTGTGCCAACCAGGGACGTTTCATTGTGACAGCGACAGGTCAGCGCGTGTGAGAGTTTCAGACTGAAACCCTGTTATCTCCAGGCTCAGAGAGGACAGTCGGTCCCACTGTTGTTCTCAGGTTTCAGCGCTGTTGCATTAGTGTTGTTACAGAGGTGTAGGTGTTCAAACTGAAATAATTCTGCGCACATCAGGGACTTCTCATTCGTTTTAACCTAAAAGTTGACGTTCAAAAGGTGACAAAACAGTCTGTGTTCAAGGGAGCTGTTCAGCTGCGAAAGTTTGCTTCGCCGGATGAGCTATATTGGTCTGTGTCTTCATCGTGGTCAGGTTAAGTATCAGAGCTAGGTGTGTCTTGGTTTTAACTGCAAGTATGTGTGAGTCAGAGGGTGTGTGCAAAAAAACCGTGACCACCTAAGAGTTAAAATAGAAAAGGATACCTGGACTCTGTGTAGCTGTGATGCATTTTAGGTTATTTCAGGGTGTAATGATTAAAAACATTCTGTAGTTTAATGTGCGCTCAGCATTCAGAGAGACTGCGCCTGATTGTTTCCCTGTTCTCTGTATCATTTGGTTGAAAAGCAGAATCTGTGCGACTAAAGATATAATCTCAGCTCATGAGCAACAATATTTGAATAAACTCCATGGTTACCTGTTTGATTTACTGCATGTATTGGATGCAACATCCACTTTCTTTAGCTTATAATATGATTCGTAACAGTTTTTCACACAGACTAATAGTACTAAAGTATCTAATCTTGGGCCATAAGGCTGGTTTGCAATCTTCTTTTCTGTCTCACAAACGGCCCATTGTCTCGTCCGCAGGTGTGTGTTTGAGAGCTGGCGCTGCGACGGCCAGGTGGACTGCAAGGACGGAACGGACGAGCTCAACTGCACCGTCATCCTGCCCCGCAAGGTCATCACCGCGGCAACAGTTGGCAGCCTGGTATGCGGGCTTCTGCTGGTTATCGCCATGGGCTGCACCTGTAAACTGTACTCACTCAGGACCAGGGAGTACAGGTAACTTGTTTTTACAATTTATCTCAGTCAAGTGATTCATCAATTCAGCACTGATTATTAGAGTTTTATATTCTGTAACCACAACACGTTTGCTTTCCAGACACTAGCCCTTTTGGAATATCTGTTTGTCTCCTTCGATGCAGCATAATAGTGTTTTCTTGTGATGCCTCGGCCAGATCTTGTGCTGATCTGAGATAGTGAGTCACAAGTTTGTTTTCCTTACTATTCGCTTCAGTTGTTGCCAGCTCTACCAGACAGCAGCTCTCACATCACAGCCAGCACACTGCGTACTCCGCTCTTTGTGATAAGAGAAACGAGGAGAACCGGGTTGTCGTCGTAAAGCTTCCCACGTGCAGTTGGTCTCAGCCAAAGTGCGTTATGTCGTGTGTACTCTCCTACACTATGCGCAGCATTTTCATGAAGCGGAAACATTAACTATCATAACACGCGCTGGTGGGGTTTCAGGGTTCAGGCTACCGTTAGTATTAGGCTTGTAGTTGTGATGGTTAAGCTAAGAGGCTCGGGAATTAATCATGTCAATGAGATGTTCCCACGGGGATAAAGGAGCAAACACGTGTGTGTCTGTATCTAAATGTGTCTGTTTTCCTGCAGCCTGTTTGCGCCAATCAGCCGCCAGGAAGCAGAGCTGATCCAGCAGCAGGCTCCTCCGTCCTACGGTCAGCTGATTGCCCAGGGCATCATCCCCCCAGTGGAGGACTTCCCCACTGAAAACCCCAATGAGGTGAGAGACAAAAGAGCAACACAACATCTAGAAACCACAATTTTTTACGTTGGCTCCCAGTCTTGTTTACATATTTCTACGAAATCTTTGCCTCATATTGATTCCAACATATTATACACACGAGCTCAGCTGCTTACGTCCAAGCTGACCCTCAGTCTCAAACCTAAGTCCAGTTTGTAACCCTGACGCAGGAGAGTCCTGTGACATCAAATTAAAGTGGGATCAAACCCATGGTAATGCCAAACAAACACCTCTGACTGACATTAACAACATATTTACATGCTTTAAAGTTTGAAATGAAGGAGTGAGTATAAAAACCTGATGTCTTAAAAACTAAATTTGAGGCGAACTGACAACCTATTCATTCAAGGGAAAAGATGGCATGTTGCTGAGTTGCTCATCCCTCGACTCTTCAGCCACATGAGCGCACTGCACTCTCTCCAGCAGTCCTTGTTTATCATGTCTTTAAATCATGTGCTTCACTGTAGCAGCCGTTTTAATCCCCAGCAGGCTGCGTAGGCTGAAGTAGGGAGAGTGTTAAGATAGAGCTAATGTGCTGTTACCATGCAGGTTCACACCAAGGTGCTTTTATTTATAGTTGGTGAGGACAGCTGAGGCAGGCAGGGAGGGATTAAGTGTCTAAAACAAAGCCTGTGCTGTCTGATGGGATCCGGCCAAGCTCTGTCCCTAAACTTTGGAAATGATGTAAAACCACTTTTAGAGTTTGGAGTTTTAGAAAGTATTTAACTCTCCCTTTCTCTTCGCTCTCCTCCTTGTCAGACGTCGTCTCTTTCTCTGAGGGGAATCCTGCAGCTCCTCCGTCAGGACGCCGCCAACTCCCCGCACCGCAGACGCAGGCCCCGATTCATCCGCCGGGCCGTTCGCCGCATGAGGAGGTGGGGTCTAATCCCCAGACCTCCCTCCAGGCCGAGTCAGGCGTCAAGCTCCGGCCAGCAGCAGTCGGACGCCGCCCCGTCCGGTCAGGAACCAGCTCACTCCTCTCCCACGAGCTCCTCGTCGGCTGTGGAGGCGGTCAATCAGCCGGTGCCTCAGAAACTTGGCTTGCTGTCTCAGTCGGAGCCGCAGCAGCAACAGCACCAGGAAGCACCACCTCCTTTACTGCCGCCTCCTGCCGCTTCCCCACCCCCGCCTCCGTACGCTCCCCCGGCTCCTCCCTCCGTCACTCCCCAGACTCCCCCTGTTGCCGTCCCCCCGAGCAGCCCCTCTCTGGCCTCCATCTTCCACACGCTGGGCCTGAGCATCTCCCTCTTCAGGGCCTCGCCCTCTTCCTCCACCAACTACATGCCCCTCTCCGCCTCCCCTTCCTTCTCCTCGTCCTCCTCAGATGACGAGGTGCTTCTTATCCCCCTGTCTGAAGACACCACCTCAGAGGACGACGTGCCCATGCTCACCTGAATGACCTCCTCACGCGCCCGGTGCACCCCCGGCCCTCCTCTATCTCCCTCACTCACTGATAACAACTGAAACCCAGTCTTTCCACGTTTGTTTGAACTTGAGCACAGGAGCGGCCCACAGCGAGACTCACTGTGCAAGTCTGGTGCCTTTTTTTTTGAAAATTGCTTTGAGATGGATTTGTTGACTTATGGAATCAAGTATTTGACTTTTCTTTTTAAGACCTCCTTGCGAAAGTATGGGTTTTAGACGAAAAGCATGGCTGATGTAAGTGTAGACGAGAATTGGATGTGCACTTAACGAACGCCAGGCTGCACATTGAAGGTAAACTTTTGCACAGAAGAATCTTCCCTATCCAGAAACTGAGGCTGGCTGCTGTCAGACTGAATGATCAGAGTTTTTAAATAACATGATGGAAAATGTTTGTGTGACTGCAACTGTGTGAATGCATTTGCATTTTAGTCTTACATAGACAGTGGAGTATGTTTGTAGATGTGGATTGTCTCCACATACTTCTGCCACTTGCATCCAGTCTCATGTCAAATCACAGTTAGTTATAAAGAAAAAAAGAAAATGTCCCCTATTTAAGTGCCTTTTGAGGAGTTTCCTGTAGATGGCTCGAGGAGATTGCGATGGTTCCCGAGATACACACTGCACACCAAAACACACAGAGGCACATGTTTTCTCACATCATAGCACGCGTCGACACGTCAGTGGCTTTATTATGAACATGAAGAAAAATGCATGTCTACTCTGCAAGCTGGCAATAACTTTTCGGGCCCCTGTTTTAGTTGCACATTGCAACAAAACTGTGTATATTTAGCACACACACACACTCACGTCTACTCTTCCCAAGTGAATGTAAGTAATCTGAAAAGCAAATGTGTCAAAAGACAATCTCTTTGGTGCCTGATTTTAAGATGTGTGTGTGTGTGTGTGGTGTGCACAGCACGATGAGGCTCCCCGGTGATGCACGGGGCCCTGAATTCACAAAATAACCTCAACTTGAATCTTCAACCCTTGAGGGGAATCGATCGCGATCAGTCATATTTTGACACAACAGACTTGTGGTGTGCTGTTTGTATTATTGTACATTTTATGTTGTTTTTATTTCAGCAAGTTGCTTTTCTTTTTTTTTTCTCCTCTTCAGTTGTTCTGTTTAGCTTTGTTGAATGTATTAGAGTCGATGTGGAGTAGCCGGAAGTTTTAAATTTGAAATGTATTGAGGTAAATAAGAGAGAAAGTGATTTTATGGATTGTTAGGGTCAACTTCACTGTATATAAGTAAAAATGTGGCTGAGATTAAACAATTTGCACTTTTAGTTGTTGGGTACTGTGTGTTTTGTGTGTTGGAGGTTCGCTGGATGAGCAAAATGCAGGAAGAAAAAGCACCTGACACCTCAGTGTCATTGCATTGTGCTTTGTATTCAAAAGTCCTATTCAGACTCTTTAACTCTTCACCGGTTGCTCTGGATGTTCAGATCATCACTCTGCTCTGCATTGCCAGGAGGGTTGACACTACATGGATGGACTGAGGGCACATTTGCCTACAAGGTAATTATTTAATTACTATGAATATGTTTGATTTAACTGATAGATTAATGCTGCAGGAAAGTAGTTGTTGGAGCTGGACCAGTTCTACATTTAACAGCTGCTGCAGCAGATGCATGACCTTCTTTCTTACAGCAGAGCTGGTCAAAGTTTTCCCAAAGTAACAACTGATTTGTCTGATGAGTGGATGAGTGAGCGTTTCACACATTTTCACTTATTGAAAGTAACAAACTATGTTTTCACATGATTTGTGTCCTCTGCGTTATGCTTACATCGCTGTATGGTTGTTCTATATACTTCCAGGAATGCAGATATGGTGGGGAAACACCAGATACTTTATTTATGTGTCGACCCTACAATAAGTAACACTTAAATATCTAAAGCACACCATGTTTTCTTGTTATGCAATTATAACTTCTGCCAGGTCACTAAAACCCAGAAAAAATACAGAGGAAGTGACCTCAGTGTGCTAAACATTTGCTATTTTACAAAATAAAATGCAGTATTAAGGAGCACAAAGGATGAAGCTGACTTTAATCATGGAATAATTTATAAAAATGCTTTTGGTCCACAAGCAAAGCTCCTCAGCCACGATGTCCAACAACTAATCATCCTCCTCGCTGTGACCCTGAAACAGGGTCCGGCTTTAATTATGGTTTTACCGCCACTCCAGAGACTCGGGGTGCTGGCTGCAGTGGTGGTTGTGGTGGTGGATTTACCCGGAGCCCTGCAGAAGTGCATCTTCGATGAGGTTCAGGCCCAGGCCAGGGTGGTCCGAGCTGGACCCGACCACCCAGACAGTCCAGCCAAAGAGCTCAGACTCAGAGCCCAGGCCGGCCAACAGACCAACCGTCCAGGACGGAGGACATCACCTCTGCGTGGCCTGTCAGTGGAACAGAGGAGGAGCCTGATAACGATAGCCCCGCCCACTCCCGTATCTCCACAGCCAATCAGGATCCGGACCTGGATTCCAAAAGAGAGCAACAACCTATCAGAGGCTGAGAAAGAGAGGCTGGAGGCAGCAGTGGCAGAGGCTGTGAGGACAGTGTCTTCTTTACCTGTCAGGTGAGAAACAGACCGCGCACACACACACATCCATACACAGACTAATGTGTACTGAACTGCTGACCTGTCATTAGTGAACAGAGTACCGGGTCCGTTGCGGCTCACTAGAGACATCAACAAATACTGCAAGTTTCTCTGGAGGAATTCAAGCACTGCCAACTACAACAGGTGTGTGTGTGTGTGTGTGTGTGTGTGTGTGTGTGTAGCTCCAGGCCTTCAGTCTAACTCCTTTGGCATCCTCCAGATGTGGATCTGCTTTATCTTCAAAAATATCTTTGTTAAATAGTCACTTCAACCAAGTTTGTGTGTTTCAGTTTTATGACAAAATAGTTTCCTGTTCAGTTTGTCCAAAGGGACTGAAATTATTTTTTAAATAAATATAGAGAATTATGTAAACTTCATGTTACAACACAAAAATGTCCAGAATTAGAGGTGTGAGCTTTTATGGCAAACACGGTGTTTTGCAGTTGATGAACAATCAAACTTTGTTGGATGTGAAAACAAGGTAAAATGAAAGTACAAAAATCAGCACTGTAATGTTTCCTAAAATACATTTAGAATATTTAGTAGTTTTGTGTTTGATTAACTGTCTTTCTCCTTTCACTGGGCTCCGTTACCGTTTTCTTCCTTCAGGTGCGGTCGAGCCAACATCAGATACAGATCTGAGACCTGCCTGGATGTGACCGGTGAGTATAAGCTCTGTATCCTGTTCACAGAAACAACTTAAAATCCAGGACCAAATATGTCAAGCGTTGTTATCCTTGTTGTCAACAGATCCCAGATGATCATCTGGCTGGATGTGATATTTACCCGGAGGCTGATTCACCTCGCAGGGCTGTTCTCCGTCCTGAAGGTGCTGGACTCCCCGACACTGACTTCCTGCTGTATCTCCACGTGCAAGCCACTGACAAGTGCCGAGCTGAGGTAAAGACCCACTGACAGCATAAAGATGTTAAAACATATCTGAGAAATGGTTTAAAGCAAATAGTTAAAGGTGGACATTTATTTAAATGAGTTACAATAAAACAGAGAAACAAACAGAAGGCTGAAATAATAAAATAACTGACTGGCTTAACTGTGTTTTGACCTTTTAGAATAATTGTCTTTTGATTTTCTTCACATCTGAAACACTCATTGCTTTGATTTTCTCTGCTTGAAGTCCTAGAGATCCCTTGTCAAACAGTGTGGACGCGTTATGATAGCGACTCTCTTTTATTTTCATTAAGTTTAAGCTTTTCTAGTAAGCGTTTTTTAAAAAATGTGCTCACTAAAGAGCAGCAAGAGACAAACACAATTTCTTTGCTGCGTGAAAACACAAAATGTATTTTCTGTTTCTCTCTGCTGTGACTTTCCTCATCCTGCTCTGCTCCCCCAGCCTGACGTGTTGGCCTACGCTGTCCACTGCCAGGCAGACGCCCGTGGACGACCTGTGGCCGGGGTCGTGGTCATCTGCAGGGACAGACTCACAGGAGCCGCATACAGCCACCAGGCTACAGTGCAGGTACGATTTAATAATGATGTCATTAGGAATATTTCTGCCTAATAAAATGTGACAAGCAGCAGCAGGACGAGAAGGATGGAGGAAGAATAAGCACTTTGAGTGTCCCTAGTCTCTATTTTTTTCATTACACAATAATAACCCCACACACACACAGATGATCAGTGCTTATGCTCATCTGTTTTTCAGACTGTGATCCATGAGCTGTTTCATGCACTTGGTTTCTCCAAAGATCTCTTCCACACCTGGAGAGACTGTTCTTCTACTTCTCAAGGTTTTTAAACCTAATTTCATATTTTCATCTCACTATAACAGATTAAGTGTTATTACATTATTATAGATTAGTGTGTAATTGCATCATTTGTTGTTTTTACTGTAACATAGCGAAATTGCAATATGTATGAAATGATTCTGAGCGCTAAATCTACCTGTGGGCTAAAATAATATTAGAAAAAAGATGAGACAATTACTTGATTCACTCATTTACAAATGCGTACATACTCAACATGAATCCTTCTTAAATCACACAGTTGAGTTGTGTCTTCAAAGCGATACTTTATTTTTTTATACTTTGAGGTCAAAATCCGGAGGCCTGGATGACTGAAGGAAAAGTAAGAGAGACAGAAAAATTGCAGATAGAAAACAAAAAAAACAATATATTTTTTCTTGATTTTACTTTTTATTTTTAAAGCGACAGGGTACATTAATGCACATTTCTGCTAGCATCAATGTAAATATACCAGATTTAGACTGAAAGCTATTTTAATTTGGCCCCTGATTAATTTGCCTATGATGATTGGTCGCCCTAGTCTTTTTTGTCTTATTATTATTTAACAAGTTTTCACAAATGTTTAGGCCCGTTGCTCTTTTATCAAGCTAAAATAAGAAACTGTTCCTTCTAATGTGTTTTGTCTTTGAGTCGTGCTGCAGTGGGTGCTGGCTGTTCTCCTCGAGGCAAAGTGACTCACCCTGATGAATCAGGCCAGATGAGGATTTACACCCCGTCTGTCATCTCAGTCCTGCAGAAGCACCTGGAGTCCGCTGACCCTGAGCTAGGGGGCCCGCTAGAGAACCTGGTACTGAGCAGCTCCTGGGTTTCAGATTGATCGTCTGCTCTTCTTACAGGTCTAACACTTTGTTCCTGCAGGGTGTACCTCCCGGCAGCGTGTCCTCGCACTGGGAGTCTCGCGTCCTCCAGGGCTCTATCATGGCGGCCGTGCTGGGGGACTCAACCACAGTCCGGATCGACCCGGTCACCTTGGCTGCCTTACAGGATACGGGCTGGTACGCTGTAGACCTGAGCCGGGCACAGTGTCTAGTCTGGGGAGACGGTTAGTGAAGATGAAGTGTGTAGATGTTAAATGTAAACATTTAATTCATGTATAATCTGCATGATAATTAACATAATTACAAAAACATTACAAACAGGAAAACAGACAGCCTGGTGTGTGTGTCTTAAGATTGTTTTAAAATATACGGTACATTTGAATGACAAGTCTGTGTTGTTACAGGTGAGGGAGCCATGTTTGGTTCCCTTTCAACCTGTCAGGACAAATCTTCATCCTTTTTCTGCACTGGCAGGTAACTGACTTATAATTTTATATTTGTATCCACACAACAGCTTATGTTTTTATGTAGGAATATGATTTGTTTTTCTTTTCATCCTACATTTCCAGCATTAATGTTTGCATTATTCCTTCTTCTCAGTGGATTCGGGTGTCATTATCTTCACCTCCACAAGGGGGAGTGCCAGACCGATCAATACCTCGAGGGATGTCGAGTGTATAAACCTCTGAAGAATGGAGTGAGTCTTTTACTTACTTTTCTTTCTTCAGTTTTCCGATTCTTCAGTCCCACATTGTCGCTCTTTGTCCTCCTCTCCTTCAGAGTGAGTGCTGGAAAGAGGAAAACGGCAGGCAGTCAGCTGAAGAGGACATGAGTGGGGAAATTTTTGGCTTTGACAGCCGTTGCTTCTTTTCCAACCTGACCAGACAGGTGTGTGCCGTCTACATGGTCTTGCCACCAACTGTTTGGTTTATTCACCATTCATTTCTCTTTTTTTCCTCCTGTTTTGTCTTTAGAACCAAAGGGAGTTTATTTTATTCAGCAGCTCAGTGCAGGGACGTTGTTACAGACACAGGTGCACTGGACCAAACAGATACCAAATCCAGGTGTCTGGCTCTGAATGGGTGGACTGTCCAGCAGGGGGGACCATTCAGGTAACATGACACAGCAACATATGTAACCACAGTAGCCTGTGCTGGAGATGTTTTATGTATTTTTTACAGTGTGAAGTCAAGTCAAACAGCAATATCTTGGCTCAAATGCTGAGTGTGAAGTAGCCTACTTTGTTAACACGAGCCTGATTTATAAATCACAGGGAGATTAGGACTACAACTACAGATTACATTTATTAATTTAGCTGACAGTTTTATCCAAAGTGACAATTACTATAGGCTACATGTCGGAGGTCAGTGGGAATACCATACCAAATGTCTTATCCACTGCGCCATCGCCACCCCACATTTTTAATGTTACAAACAAGATGAAATACAATTGCATTATGTGTTTGGACTGCTATTGATACTTTTTTTCTGTTATTATTGCTGCATGTTTTTATAAAGCATCCTTCGACCTTCCTTAATGTTAAAATGAGCTCACTGAATCACTGTGTCATCTGTACGTTAATTTATAATAAGACTTCTCTGAGGCGAAATTCAGGAAATTCACATTTTAAAGTCACACAAAGACGGATTCAGAGGTAAGAAAACAGATATCTGAATAAAATAAGAGATTAAAGAAATTAGAGAGATGAAATAAATATAATGTGTGCATTATTGTATGTATTGTTGTTACAATGTTCAACATTAGGAAGCTGCTCAATGGAAACACATTTGACTCACTGTAAGCTGAAAGCAAATACCTTTACTTCTCCACTATTCAGAATTGTTTACAGGGACATATGCAACATGCAGCAACAAGCAGATCCCTGTAGTTATCTGAAATGTGATCACTTTATCCATCCTGTCTTTGCTGGTTTTAACCCTCAGATTAAAGGGTACCAGGGTTTGGTTTCTTGCCCTGACAGGAGGTTATGCCTGTACGCTGACGTAACACTGCCCTCAGACAATGTCACTACATTTCCTTCTGCTATCACAAGGTGAGTATGACTTTAAACCAGAATCCTCTTGCTTTTTAATAACCTGTAACTCATGCTAACTTTACTTTATTGCTTTTTGCTCAGTGATCCTGAGGAGACTTTAACTTCAGGCCATATTGGGACCTGGTTGCCCTCCAGACCTCCTACAGAGCTCGTTGTAGCCACAGCGCTCGGCATCACTGCTGCTGTTTGTCTCCTGGCTGCAGTCATGGTGTCTTACAGGAAGTGCTGCCCCTTCAGGGTCAGGATCCACGCTGCCCCAGAGAATCACACTGATCTGTAGCAAACACTGCCATAAAACATTCTGACTCAGTGTTGTGTAAACTAAATTTACTAAATAAAGAATGCGAGTGTTTGGCCATCTGAGCGGTTTGTGAGATACCTAAGGGATGGAGACGTTCTGCTTGAAAACAGACCATAAGCCTCTTCTCCCTTTGATGACCTCACATGACCTCTACAAAGCACCTGTGAGGCATGCCAGCGGTTGTTAATGCGTCTGATGAAGTTTAACATTGAAGCTGTCCACGTCCCAGGAAAGTAGCTCGTCATGGCTGAATGGGGGGAGTGAAGCAGAATTCAAATTCTGAAGATGACACCAAGTGAACTTCAGTGAACTTCAGACAAACAAAACAGAATTCCACCTTACAGCGAGGACAGACGACACTGAGTTCCGTTATGCTCCACCAGGAAACCAGAGGTGGGACAGGCACGGACGCAGGGACAGCCAGTGACGTCCTCTACAGACTCAAAGACGATATCTGGACAGTTTCTCAGCGTTTCTAGTGTCTCATTGATGCAGCCATCATTTTCACAACACAATGTTAACTAGTGTTGTAGTACTCAAGACCAGTTTTGGTCTTGAGACCAAGCTTAACCACTTTTTGATGGTCTTGGTCTCGTCACGGACTTGACTAAATTTGTACTCGGTCTTGTTTCTGTTTCGGACATTGAGGAATCAGGATTTTATTTCAAGACGAGTCAAGACCATACCTTTGGGAATATTATTTGTTAACATCCAAACTTTGATTGGATGCAAAACGTATTGCTTCAAATTCAACAAATAACCCTAATTAAAATGTGTTGCCGTAAATGACTGTCACCCCTAGCCATGAAGGTAAAAGGAGTGTTGACACAAGCGGAGGTAGCATGGATGCATGGTGTCGGCCGACCCAGGGCCTACACCAGGGAGTATGTAGCTGCACTACCGGAGGCTGCAGTTTCTGAACCGCAATCCTAGGACCGGAACTGCAATACCAGGACCCTTGTTTACTTTGATCCTGCCAGCAAACTGACTGCGGTCCCAGGACAGGATTGCAGCGGTCCTGAAACTCCAGCCTCTGGTACTGCAGCTTCATACTACTGACCTGACTGGCTAGCTAGCTAGCTATGTTACAGCCCCCTGAAAGCAATTACCCTTACCACAACTACCACCAAGTGTGTGCCTAAACCTAAGTTCTATTTCATATAGGCTTTGCCCTCTGAAGGCCGATTTATACTCCTGCATAGGGTCTACGTGCGTAGCTACGCACTTATATTTGTGTGCATAGACATAACACCTACGTGTATGAAATTTCTGCGGTATGTGTATCATGGCCAAATGTACAAAAAAGCCTCTTGGAGTGATGCCCTAAACCTAACAGGAAGTCGGCCATTTTAAATTTTATGGTCATTTTTGGATGATTGATAATGGTGGTCATATTTTAATTAATTAAATTTACACACTCTGTACTTTAACAAACTCCTTGGCCATTTTGAATTTTATGGCCATTTTGGGATGATTTACTGGCTTTGTTCTTTTACGAACTCCTCCTAGAGAATTAGTCTGATTTTCCTTGTCTACTCTAAAGACCTTAATGATTAAAAGTTGTACAAATGGTGAGTTTTCATGAAACAGCGTGCCTGTGGCGTGGCTTCCAAAATCAATGATTCTCCATGCAAGAGGAAGTTGTTTTACCTTCAGTGTACATGCTGCTCACATCTGCACCAAACTTGACATACTTGATAACTGTCCTGCCCCAAACACATCTACATGTTCAGTTATAATCATAGAGCGAAGTGCTATGTAGCTCCACAAAGGGGACACAGGAAGTAATGATTAACACGTCTGTGCAGCGTGCAAAGCCCATGTCAAATTTACAGCCACACCAGCAGAATCTGCAAGGCGGCCGCCTCACACCTCAACGTGCGAGGGCCCGCCCAACGCTGCATGCAGCTTTAATTTATTTAATTATGTATTAATTTCTCACTGGACCCGATGGGGGGCACAAACATCGCACAAACAGACAGCACAAAGATGGGACAACACCTGCAAGAGAACGGGGATGAGGGGTGGGGACAACAGGAAATGAAACGAGGAAATGAAACACCAATTGCACAAAGAAACGAAACCTGCAAGAAAACGAGGAGGGGGGCTTGGGGCGAAGAAAAAACAACAAACACTGCATAAAGCAAAAGATTGTGGTGGTTTAGAACTGCCAAACTTTTCTCATGACTTCCTGGCCAGCAGACTACAATATATCTCAAAATGGATCAATCAAAGCCCCCTAGACCAATCATGGATGGACATAGAACAAATATTCTGTAAGGAAATAGAAATTTCCAATATGCCATTCATCACTTCCAGCATCAAACATCATACCTGCTTTAAAAGCATTAACATAAGCACTTCCTCGGCAGCTTGGTGGGAATTTCTCAAAATATCTGGGTTTTCACCTATCCCATGCAGACTTACCCTAAACTGGAATAATCCTGACATCCAGCACAATAAGAAAACACTAAATTCCCCACTATGGTATGACAAAGGGATAAGACATCTACAGCATGTAATGCAATGCAGTACCTTTATTCCATTCCAGGATGTAGTGGCACAATATGGAATTAGCAATAATAGATTTCTTGAATTTCAGTTAAATCCATAATTCAGGCAAGATTTAAGGATAACATAATGGACTTAGATCTACCTCCAATGATAACAGACTTTCTTAAACTCTCGTCCCCAAAACTGTTAATAAAAATATACATGTTACTGTTAAAAACAGACAGTTCAATGTCTCTCCAATTCTTAAAGTGGGAGACAGATCTATCCATTAGTCCAGACCAAAACTTCTGGATGCAGATATGTTTAAATACCTTTAGACTGACTACAAATCCCATTCTACAACTCATACAGTATAAAACTCTCCATAGAACACACTATATCGGACAAAGGATGTTCAGAATGGGGTTATGCAGTCAAATATCTGCCAGAACTGCTCAGGTAACATACCTGATAGCTACATGCATGTAATAAGGCAATGTGCAACCGGTTCAAAAGTTCTGGCAGAAGATATGTAAAGACCTATCGATATGGCTACCGATATCGATAAGTTACCCTGTCCCAGTTTCCGCCATCACTCTGCGTGCTGGGGGACCTAAGTGACAGTATAGAGGTTGACACATCATACATGCTTTTCACTGCCTTATGCATCACCAAAAAAACTATCCTCATGAACTCGAAGGCCAAAAAGACTTTAAGTATCACCCAATATGGGAATCTCCATAAAGACCAAATTAGCATGGAGAGAATGTCTGCTATTAAAAAAATCAAATTCCAGTCTCTCTGGTCCCCCAAGATCAACTTTAGGCCTATCACTTAGTGGGTGTGGGTGTTTACAGCCTTGCTGCTCAGGGTCCCGTGCGGCCGGTAGGTTGGTCGATTCTTGGATGTATCACGACGCGGGCGTGGGGGATTCTGGTTTGATTGACGGGTGTCGGGGGATCGATTTTTTGAATGTTGATTGATGGCGTGGTGTTGGTGGGGGGCGGTGCCCGGGCCTTGTCGCTCCCTGGTGGCTGAGAGCTCCCCTGCATGGCTCTCTGCTGTTCTCCCTCACGGCGGGGCGCAGCCCTCCCTGGGACATGTGGGCTTTGGGGGGTCCTGGGGTGCTCTGGTTACTGGGGGTGGGAGTCTCTGGGCGTGGCGCGGGTCGGTCCGGTTGCGGTTCGGGAGCTGCGATGGGATTGTAGGGCGAGTGTCGATGCATCTTGATGCATTGTTTTTTTTCTGTGCAGGGTCTCTGGGGGGCTGCTGGCAATTAATTTGTGCATTGGAATCCGGGGGAGGCATTTCCTTGTTGGCTTGGAGGGATCAGTTTTCGTCCCTGGTTTGCTTCGTTGGCCTCAGATGCTTCCCCATTTTTGTGATGGCCGGTTGTCGCAGTCCTCTTGAGACTGAGGTATAAAGTTAGTTTTCAGGATGTGCAGTGTGCTCCAGTTTATTCTGGGCTTGTGCCCGGAATTCTCAGCCCTTGAAAGGTGGATGGGTTGGTGGTGGAATGTGGCTGGGCTAGTTGATTTTGCCTCGTTGCTGGTTTAGCTGGCGTTGCACGGCAGCCTGGGGGTGTGGTGTGCATGGGATGTTGGCGGGCACGTGTAGCCTTCATTTTTCTGGCGGTTTGGAGGACGGTGGACTTTTATTGACGGGTCAGCGCATTTGCTGCAAGGCTAGGACTTGTTGCTGGTGTTTTTCTCAGCTGGTTTTTGCCATTGTGTTCTGCCATTTGCTTTCTATCGTTTGCTTGACCTTGCGCGCGGGATATGCGGTGGGGGGCTGTCAGGCATTGAGTTGCCGTGCTCACGCAGTGTAAGGGTTGGGCTCGTTACTTGTGCATTGATGTTGATGATGGCATGACGTTTTGGTTGTTCGCTCAACAGTGGGGTGCTGGGGGGTTGGGGGCACTGGTCTCTGTTGTGTGCACGCCGTGGTCGGTCTGGGTGCTGCTCTTCTGCGGGTTTGCTCTGCCTGCATTGTGTTATCAATTAGCAATTTGGATACTTTTTTGGGCGTCTGTTGGTTGGTTCGGGGTCTTCTGTGTTCGCGTCACGGGGTATCATTTTAAAAAAAATTATTTATTTATTTCTCCCACCCCTTTTGGTTACTGGGGTTCTTGCCTGGGGTTGGTTATGCACGGCTGTGGCATCCCACTCTCGCTATACATTCTCTAACAGGCTTATGTGAACACACATGTACACACAGACACACACAGTCAGTCACACATAAGCAGATGTTCACATCAGCAATAAAAACCTTCACATCCAACATTTTTGCTTGTTACCATATTTCACGTTTAGTTACTTCATCTTTAGGCAATATCCCCAACAGAATGACATGAATTTGTCTTGCTTCATCACAAAGACCTTTATACTTTTCAAATGTACATTTAACCTCATTTTTATAGTTTTTAATCGCTCGTCAAATAAATAAGTTTTCTTTAACACAGACAATTTATTTAGTTTAGTTTTTTTTTCCTTCCCCCCAAAAACTTTGAGTGTTCTGTAGACCGCTTTTTCACAGTGCCCCTTTCTGGTCCTCCTTTAACACCCCCATCAAAATCAGTCTCATTCCCAATCAGATTATCATCAGTGTGTGGGTTAAAGGATTGTGCATTTTCCTAACGCTAACAACAGCCTTAGCGCAATAAAGTGATTGCAACCAATGCACTGGATTTACACATTTTTAAGTGTGCACACTTAAAAATGTGTAAATCCATTTTGATGATTGAACACCACACATAATACTTATTTATTCCAGCATTCTTTGTACACATCAAACTGTGTACATGTATGCTTGTATTTGTATGTGCACCTGTATATCACATCCACCTCCTACATATAGCCTACATATTAATAATGGTAATAATTTTTCTCCTGCATCCTTTGCACTCTGCTCATTGCACTATTGTCTCAATCTGTCTGTGATATGTGTGTTCTCTATTCTGTAGCGTTTTTGATTATTATTGTCTTGTTGTATTATTGTATAAGTAAGCACATCGTGAGCATTGTCCAGAGGCAAATTGCTCGTATGTGTACACATACCTGGCAATAAAGCTGATTCTGATTCTAAATATTTATTTATAATGATAATAATAAAGCAATGTTTCAATTCATACCACTGTTTATTTTTTAATTTGTTCCAAAATGATTTTAAGTTTCACAACCCAAGAATGTACATCACGAGCCAGATGTATCTTGATTTAGGTTAAAACTTTACAACATTACTGGAGAATTAATGATAGAATAACAGCAGTACGAACATTAACACCATCGTTCATCTGTTGCTGGATACGTCTGCTGCGTTGACTGCCCGGAGCACATTTTATTTATATAGTGTGTCAAGCTTGTTACTTCAATATATTCCCAGCAAATCTGATGTTGAGATATATATATATATTTATATTTTACTCATGGATAGGGACGTTATGAATGAGCACTTTAGAGATATAATGATTGTAATGATAATTACATGGCTGGTCTGGTTGTATACTCAGGAAAGATTATGAAAATGGATGGATTTAGCGTAGCAAATGAATATTGACTAAATATTTCTGTGGTTTTGACATGCCCCATGGGGACATGAAATCTTGCATTATACTTTGTCAATTAAAGCACACCAGGTAGCCTTTTGTGTTTAAGAACTGTGCTGTTTTTTTAATTGCCCACTAAAACCAGCCGCAATAACCAGTCCAGTTCAAATGAGCGAAATGAACAAAATGACTCAAAAGATTAGTTCATTTTAATGAACGAGATTTGAAGATGCGAGTCAGTAAAAAGATTCAAACTTGCTATCGCTACTCTTCAGCAAGTGTTCCTCTTCTGCCACTACACACATAGGCCTACACATTTGCACAGATACCCCAGGGTCAGGGTTACAATTTTACGCATTTATCAGGCATAAATGCGATATATATAACGAGACTCCCCGATGCCCCGATTAAACTGGCGGAGGCTCTAGCATGGATGGTAAAGCAGGACCCATGACAATAAGTTATTTAATGGACGTGTTGCAGTGGGAATCAAAGACAAGGGTCTAATCCACTGCACCATCGCAACCTCTCTATTGTAATTATTATTTTGTATTCATTTTTTACCAAACTTCACCAGCTAAATGTGCAACATGAAACATGAAATAATTGAGTCTATAACTAAATAATATAACTACTAACTTTCAAATTAGTTCAGTTGAAGTTAATAGATGATTTTTAACGCATAAGAGACAGCAGCAAAGGTTGCTGCCTGTTTAAAACCTGGTGGCCTAATTGTCAAAGAAACACTTAGGCCTATATTTTTCAGGAAACTCAAACAGATGATCAGTCTCTGTCTGTTGATAAACTGTAGGAGAAAGTTTGACATTTCAAATCTGGCAGCAGGCGGGCGTGTGCGTGAGACGAGAACGACGCAACAGTTTCACGGATCGAGGCAGTCACACAGAAGCCCATGGTTACCTCGGAGTGCTTGTTTGCCTGTCTGTTGATGAGGAGCTGGGCGACCGTGTGAAAAGGCCTTATATAGCCAAAACCCTGTCACAACCATTCACAAATTAATTAATAACGTGCCGAAACCTTTAACATAAGGACGACTTAAAAAGCAACCATTCAGACAGCAAAGTGTATTTAGGCTACATGAGTGATCAACAGACAACAAAGTCAAAGTAAACATTAGACATAGCCAAGCAATAATCAAAACATTCCCAATTTATCAGATCCTTATTGTCAACTCAGTGTTGGGCAGTTTACTCAGAAATAATATTACCTAGTAGTTATTCAGCATAGGCTATAGACCTACTCCTTAAAAAGTAATATTAGCTATTCTGCTTAGGTCCACTACTGAGTGATAGCCTATTAGAACGCCACTCTCTCCCGATGAATCCAAGCATCACTGGCAGCTGCGGCCGGTGTTTCTTGTTGCTGTGTTACTTTAGCTGATGCTTCAATTAGCCTCAGTATAAATGTAGAACTGTTCGCGCTTTAAAGCTTTTTGCTGGTCGCACAAAGTTTACAACAATGTTCTTTGCATATCGGACTGTGACACAATAATGGCAATGACGTTACTTAACGGCTGTCGAAAACACCTCTTTCTCCCTGTTCTCCAGTCGTCCTTTAGCTTCTTGGCTAACAGCCAACTTTAACAACAGAAGGTCCGGTGACGCTGAGCTGCAACAAGGTGGTGCGTTCAGTAGCGCAGAGTTACTTGGATTAGTAACTGTAATAATATAACTATGGAAATAGTAATCCGTTACATTACTCTTTACTGGCAAAAGTAATTTTGCAGTAGGCCTATGCCTATTACTGCCCAACAAGTTACATACCAATGATGCGTGAGAGCTTGTGGTAGGGTAGAGTGGGGTAAGGCAGCCCCTAAGCTCAATGTCTATTTGCTGACACATAAAATAATATTTTATAGGGTTTTTTGTATCTTGACAATGGCCATGCTCAGGGTAACATAATATAAAGTAAAAAAAATACCTACAGTTGACAAATTAATTTGAATTTAATAAAATGTAAATTTTAGAAGAAAGGCATTTTTCCCAGCTAGTGGGGTAAGACGCCCCCCCTAAGCTTAATGTTGATTTTCTGACACATGAAAGAACGTTTTCAATTTTTTTTGTATCTTTAAGAAGGCTACGCCTTGGATAACATATTATAAAATAAAATAAATAGCTACAGTTCACAAATTAATTTGTATTTAATCAAATGTATTTTTTAGGGAAAAGGCATTTTCCACATGGGGTAAGATGCCCCCTCAATGGGGTAAGATGCCCCCCCTAAGCTCAATGTCAATTTGCAGACATTAGAAAAATATTTTGAGGTTTTTTTGTTTGTTGAAATTTACCTCAGACTTGCTGCTAGTGAAGTTGCTAGGTGGCTAAAGGTTCTGTTCAGTGTCTAAAATACATCTAAGCTACAGCCCCCCCTCCAGTTGGGTAAGATATCCCCGGGGGCATCTTACCCCGAACGTACTAATCTAGCATTTTACTACTTTAACCAAAAACTATAAAAATATTTCAGAGGAAGTGTTAAGAAAAAAACATTGTGACATCTTGTCGTTTTTTTTGGAATTACGCTGGGGGGTGTCTTACCCCACTCTACCCTACACACTGCGCAGGTGTGGAATTGGCAGCTGAGCATAAACGAACATCCTTGTTGATACTTAGAAGGAAGAAAACTTTACACACATCACCCTAGATCCTTTCCATTTCATTTAGCCCCCCCCCCCTTCTTTTTTTTTATTACAGCATCACATTTTCAGGTCGGAAAATCCAGAATTCCGGATTAATTGGAAAAAATCACATCCCTGATTTATTCACACACTTTAAAAACAATTATTAAAAGTTTTTTTTCTTTTTAGCCGATGTTTATTTACAGCAGTACAACTTGAAATGTATATTGTAATAAGCTGTATATTAACTTATTGGAAGAAAACAGGTAGTTCCATGAAAAAATCAGACGTTGAGCACCCCATATCGCCAAAATGGCTTAATCCTTGTTTAAGCTGCAAAGCTTCGACTATTCAGAGTCAGTCCTACTTTGATCAAACATATTTAAAGCAGAAAACATAAGCAGTACAAAGAAATAATATTTAAATTCAGTTGTCCATCTACAAAAAACTGTGAAAAGTGGGTTTAAAAATAGGTCTAATCATTTTTACTGGCAGCTTCATAGTCAGTACATATCATTACAAACAACTTTCAAGGTACATTTTTTGCAACTTTACAGTATACAACGTCTCAGAGGCAAATCTTGTACTTTTTACTCCACTACATTTTTCTTAGATTACCTTTTAAAACCATGTATCTCCAAATGTGGTGAATTTCAATGTTCTTATAAAGAGAAGGATAAAGTGTTCCTTTATGGGTTAAGAAAATGATCGTGCTTCTTAGACTAATAAAACTATTTTAAACCTGCTTAGATCAGCTGGAAAATACATCGTCACAAAACTGAAAACAGTGCTGTTTTTCTGAGCTCATAAAAGTTTACCTTCAAGAGCTACATGGTTATCAAAAGACAGCAATACTACAAACACATCATGATCTTATGGAATAAGCTCCATTTGTGTAGATTAAAACAGTTAAATTTGGACATTAATGCAATATTCAGCTTAATGCATCAGTATTTATCCAAAAACATCATATCATCAAACATCATCAATAGTAAAACACTGACAGGGACCATTTTACTGCAGAATCACTACTTCAGCTTTTAATACTTCTATCTAATCTTCTAATAACTCTTCCATCGTTGATCATCAGGTGGGCCTCTCTGCGTGCAGAGGAGGAGGATATAAAAATCAAATCAGAGTGCATTTGAACTAACTGTTGTGGAACTTGGCCGCTGAAGTGCAGTTGGTGTTTAAAATGTGTAGGAGGAAACAGGCATATCCAGAGTAGGTTTTAAAAAAAAGAGAGCATTTCCATACTGCGGTTTTTGCCCTCCTTGTCACCCATTCCACCATCTCCCTTCTCGGGAGGCCCTCCTCCCCCTGGTAGTAACCTATTAATGTGAATAGTTGACATGTGCCTGATTCCATAAGAAAACAGCACAGATGAGTCCTCCAAAAATACAGTTCTGTGGATAAGTCGAAAATCGTACTCTACACACACAGACAAACAGACGGAGTCAAAACCAGGCAGTGACAACATTTTTTCAAAATAAATCCCAATAAATTATCATTTATGGCCATTACATTGTCAATTATTGGCAAAATCACAGTCAAATCACAGACAAACAAAGGACTGAAAGAGTTCACAACTCTAACTGGTCTATTTTAAACGTAGGCCTGATTTCAACTCAATTCAATTCAAATTAGCTTTATTGGCATTAATGTGCAACAACAATATTGCCAAAGCATCGTACAAACACCACATCAGAACAATCAACCCCATACATTTCTAGATTTCTAGTTCGGACAAACTGACAAATAGGACCAATGACAATCTCCTTAAGGAGGTTGGTAAATAGCATATGGCCTACCTATCTTCAGCTCCTGAATAATTTTCGTTTTCAGGTCCCCTACAGTGATCTGCTTCAGCTGCTCTTTAGAGTCGCACACTTTTAGCATCTTTTCCCCTCCTCTGGGAAGATTTAAGCACACTGTGATGCACATTTTGCTGCAGTGAAGGACTGTCGACTGTGTCAGACTCAAGGGGGTAAGTTAAGCCACAGTTGAAAAAGTGAAACCGACCAAAGCCTGCATGGGTGGTTCCATGTAGGCCCAAAAATGACGTCAAAACCCTGCGACATCGGCCATCAGTGGCGCTGCGTTCGCTGCGTTGGTGTTTGACAGGTGAGCCTCGTAGATGGGCTCATTAATCAGTGACGATCCGAGTCAGACAAACACACTGAGCCATGAATCTTTTTGTTAGCGCAGCTATGCAGCTACCAGAATTGCGGTGTTTCTGTCGCTGTTCTACGTCATCAAACCACGGTTATGCTGCGCGATTATGCGCAGTAGACGCTGGTGCAAACAGGAAGTAGCCTGAAGGTTTTTTTTCTGTTTTTTTCCCATCACTTTATTTGCAATTTTCGTTAAACAGGCATCGTTGTAACATTGCATAGATCCATATTTGTATAACTAAGCAACATGCAATCAAAAGAAAATAAACAAAAACAAATAAATATGCAAAATAACAAAACAGCTACCAATATATAAATCAATACACAAATTGAAATAAAATAAAAATAAAATGATAAAAATCTAGTTCGAACCTTGACAGTGTCAGCACTTGAAAGACTTTCAGACAAAATCTTTCTTTTCACAGGAAGAGGAAAACATTCTTTTGTCAACACTGACCTCAAAAATTGGTTATCACATTTACTATCTAAGAAATTATACTTGGTAGTTTGTCTGATTTCTGCTCAGCGTCGCGGACGTTTGGCCGTGCAGGTCAGGTGACCCGTGAGACGAGCGAGCTGAACCTGCTGGTCCGTGAAACAGCCAGGAGGACGGTTACAACAGCAACAACGGTAAAGATGCTTGAGTCAAATCTGTCGATTGAGAGCTAAGTTATGGTAATTTAATGTTTAGTTATATGGTAGTTCCTTCTGAATGTGTAGGCAAACGTTATCTAGCACTAAGTAAGTTAGCAGGTAAAAGTCGAAGTACTACACCGCACTAGCTAGTTTATCAGCCTGCAAACCGAGTTAAGCATTGATCGTTAGCATTTTAAAAAGAAATGTTATTTGGATAACCGCCAAGAAATATGAAACGCTATTTTCTGGACTGAACACTGAGGGTGTTTTGTGTGTGTGTGTTCAATAACCCTAATGTTATATTTTTGGCCAACCACTGTGTGAAATATAGTGTGACAGTCTAGATTTAAATATTATAACACAAGAACAAGCTGGGACTTATTCATCTGCACTGTGAATTAAGGGCTGTTTAAAGACTTTTTTTTCTCTTGGAGATAAAGGACTTTATGTTTGTATCAATTAGCTCATCTTCACAGTTCACATATTTGTAGGCGTTTAAATAGGCAGAGGCAGAGCAAATTGCATGAGATGCAATATGTGTTAAATGTGTTGTTAAAAGTGAGTGGTAGTTATGTAAAAATAAACCTTTGTAGATCATATAAATAGACATAATTAGGCACATTGTTGACATCTCCTTTCTTTTTGACTTTTTAATGGAGTCAAAGCTGCTAAGTGGTTCCACAGCCCCACAAACACCTTTATTTTTTATTATGATCCTGCTTGATGTTTGTAGTTATAGCTATTACTTCAAAGTGAATTGACTGACTGATTGATTCATTGCATTATTGAATTACATTTCCCCCAGGGTTAGAGTTAAGATAATAGATATGAAGAGAAACAGAGATATTCATAGCTTCTTCCATCCATCCATCATCAACCGCTTATCCTGCGTACAGGGTCACGGGGGGCCTGGAGCCTGTCCCAGCTGACATTGGGCAAAAGGCGGGGTACACCCTGGACAGGATGCCAGTCCATCGCAGGGATTCATAGCTTCTTCTTCTTCAAAAAGAAAAGAGTCAAAGCCAGCCACAGCATCTACCGGCAGCAGTGAAAAGGCTCAGTCAGGTCAGCAGTCTAGGTACAACAGTAGTGACGAAGAGCAGTCAGCTCCTCGTGCACAGGATGGTAAGTCATGCTTGGATAGATTGAATTTACCATGTAGGCTCACGTTCAAGTTGTTTGTCACCCATACAATTTCAGTTATACAATTACAACTGTCTGAAACATCACTACACAAGAACAATAGTTAAAACAGTTGTAAAAGACAGAAGAACAATGTGTGGTGGCAGAACCTCTAGCCTATTGATGTCTCAGGTTTCTCAGATATCTGTGTATTCCCACAGCTGACCAGCCATACACAGAGGAGGATCCAGCAGTGTCTGGAGCTCCACTTGCTAAGCATGGTATGTCAAGTTCTGTTATGTCCAGAAATGTCATTCATGAACAGTTACCTGAAGTTGTCGTGTACTCTCATACTTTATTTAATTTAAAAAGGACTGTCCAATTTTGTGTATTCCATTCATTTGCTAATAGCTGTGTATTCAGCTATGACAATACGACCACTAGTCTGCTGCGTTGTGACAGAGAGTTACTGAGTTCATCTTTTCACACTGATTTCAATAGCAGATAGCTTTTTACAGGGGCGATTTTATGATCAGACCTTTAGGGGTGCTCAGCTCAATATTTTAGAATGCACACACAATTTAGTACTCTTTGTTTGGGATGTTAGTAAATCGGGCCCATAGTGTCTTACAGTTGATAAACAATCAAAAAAAATGAAAGTACAAAAATCAGCACTGTAATGTTTCCTAAAATACATTTAGAATATTTAGTAGTTTTGCATTTGATCAACTATGTTTTCCTTTTCACTGGGCTTCCATTAAACACAGCAGCACTGTTGGGGGAAAAAATGTTAAAAGTTACCGTTTTCTTCCTTCAGGTGCGGTCGAGCCAACATCAGATACAGATCTGAGACCTGCCTGGATGTGACAGTGAGTATAAGCTCTGTGTGCACCTGTTCACAGAAACAACTTAAAATCCAGGACCAAATATGTCAAGCGTTGTTATCCTTGTTGTCAACAGATCCCAGATGATCATCTGGCTGGATGTGATATTTACCGGAGGCTGATTCACCTCGCGGGGCTGTTCTCCGTCCTGAAGGTGCTGGACTCCCCGACACTGACTTCCTGCTGTATCTCCACGTGCAAGCCACTGACAAGTGCCGAGCTGAGGTAAAGACCCACTGACAGCGTAAAGATGTTAAAACATATCTGAGAAATGGTTTAAAGCAAATAGTTAAAGGTGGAAATTTATTTAAATGAGTTACAATAAAACAGAGAAACAAACAGGCTTAACTGTGTTTTGACCTTTTAGAATAATTGTCTTTTGATTTTCTTCACATCTGAAACACTCATTGCTTTGATTTTCTCTGCTTGAAGTCCTAGAGATCCCTTGTCAAACAGTGTGGACGCGTTATGATAGCGATTCTCTTTTATTTTCAGTAAGTTTAAGCTGTTCTAGTAAGCGCTTTTTTAAAAATGTGCTCACTAAAGAGCAGCAACAGACAAACACAACTTCTTTACTGCGTGAAAACACAAAATGTATTTTCTTGTTTCTCTCTGCTGTGACTTTCCTCATCCTGCTCTGCTCCCCCAGCCTGACGTGTTGGCCTACGCTGTCCACTGCCAGGCAGACGCCCGTGGACGACCTGTGGCCGGGGTGGTGGTCATCTGCAGTGACAGACTCACAGGAGCCGCATACAGCCACCAGGCTACAGTACAGGTACCATTAATAATGATATCATCAGGAATACTTCTGCCTAATAAAATGTGACAAGCAGCAGCAGGACAAGGAAGATGGAGGAAGAATAAGGAGGAAGAATAAGCACTTTGAGTGTCCCTAGTCTCTATTTTTTCATTACACAATAATAACCCCCCCCCCACACACACACAGATGATCAGTGCTTATGCTCATCTCTTTTTCAGACTGTGATCCATGAGCTGTTTCATGCACTTGGTTTCTCCAAAGATCTCTTCCACACCTGGAGAGACTGTTCTTCTACTTCTCAAGGTTTTTAAACCTAATTTCATATTTTCATCTCACTGTATCAAACAGATTAAGTGTTATTACATTATTATAGATTAGTGTGTAATTGCATCAATTGTTGTTTTACTGTAACATAGCGAAATTGCAATATGTATGAAATGATTCTGAGCTAAATCTACCTGTGGGCTAAAATAATATTAGAAAAAAGATGAGACAATTACTTGATTCACTCATTTACAAATGCGTACATACTCAACATTAATCCTTCTTAAATCACACAGTTGAGTTGTGTCTTCAAAAGATACTTTATTTTTTTATACTTTGAGGTCAAAAATCCAGAGGCCTGGATGAGGAAGGAAAAGTAAGAGAGACAGAAAAATTGCAGATAGAAAACAAAAAAAAACAATATATTTTTTCTTAATTTTACTTTTTATTTTTAAAGGGACAGGGTACATTAATGCACATTTCTGCTAGCATCAATGTAAATATACCAGATTTAGACTGAAAGCTATTTTAATTTGGCCCCTGATTAATTTGCCTATGATGATTGGTCGCCCTAGCTTTTGTTTTTCCATTGCAAAATTTCCAACATGTCTCCTCCGTGCAATGAGTTTATTTCAGTCTTTTTTGTCTTATTATTATTTAACAAGTTTTCACAAATGTTTAGGCCCGTTGCTCTTTTATTAAGCTAAAATAAGAAAATGTTCCTTCTAATGTGTTTTGTCTTTGAGTCGTGCTGCAGTGGGTGCTGGCTGTTCTCCTCTAGGCAAAGTGACTCACCCTGATGAATCAGGCCAGATGAGGATTTACACCCCGTCTGTCATCTCAGTCCTGCAGAAGCACCTGGAGTCCGCTGACCCTGAGCTAGGGGGCCCGCTAGAGAACCTGGTACTGAGCAGCTCCTGGTTTTCAGATTGATCGTCTGCTCTTCTTACAGGTCTAACACTTTGTTCCTGCAGGGTGTACCTCCCGGCAGCGTGTCCTCGCACTGGGAGTCTCGCGTCCTCCAGGGCTCTATCATGGCGGCCGTGCTGGGGGACTCAACCACAGTCCGGATCGACCCGGCCACCTTGGCTGCCTTACAAGATACGGGCTGGTACGCTGTAGACCTGAGCCGGGCACAGTGTCTAGTCTGGGGAGACGGTAAGGGAAGATGAAGGTTGTAGATGTTAAATGTAAACATTTAATTCATGTAAAATCTGCATGATCATTAACATAATTACAAAAACATTACAAACAGGAAAACTGGTGTGTGTGTCTTAAGATTGTTTAAAAATATACGGTACATTTGAATGACAAGTCTGTGTTGTTACAGGTGAGTTAGCCATGTTTGGTTCCCTTTCAACCTGTCAGGACAAATCTTCATCCTTTTTCTGCACTGGCAGGTAACTGACTTATAATTTTATATTTGTATTCCACACAACAGCTTATGTTTTTATGTAGAAATATGATTTGTTTTTCTTTTCATCCTACATTTCCAGCATTAATGTTTGCATTATTCCTTCTTCTCAGTGGATTCGGGTGTCATTATCTTCACCTCCACAAGGGGAGTGCCAGACCGATCAATACCTCGAGGGATGTCGAGTGTATAAACCTCTGAAGAATGGAGTGAGTCTTTTACTTACTTTTCTTTCTTCAATTTTCCGATTCTTCAGTCCCACATTGTCGCTCTTTGCCCTCCTCTCCTTCAGAGTGAGTGCTGGAAAGAGGAAAACGGCAGGCAGTCAGCTGAAGAGGACATGAGTGGGGAAATTTTTGGCTTTGACAGCCGTTGCTTCTTTTGCAACCTGACCAGACAGGTGTGTGCCGTCTACATGGTCTTGCCACCAACTGTTTGGTTTATTTACCATTCGTTTCTTCTTCTTTCCTCCTGTTTTTCTTTAGAACCAAAGGGAGTTTATTTTATTCAGCAGCTCAGTGCAGGGACGTTGTTACAGACACAGGTGCACTGGACCAAACAGATACCAAATCCAGGTGTCTGGCTCTGAATGGGTGGACTGTCCAGCAGGGGGGACCATTCAGGTAACATGACACAGCAACATATGTAACCACAGTAGCCTGTGCTGGAGATGTTTTATGTATTTTTTACAGTGTGAAGTCAAGTCAAACAGCAATATCTTGGCTCAAATGCTGAGTGTCTGTGTGATCATATAACATAATCAAAATCCTACAAGCAAAACTAATCATGTAAGCTAAGGGTGGATGAGGTGGCACCTTTTCCAGGCTTAGTCTGACGGGAGGCCCACAGTCTCAGACTACTGTTGGCCACGCTGGACTCACCGCGAAGTAGCCTACTTTGTTAACATGAGCCTGATTTATAAATCACAGGGAGATTAGGACTACAACTACAGATTACATTTACTAATTTAGCTGACAGTTTTATCCAAAGTGACAATTACTATAGGCTACATGTCGGAGGTCAGTGGGAATACCATACCAAATGTCTTATCCACTGCGCCATCGCCACCCCAGTTCATATTTTTAATGTTACAAACTAGATGAAATACAATTGCATTATGTGTTTGGAGCTACTTTTGTTCTGCTATTATTGCTGCATGTTTTTATAAAGCATCCTTCGGCCTTCCTTAATGTTAAAATGAGCTCACTGAATCACTGTGTCATCTGTACGTTAATTTATAATAAGACTGAGGCGAAATTCAGGAAATTCACATTTTAAAGTCACACAAAGACGGACTCAGAGGTAAGAAAACAGATAATTGAATAAAATAAGAGATTAAAGTAATTAGAGAGATGAAATTAATAAAGCTAAATATAATGTGTGCATTATTGTATGTATTGTTGTTACAATGTTCAACATTAGGAAGCTGCTCAATGGAAACACATTTGACTCACTGTAAGCTGAAAGCAAATACCTTTACTTCTCCACTATTCAGAATTGTTTACAGGGACATATGCAACATGCAGCAACAAGCAGATGTAGTTATCTGAAATGTGATCACTTTATCCATCCTGTCTTTGCTGGTTTTAACCCTCAGATTAAAGGGTACCAGGGTTTGGTTTCTTGCCCTGACAGGAGGTTATGCCTGTACGCTGACGTTACACTGCCCTCAGACAATGTCACTACATTTCCTTCTGCTATCACAAGGTGAGTATGACTTTAAACCAGAATCCTCTTGCTTTATAATAACCTGTAACTCATGCTAACTTTACTTTATTGCTTTTTGCTCAGTGATCCTGAGGAGACTTTAACTTCAGGCCAGACTGGGACCTGGTTGCCCTCCAGACCTCCCACAGAGCTCGTTGTAACCACAGCGTTCGGCATCATTGCTGCTGTTTGTCTCCTGGCTGCAGTCGTGGTCTCTTACAGGAAGTGTTGCCCCTTCAGGGTCAGGATCCACACTGCCCCAGAGAATCACACTGATCTGTAGCAAACACTAAAACATTCTGACTCAGTGTTGTGTAAACTAAATGTACTAAATAAAGAATGCAAGTGTTTGGGCATCTGAGCGGTTTGTGAGATACCTAAGGGATGGAGAAGTCCTGCTTGCAAACAGAGCATAAGCCTCTTCTCCCTGTGATGACCTCACATGACCTCTACAAAGCACCTGTGAGATGCCAGAAGTTGTTAATGCGTCCGATGAAGTTTAACATTGAAGCTGCCCACGTCCCAGGAAAGCATTTTATTTTAGTATTTACTTATATTATATGGAGATTGAAAACAAAAAGAGAAACATGAAATTAACAGGTTGAATAATGATACAGAGATCAAAATGTCTACACCCAATATTAAAGATGATAAAGTAAAATCCAACAAAATGATTTTCACAAAAACAGAATAAACAGAGATTCATTCATTTGACATGTCATAAAACATGTTCATAACCATGATTTAGATTTTGGAGTGGAGCTAGTCCATGTAAATGTTTCATGCTGGTTCATAGGGTTGAATTCCTCTCTGTGTAACAACAGCAATAAAGTTTGGCATTATAAAGAACATTTTTAAATAAATCTTGACATCACAGTGTTTAATCAACAGAATTATGTCCTCTGCCACACAGGAATAGAGGTCTGTCTGGGGGCAGTGAGGCAGAATTCAAATTCTGAAGATAACTCCAGGCACTCTTCAGTGAGCTGCAGACACACAAAGCAGAATTCCTCCTTACAGCGAGGACAGAAGATATTTTTACACTGAGTTCTGTTATGCTCCACCAGAAAACCACAGGTGGGACAGGCACGGATGCAGGGACAGCCAGTGACGCCCTTTACGTCTTCAAAGACGATATCTGGACAGTTTCTCAGTGTTTCTAGTGGCTCATTGATGCAGCCATCGTTTTCACAGCGGTCTGAACGTGGAGCCGGACCTTTCCATTCCCTCAAACACTGCCAGCAGAATCTGTAAGGTCTTTTTTTGGCAGCTGTGCACGTTGTGCATTTGACGCTCAGATCACTGAGATCAGCCCTGACCACGCGAGACTTGCAGCCAGGACACTGTTGAGTGAAGTTACACAGAATGAGAGGTTTTTAAATTCACCCTTGAATTTGCATTTACAACATTTTCGTCAGTGGTGTCGGTGAGATACTTACAAATTTGATATCCAAGTCCCTGGCAGCGTTACTGAATGTTTTCGTTTCAAAGAACTTCATTTCTTCAGGAGTTAGAAGAGCCATTTTACGAACCTCCTCATATGGCCACTCATCATCACAGTCAGGTGCGCCACAAACAAATCTGTACTCACCCTTAGATATTAAAAAGAAAATCAATGAAAAAGAGTGAAAAATGTTGAGGAAATTCCTGCTTGTCAGTCAGCCGCCGCCGACCAACAATTTCAAATATCAATGAAACGACACGATGTGTTTCTTCAGTCAGATAATTTCTGATTTGTTTTTTGTCATTTTGTCAGTGAAGTTTAGTCACTGAAAGGTCTTTGAAGTTAATGGTGAAGGTGAAGTTAACAGTGTACCTGGTCCAGCAACCTGCGACACCAGTTGGTGAGAGACATCGGAGTGACAGCATGACCACAGGACATCTGTGCTCTGAGAGACTTGAAGTCATCACACAAAACTATGAGACACACAAACACCAGGATAAAAACGAGGAGCAAACATAAGGCAGTGTTAGCAGGATTATCTTTTTAGGCTCGTTAACGTGACATTTGGCTACTTACAGTCTAAGTCATCGTCTCCATCGACAAATGTAAGTGATCTGTCTCGAGGGTCGTAACACTTCTCCTGTTGTTTTGTCATATTGCTTATCTGTTGTCCGAGTTATTTCTCTGTTCACTTGACTAAATGTAGTCTGATATGTAGCTTAGCCTACTCATTCAAACTAAACACTTTGAGGCTTTGAGTTGTTTTGGTTTCTTTCTCTCTTAATTTCCTTTAAGTCACGTGATTGTGAGTTCACCCACATCCTGTGACAGGGGTTTACGAAAACAAACAAACAAATGAACGGGTATCATAGCCTATTTATTTACCTGAACTTTCAGTTTCTCATTGTAGTCTGACACAGTCGACCTACTCACTGCAGCAAAATGTGCATCCAAGTGAGCGTGCATCTTCCCAGAGGAGGGGAAAAGCTCCTAAAAGTGTGCGACTCTAAAGAGCAGCTGAAGCAGATCACTGTGCGGGACCTGAAAACGAAAATTATTCGGGAGCTGAAGACAGGTATGTCATTTACCAACGTTAAGGAGATTGTCTTTGTCCCAATTTGCCAGCTTGTCCGAACTAGGAATCAGGCCTACGTTTAAAATAGACCAAAAAGAGTTGTGAACTCTTTCAGTCCTTTGTTTTTCTGTGATTTGAAAGTGAAAGTCATCTGTTTTGATTTCATTTAAAGCTTTAACCACGGTTCGAGTTATAATCTGACCTTTATGGGGGGTAATAGCCTACTAACTAATGTTACCGGCGGAAATAGGCCTATAAATAATAAGGAGAGAGACAGACAGAGAGAGAAATCAATGCTTATTACATGATTCATGTCCCTCTCTCTCACACACAGTCCACTACTTGACCCAGATGTCTGCGATATATTGCAACAAAGTTTAAGTTTGAGACGTGCACTTCTGCTCTTTATGGGTTAGAGTACAAACAGCAAACGCTGTGAGGACCCTATACGCTGGCACAGTAGCAAGCATATTAGCGCTGTAGTACTAATCGGAGGATGCATCAAAAAGGGAAACAACACTAAACAAATGAGTAGCAGTCAATACAGAGTCTAATACAGTACAACACCAGGCTCCAACCTGTCAGGTCTGTGCGCACGATATAGTGGCTGATGGTGGAGAAGTGCAGACATCCTGTCATGCGGTGCGCGGCGTAGGAAAGTGTGTTGATTTGAGTCATTTTAATGGAAATAATAATAGGTAGGCTACTAATTACAGTGAAAAATACATTATTTGTGATTCAAAATAATGGCTGTTGATAAATAAATTAGTGCCCCTCACAGACGCATGATTTAACTGCTTCCATGGGTCCCATTATATTATATATATTATATATTATAAGACTAGCCTACTTCTGTTTTTGCAGATCATGATGACTTGCGGATTGTGTTCCGGGCCGAAATGCTGGACGAAGAGACCACTCTGGATGCCTCTGAGATAAAGCACATGTCTACTGTTCACACAGTGCCGAGACTGTCCGGAGGCATCTGATGAAGACAAAATCCGCAGACTCTCATCAAAACCACAACGAGACCCATAACACCTGTGTTCAAAACCAGCTCCCCTCAAAGAAAGACGCATCACTCTGTACTTAGTTTTTTATATCTTTGTTTCCTGTTTTGGTCTATTTGTGTAGGCCTCACAATCAATGCAAACGTCCTGCATAAAACGACATTTTCACTGTCTCGCAGAGTAATAAGCCTGCTCACATATTTTGTTTAGAACATGTTGGGGAGACTGGTATATTTTTTGCTTCAGCAACTATAACTCACTGAATTTTTTATCTGAAGTTATCAAACTTTTATGCAAAGTAGCCTACCCACATTTGTTTACTGCAAATTGCACCAATTCAGTCCTCTACAAGAACATCACAGACCTCGTGAGGTGATGTCAAATGCATTGTGTTCCCTTGTTACAACCTACCCCAACACCGGTAGGTTGTAACACATGCTGGGGTTGTGACACTAAGACAGAAGAAACAAAATAGATACCACATTATATGATATGCTTCAAAAACAGCTAACAGACAATGTCTGATGACCCGCGCGCATGTACAGTAAATGTATGTGAATTTATCTATAGAATAAACTTACTTAACAGTATCCTATACTTAATAATAAAATGTATCTAATTAAAGAACATCTCTGAATATCCCAGAGACTGATGGTACATCCTTAGGTCTAAAAAGAGGTGTGTGGCAGTGTGTCAATGTGTGTATATTAATCAGAGTCAGTACTTGAAGTGGGCAGTAAGCACTTCCATATTTTACTCTTTGGTGTACAGGGACTTTTTCTTGTGCACTGGCACTTCACACAAGCTCCCAGTACTCTTTTCTGTCCTCTCCACTGGTGGTAATGGAGTATGGAAAAGATCATGTGCCGATGCACACGCTAAGTGAACAACATGTTAATGGGAAGTAGCCTACTAGTCACGGCGCTTACAAATGAATGCTGATAACCCTGGAGTGCAGGCGGACCCAGATACCGCATAGGGCACTCATGTATTGGGGATGGTTGTAGAACCTTTTAAATCGCCAAAGTATCACAACACACCCTGTAAGCCAATATAGCTGTGTTAGCATAATAGTTTGAAATTAAGGGAAAAATCAATCACATTTTGCCTAAGAAACTACATTTCAATCTAATAATTATCAAACAATTTTATCTGCAACAGTATAGAGACTAAACATAATATAGTCTAATACAGTCTATCTGTTTTTTCTCTATATGTTCTGACTGTGTCTGTTTCCAGACTTAATAACCTCCATGTCTGATCGGTCAGATGAAATGATCACCTAAGTCCTTACATTATCTTATCTCTAATAGGTGGAAATGGTGTTGTTACAACTGTCCCCATGTTACAACCATACTCAGGGTCTCCCCTGAATAAACTTTTGAAAGTCATTGAGTGTGCTGTTTCTTTATATTTCTTTCACAGAGTTATTGTCAGACAGAAAAAATGGTTAAAAAGCATGTAGTCTATCGGCCAAAGTCAAAAACCTGTGAACTGTTTCTTAAATGTAAGTTTGTCAAATCATCCCGTTGACAGTGGTTTGTGTCAATAACTTTGTTTATCAACTTTAAATGAAATGAAAAGCACTAAGTTATGAACATTGTGCGAAATGAAGTAAAAAGTCTGCAATTGAAAAGTAACAAAAGGATTAAAACATCAAACAAGAGACTTCAGATCTTCTGCTCAGGTGACACACGATAAAGGGAAGAAACGACAAAAGGAGACAGACAGCATATAAAGGCATTAATTATAAAGCCAAATCAGGCAACATGGATTAATTTAATTGTTTAGAGTATGCGTGTTCGAGCCCCATTGTGAAAGCCCATAATTTCCCCCGGGATTCCCACAGAGCCACAGACAGTCCCTCTTCTTTATATATTCGGTTTCACATTTTATCATAGGCACACTGCATGTTAGTCATTTTCAGTGTTTATTTACAAACAGGAGCACTGCTGAGGAGTTTGATTCCATTAATCTCTTCAGTACGACATGCACGCGGGTAGACGTTTTGATTAACTGCGGTAACGTGAGCCCCCCGAATGAAAAACAGTGGTCAAGCCAGCCGCCGTCTGATTTCTGTTGCGCCTAAAGCAGTGTTATTATGGTACGGAAGAGGTGCGAGTGAGCCGAAGGTCCTGAAAGATACATACGCGGTGTTTTTTGTGATGCTCTTAGTGATTAGATGAACACAAATGCATACAACAGAAATGTATTGATATTACTAATAACAATCATGATTAGCCTATAGTTGTATGATTATTTTTTAATTACTGCAAATACAAAATTTACCTTTTATTTTATTTTGTGAACATAATTTATGTGAAATTTGACCTTTCACCAGCATAATTCCTCAACAGTTACTTCAGTGTTGCCATCCTAGTGTTCCCTCCCACAGCAAAAGCTAAATAAAGTTAACATGTTTCTGAACTTTGACCTTTCACCAAAACACTTCCTTCATAGGTGACACCACCAATTTCAGTTCTTCTGCTTCCTGGTGTCCTCTACTATCACTGCTGCAAATATCATAACATTTTACTGTAGCATCTTTGAGATATTACAGTCTAAAAACCCCTCCCACAGCAAAAACTAAAAAGACAGTTAACATTTCTGTGAATTTTGACCTTTCACCAAAACAGTTCCTTCGTAGGTGACACCACCAATTTCATTTCCTGTGCTTCCTAGTGTCCTCTACTATCACTGCTGAAAATATCATAACATTTTACTGTAGCATTTTTGAGAAATTACAGTCTGAAAACCCCTCCCACAGCAAAAACTAAAAAGACAGTTAACATTTCTGTGAACTTTGACCTTGCACCAAAACACTTCCTTCATAGGTGTTACGACCCCTGGCTCAAGGGGTGCAACATAAAAGAAGCGCTGATACAAAAAGCTCAGCAGATGGAAATTTATTTAACAAACTGCAACCAAATAACACAAAAATGTGGGTTCACTGCTGCTACAGACAAGGCTGCTTCCAAGGGGTGAGAGACCAAACTCTTCTGTGCTGCTCTTTTTATTCCCCATGCTTCCTCCGGATTGGCCAGCTCTAGCCTCCATGGGCCAATGTGCAGCTCAGGTTGACTGCACAGGTGCGAGCCAGTCACCTACTTAGCACCTGAGGAGAGAGGAGTGGAGAGAAAGAAGGCAGAAGAAAAACAAAACAAAAGCAGGCCAGCCTGGCATGTAACACCCCACCCTTATAAATCCAAACATGTTTGGAACTACATTGCCCGTGACAAAGTATCTGCAAGTATATTCTCTGATCCCTTCTTGTGCAGAATCTCCAGATTGTATCCCTGTACTATTAGAGACCAACGCATAAGGCGTTGATTAGTATTGCGCATTCTAGAGAGGAAGATGAGGGGGTTATGGTCGGTGAACACCTTGATAGGCTTACTGCTTGATCCCAAGTAAACTTCAAAATGCTGTAGTGCAAACAGCAGTGCAAGAGCTTCCTTCTCGATGGTAGAATATCTAAGTTGCTGGTTATTAAACTTACGTGAGAAGTAACTCACGGGGTGATCAATTCCCTGTTGATCTTCTTGCAACAGAACAGCTCCAGCCCCGACTGCACTGGCATCAACTTCAAGCTTGAAGGGCATGGAGAAGTCTGGGGCAGACAGGACAGGAGCGCAACACAAAATGCTTTTCAGATTTTCAAAGACTGTTGACACTCACCAGACCAAACAAAGGGCTTCGAAGGACTGGTTAAGGCGGTCAATATAGCTGCTACAGAGGAGAAGTTCTTACAGAACCGGCGATAGTACCCAGCCATCCCAAGGAAGCGGCGCAGCTCTCTCCTGGTAGTTGGCACAGGAAATTCAGCAATGGCCTTGATCTTTGCATCAACAGGACACACCTGTCCTCGACCAACCTGCTGACCTAGATACAGTACAGTACCCTTCCCAAACTCACATTTGGCAAGGTTAAGCGTTAGGGATGCAGTGGACAAGCGTTCAAAAACTTCCCTCAGAGTTGCCACATGACTGACCCAGTCATCAGAATACACAACAATGTCATCTAAGTATGCTCTGCAGTTTGAAATACCACCCAATACTTTGTTCACCAGTCTCTGAAAAGTAGCAGGGGCATTACACATGCCAAAGGGCATAACTGTATATTGCAAAAAACGATCTGGAGTTACAAATGCAGAAATTTCCGAGGCACGTGATGTTAAAGGAACTTGCCAGTATCCTTTTAACATGTCAAGTTTAGTTACATAATTTGCGGGACCAATTTCATCAATGCAGTCGTCAATGAGGGGCAACGGATATGCATCTGGTACAGTTACAGCATTTACCTTGCGGAAGTCAGTGCAAAACCTTGGACTTCCATCTGCCTTTGTATCTAGGAGACCACGGAGAACTCCATGGACTAGAGCTTGGTACTGCAAATCCATTTCTCACAAGGTAGTCCACCTCCTTCTTCATGACTTCCCTTTTTGCTGGACTGACCCGATACGCATGCTGCTTGATTGGTTTTGGGTCAGTCAGAACTATGTCATGAACTACAACTGAGGTCTGAGAGGGAATGTCATTAAATAAACATGGGAACTCATGTATGAGTTGTTCAACATCATAGCATTGGGGATTAGAAAGATGAGATAGGTAGTTAGGCAAGTTAGACAAGATCTCACTGTTACTTAGCCTCGCCCCCTGTGGCTTCGCATTTCCCATTACTAGCCCATCCTCATCATCAGAAGAGCTCACCTTTGTGAATGATGCCACCGGTGAGACAGACTTTACAACATGGGATGTTGATGATGCATTCTGGTCATCCTTGGCATGATACAGCTTCATCATATTAGCATGACACATCCGAGTCTTGCGCCTGCGGTCAGGAGTTTGAATGAGGTAGTTTGTGTTACTGAGTCTTTTCTCTACAACATAAGGACCAGAGAACTTAGTGGAGAGAGCAGACCCAGGTATGGGTGAAAGAAGCAAAACTTTATCACCCGGATTGAACAAGCGGATGACTGCTTTTTGGTCATACCGTCGCTTCATTTTGATCTGAGTAGAGGTCAAGGCATCTCTAGCCAAAGAGCAGGCCAACTGAAGGCGATCTTTGAGCTGTGTTACATATGCTGGTATACTTTTAACTGTAGTCTCCGGCATGACTAGCTGTTCTTTAAGGACTTTTAAGGGACCCCTAACCTCATGTCCAAACACTAGCTCAGCAGGACTAAAACCCAAGGATTCTTGTACAGCTTCACGGGCAGCAAACAGGACAAGAGGAACACCATCATCCCAGTCCTTTTGAGAACCATAACAGTGTTTGCGCAACATGGATTTCAGTGTTTGATGAAACCTTTCTAGTGCCCCCTGGCTTTCAGGATGGTAGGCACTAGAAGTCACATGTTTAATGCCTAATGTGGCAAGGGCTTGGGCAAACACTCTGGATTTAAAATTGGTGCCCTGATCTGTTTGAACTACTCTTGGTAGACCAAATACTGAAAAGTACTTCACCAGAGCCTTCACAATAACTGGGGCTGTGATTCTCCGAAGGGGAATGGCCTCTGGATACCTAGTGGAAGTACACATCAGAGTTAGCAGAAATTGGTTTCCAGCTTTTGACTTTGGCAATGGTCCGACACAATCTACAATTACTCGTTCAAATGGCTCACCCATTACTGGAATGGGGTTAAGAGGAGCAGGGGAGATCAACTGATTAGGCTTTCCTGCAACTTGACAAACATGGCAAGTACGACAATAATTGACAACATCACGTTTGAGTCCTGGCCAAAAGAAATGCTTAAGAACTCTGTTATAAGTCTTAGTGACTCCCATGTGTCCAGACCATGGATGATCGTGAGCCAAGGTGAGTACCTGGGAACGGTAAGTTGTAGGCACAACAACTTGGTAAATCATGTTCCAGTCCACCTCCTCTGGAACAGCATCAGTCCAGCAACGCATCAGCAGATCATCATCAAGAAAGTAGGCCACTTTCCTCCTTCTTGCTTCTTCCTGGCTGACAACAGAAGTTAGACATTTTAAAAGGGTGGAATCACCTTGTTGTGCTGTGATGAACTCCTTCCTAGTGGCTGGCAGCTTCACAGCCACTGGAGACAAGGATGTTCCAATCTTCGGCATCTGTATGTCAGGCTGACCTTTAGGACTGGTCTCTACAGCATCAGAAACGTCGTCTGTGATCAGAAAAGAGTCAGACAAGTCAGGACCATATTTGTTTGACTGGGCCCTTGTGACTACACAAGCAGGAAAAATGTCAGATGTATGTACTGTGTCAGACTCAGGGTTTGCTTCAGGACTGTCTATTACCTCAGGCACTGGCATAACCTTACCCCCAGCAAGGTCATTGCTCAGTATAAAGTCTACACCTTTGATGGGCAAGGCAGGAAGGACAGCAACATTAAACAGTCCACTGACTAGAGGAGACTCAACATGTATGTGATGCAAAGGAGCAGGGATGAACCTCATTCCCACACCCTGAACAACTGCACTCGACTGACATGATGATTCATATGACAAAGGTAAGATTCCCTCCCTAATAATGGACTGTGAACCACCTGTATCCCTAAGAATAGTTACTGGTAGCTGGTCTTTTCCAGTTAATGACACAAAGCCTTCTAAAATGAAGGGTTTAAAACAGGGATCAATATCATCCGGTGACTTTTCTGATAGTAACTTAGTATTAATTAAGCCCATGCCTTTTGGTTGTGAAACACTGGGCTGAGTACGTTTATGCTTCAAAGATAAACAGTCAGCAATCACATGACCCTTCTTGTGACAGTAGAAGCATTCTCGGTCAGCCCGTGGAGGTGACTGTGGACCCCTCGTCTTTTCATAAGGAGGATTGCCAGGGTTAAGCTTTTCATGTCGTGGGCCTGAACCCCTGTCTGGACGAAAGGAAGACACAAACACACTTTTGTGAGTTAACACAAATTCATCAGCCAAGACTGCTGCCTTCGACAAAGAAGTCACCTTTTGCTCATTTAAGAACACCACCATTCTCTCTGGTAGAGCATTCTTAAAATCTTCCAACAACATTAACTGTCGAAGAGACTCAAAATTATCCTTTGACTTCATTAGCAGCACACCACTTATCAAAGAGAACCCCCTTTTCACGTGCAAACTCAACAAATGTTTGGCCACTGGATTTTTTGTGATTCCTGAATTTTTGACGATAGGCTTCAGGTACTAATTCATAAGCACGCAAAATGGACTCCTTAAGCACATCGTACTGCATGCTGTCATCTATTGACAGGGAGGAGACAACTTCTTGTGCTTTACCCACCAGTTTGCATTGAAGCAAAATAGGCCACATGTCTTTTGGCCAATTTAGTGCAGTAGCAATCCTCTCAAATGCAGAAAAATAAGAGTCAACCTCGGACTCTCTAAATGTTGGCACTAACACAATATTTTTACTGACATCAAAACTTTGTTTCCCAGGGACTGTCTGCAAAGGTACAGATTTATCAAATGTATATGGTAATGTATGACCAGCAGAAATTTTCATGGCTTCCACATCAAGCTCCCGTAATCGGATTTCTTTGTCAACCTCTAGTTTTCGCAGCTGTAATCGAAGTTCATAATCTGCTTTACGAACCATCTCCTTTTCCTGCGCCTCCATCTGAAGGCGGGCTAGGCGAACCTTCAGCCTGGCATCCACGCTGGATCCACGGATCTCTGGGGAGAGAGGATCAAAGCGAGGCAAGGTGGCAGGAGGAGCCTCATGCTCATCTTTGCCACCCAACGGTGTGGCCATGGCAGTTTGCGCTTTGTCACTATCAAGGAGAGGGGAAACACCTGGTACAGCAGAGAAAACATTGTTAAGGGAGAACTCTGCCCCCGGCTGGGCAGAGTCAACAGGGATCACAAGGACACTTAATTCCAGCAACTTTCCCACTATTGTATTCTTAACTTCCCTTTTAACACCATATTTCTGAACAGAGATGTTAAAATGATTTGCAATACACAGTAAGTCATCCTTACGACAAGAATCTATTTTGTCAAGAGTGGGATTTTTTAGAAAGTCTTGTAGATCAAAACTCATTTTAACAACAAGATGTCAGACAACCCACCACAGTCTAACACAACAGAGCACCATCACCTAATTTATCAAATCACCCACTGCTGTGTACAGCAAGCAGCCCCTGAGTGTGTTGACAATCAAAAGCGAACCCCCTGGTACCTGCCTAGCTTGAACTAAAACCTGTGTATCTTCTGAGACTTACCGGGCCCGAGGCGTCTTTAAAAGCCAAACTTCAGAGAACCTTAGCCTTGCAGCCGAGGACCTGAAATGCTTACCCCCACCAGAGAAACATGTCTCCACCCAGAATCATCTCGAAAATAAAAAAGGCAAAATAATAAATGAGTGAACCGAAGGAGGGACAGACAACTCTGTCCAGCTGGAACACTCCCTGACTCACCAGGGTTATCACTGAAACCTTAAGTCAACAACACACAGAAACTATACTCACCAGGAACAAAAAGGCACAGCACCCCACAACTTAAACCAACTAAAGTTTAACTACAAAGTCTAGGAGAAAAAGAACAAAACTCATCCAGGTGTATATCTGATCCCGGACGAGCCCCCAATATGTTACGACCCCTGGCTCAAGGGTGCAACATAAAGAAGCTAGATACAAAAGCTCAGCAGATGGAAATTTATTTAACAAACTGCAACCAAATAACACAAAATGTGGGTTCACTGCTGCTACAGACAAGGCTGCTTCCAAGGGGTGAGAGACAAACTCTTCTGTGCTGCTCTTTTTATTCCCCATGCTTCCTCTTGATTGGCCAACTCTAGCCTCCATGGGCCAATGTGCAGCTCAGGTAGACTGCACAGGTGCGAGCCAGTCACCCACTTAGCACCTGAGGAGAGAGGAGTGGAGAGAAACAAGGCAGAAGAAAAACAGGCCAGCTTGGCATGTAACACCCAATATGTTACGACCCCTGGCTCAAGGGGTGCAACATAAAAGAAGCGCTGATACAAAAAGCTCAGCAGATGGAAATTTATTTAACAAACTGCAACCAAATAACACAAAAATGTGGGTTCACTGCTGCTACAGACAAGGCTGCTTCCAAGGGGTGAGAGACAAACTCTTCTGTGCTGCTCTTTTTATTCCCCATGCTTCCTCTTGATTGGCCAACTCTAGCCTCCATGGGCCAATGTGCAGCTCAGGTAGACTGCACAGGTGCGAGCCAGTCACCCACTTAGCACCTGAGGAGAGAGGAGTGGAGAGAAACAAGGCAGAAGAAAAACAGGCCAGCTTGGCATGTAACAATAGGTGACACCACCAAATTCAGTTCTTATGCTTCCTAGTGTCCTCTACTATCACTGCTGCAAATATCATAACATTTTACTGTAGCATTTTTGAGAAATTACAGTCTGAAAACCCCTCCCACAGCAAAAACTAAAAAGACAGTTAACATTTCTGTGAACTTTGACCTTTCAACAAAACAGTTCCTTCGTAGGTGACACCACCAATTTGATATCATCTTCTTCCTAGTGTCCTCTATCAGGTACATATAGCATAATATATTACTGTACCAAATTTGAGAAAATGTTATATTTGCATTTTAGTTTTTGCTTTGGGAGGGATATTTACAGTGCAATTTCTCTAAGATACTAAAGTAAAATGTTATGATATTTGCAGCAGTGATAGTAGAGGATACCAGGAAGGAGATGATATGAAATTGGTGGTGTCACCTACGAAGGAAGTGTTTTGGTGAAAGGTCAAAGTTCACAGAAATATTAACTGTCTTTTTAGTTTTTGCTCATGAAGGGGTTTTTAGACTGTACTTTCTCAGATATGCTACAGTAAAATGTTATGATATTTGCAGCAGTGATAGTAGAGGATACTAGGAAGCACAGGAAATGAAATTGGTGGTGTCACCTATGAAGGAAGTGTTTTGGTGCAAGGTCAAAGTTCACACAAATGTTCACTGTCTTTTTAGTTTTTGCTGTGGGAGGGGTGTTTAGACTGTAATATCTCAGTGATGCTACAGTAAAATGTTATGATATTTGCAGCAGTGATAGTAGAGGACACTAGGAAGCAGAGGAAATGAAATTGGTGGTGTCACCTATGAAGGAACTGTTTTGGTGAAAGGTCAAAGTTCACAGAAATGTTAACTGTCTTTTTAGTTTTTGCTCATGAAGGGGTTTTTAGACTGTAATTTCTCACAAATGCTACAGTAAAATGTTATGGTATTTGCAGCAGTGATAGTAGAGGACACCAGGAAGCAGAAGAACTGAAATTGGTGGTGTCACCTATGAAGGAAGTGTTTTGGTCAAAGTTCAGAAACATGTTAACTTTATTTAGTTTTTGCTGTGGGAGGGGTGTTTAGACTGTAATTTCTCAGTGATGCTACAGTAAAATGTTATGATATTTGCAGCAGTGATAGTAGAGGATACTAGGAAGCACAGGAAATGAAATTGGTGGTGTCACCTATGAAGGAAGTGTTTTGGTGCAAGGTCAAAGTTCACAGAAATATTAACTGTCTTTTTAGTTTTTGCTCATGAAGGGGTTTTTAGACTGTAATTTCTCAAAAATGCTACAGTACAATGTTATGGTATTTGCAGCAGTGATAGTAGAGGATAATAGGAAGGAGATGATATCAAATTGGTGGTGTCACCTATGAAGGAACTAATTTTATGAAAGGTCAAAGTTCACATAAATATTAACTGTCTGTTGAATCTTTGCTTATTGAGGGGTTTTTTAGACTGTACTTTCTCAAAAATGCTACAGTAAAATGTTATGATATTTGCAGCAGTGATAGTAGAGGATACTAGGAAGCAGAGGAAATGAAATTGGTGGTGTCACCTACGAAGGAACTGTTTTGGTGAAAGGTCAAAGTTCACAGAAATGTTCACTGTCTATACAGTTTTTGCTGTGGGAGGGGTGTTTAGACTGTAATATCTCAAAGATGCTACAGTAAAATGTTATGATATTTGCAGCAGTGATAGTAGAGGACACTAGGAAGCAGAATAACTGAAATTGGTGGTGTCACCTATGAAGGAAGTGTTTTGGTGCAAGGTCAAAGTTCACACAAATGTTCACTGTCTTTTTAGTTTTTGCTCATGAAGGGGTTTTTAGACTGTAATTTCTCACAAATGCTACAGTAAAATGTTATGGTATTTGCAGCAGTGATAGTTGAGGACACCAGGAAGCAGAAGAACTGAAATTGGTGGTGTCACCTATGAAGGAAGTGTTTTGGTCAAAGTTCAGAAACATGTTAACTTTATTTAGCTTTTGCTGTGGGAGGGAACACTAGGATGGCAACACTGAAGTAACTGTTGAGGAATTATGCTGGTGAAAGGTCAAATTTCACATAAATTATGTTCACAAAATAAAATAAAAGGTAAATTTTGTATTTGCAGTAATTAAAAAATAATCATACAACTATAGGCTAATCATGATTGTTATTAGTAATATCAATACATTTCTGTTGTATGCATTTGTGTTCATCTAATCACTAAGAGCATCACAAAAAACACCGCGTATGTATCTTTCAGGACCTTCGGCTCACTCGCACCTCTTCCGTACCATAATAACACTGCTTTAGGCGCAACAGAAATCAGACGGCGGCTGGCTTGACCACTGTTTTTCTTTCGGGGGCTCACGTTACCGCAGTTTTTGATTAGGGGTGCTGCAGAGTAGAAATGCCTGCATGCAGTGTTGGGAGTAACGTATTACAAAAGTAACGCAATGACAGTAATGTATTGCTTTTCCCTACAACGCAGTTATATAACGCATTACTAATAATACATCGGCAATAGTAGCCTATACCCTTCCAATCTCACGGTATAACTGACTTTAACCCGAAATTAAATGATTTTTTTTAATAATTCAACAACCTCTAGAAAAAAATTCGCAGCAGAAAAACAAATCCACGGGGTAAAAGAGTAACGTTATTAACTATGGGGATCTCGGCTCCTCTTAACAAGATGGAGCCGAGATCCTGCACTCTGCCTACGATCTCGACCATCGGATTCCGGCAACAGGAAATAACGTTACTCTGTCAGTAAATAAACACTGAAAATAATTACCATTATGCAGTGTTCCTGTAAATGATCAAATGTGAAAGCGAATAGCCTACATTAAGAGGGACTTTCTGTAGCCCTTTGCTGTTCAACTCACGTGAACTAACGTGCACGTGCGGCCAAAGCGAAAGTGAAAAAGGTTATAAAACATCATAATAAATGCTCTGATTCTGTGGGAATCCCGGGGGAAATTATGGGCTTTCACAATGGGGCTCGTGGGAAATACCTGAGAACACGGTGACTCTAAACAATTAAATTAGCCTAACCCATGTTGCCTGTTGGTGGATGGTAGCTTCCCTGTAGGATGACCCTTAAATTGATTTCTGTATGCCATGTATTTGTGCTTTAACTAATTACTTTCATGATTAGAAGCTGTTGTCAGTTCATCATGACCGATCCTGTCAGAGTGTCGGGAGATTCAAATAATCAGCGACGCTATGCTGCTGTACCTAAATGCCACAGCCTCTTACTTAAGAGACGATTCATCCTGTTTCACCCACCCGCGATTAATCGAAGATCGACGGTTCTGCACTTCAAAGTAGCCTACTAACTCAAAGTAATGCAAAAGTAGGCTAGTGTAAAGCATTAGAGTTCAGAGACAGTAATATTGTATTATGGCTAACTAATTACTCTCAAATGAAAGTAACTAATAATCTATAATATTACATTTTGAGTAACTTACCACTGCACGCATGACGACTGTGTGAGCACTTACAAACTTTCTTTCAACACAGACTGGTTATGGTTCACCAAGGTCCGGAACTCCATAATTATATGTATATATATATAAATAAAATCATTCTAATAAAAAACACTGATTACACGATCAACTAAAATGAAGGGAATGCGTGCGCAGCTGATTACAGCGTCTCCATTTCAACTTTAAAAACTGTCCACACATGGGGAATCACAATAAGCAAACCTTGTGCGTGCAGTGACTGAGAGCACCGCTGTGTGCGGACAGAGCTTTGGGCAAAACGTTTTGTGACATTCCGGGTGGGTGAAATAGGGTGAAGCGTTTCCCCATTAAAAGAGACGCTGTGCGCATTTACGCACGGGGCACAGCAGCATAACTTCATATTTAAATTGACACGCCGACAGGATCAGTCAGACTAACGTTGATTAATGTGTTCCATTACGCATCCTAAAGGTCTCACACGCAGTCTTACAGTGAAACAGTCCTAAGCTCCATCAGGGCGTCTAAATTATTTCAGAAACTATACTGTCGAATTCTGTTTCCTCTCCAAAGTTTTCAGTCTGTCCTGTCCTGTATTTATAACTACAGTTTTTAGGTTTGTTGCATATATGTCCCAGGTTGTTTGCTGTGACATTATTAAAATGACTGTCAGCAGCCTCTCTTATCATTAAAAGTAAACCGTTAAAGAAAACACTCATAAATCAGCACAATAAAGAAATCAGCTGGAAAGTTGAAAGGACAGGTAGATTTGGGGAAATCTGAGAAAATAATCAGTTGGGTTGCGGGCGGTTGATGATCTGTGCGTACATGATTATTCATATATTGTCAACCGATCCGCATCACACCAGTGTAGCTCCTATAGTCGAGATCAAATTATTAGGCTGTATTATCAAAAGGATCTTCTGCATTCAGCACTAACCTGCTGTATTTTATGTTGTCATGTAGTAACGATAGTGCCCATTATGTGGTCTGTGTCATGTCTGCACGTGTAATTTCCGCGCTGTGTTCGTCCCTGTCATTAGGAGGTGCTGCAGCACCATCCCCGTCCTATCTGGGAAGACTTTTAGGATCAATCTTAAAAATATTTTTATGCCGGTGAAACTTGTGGATAACATGTCTCTAGGTCCAATCAAATTTGTTGGTTTAGCCTCCTTTCTTTCTTTTCTGCACTTGCCAAATATCATCCTGTCGCTATAAGTCAGCTGTGACACAAACGAAAGTAAGAATTTACAGCCTCCACTCTACCTTACTGATGTCATTACATGATCGCCAGACCCCGGTAAGAACTCGTTGTATATCTATAATTTTGTCTTATACTGAAAAACAGCAATACATTGGCTGCCGTTTTCTTAATGTAAAACGATGTGGGCACAGTATTTCTTTAGTGTTTCCCTCATGTTAAGTGAAAGTTCCAAAGAAGCGCAATGCTTTAATTTCTAACTCGCAATTCTGAAATAACATGTGGCTATATTTTAATAAGTTATGAGATAAATAATTCAGCTCAATGTTTTGGGGAGTGAAAATATGTTTCTGCAGAGTTTACGTTAGTTTTTGAAAATGATTAAATTACCTGCTCCTGAAGATATACAATCATTCACCACTAGGTGGAACAAGATTTTAGGTTTGAAGAAATTTAGAGGTCTGCAGACTGGGCTTGATAAGGTGCTTTCTGTTTGTTTTGCTTGGTAAAAAAACAGAGAAGTTAAGAGTCAGAAAGGTTTATGAAGGATAAAATAGATAAAGACAGTAGTATCAGTAAAAGGAACAGGACACAAACTTTTAACTGTGAAATAATGAGCAGAGATGCAAAGACATTCATATAATAATCAAAGCTCGTTCCATTTCAGGATCACAAAAGAAAGAATGCACAAATTGGAAGAAACTTCTGAGAAGGAAAAACGTGTTCCTCTTCAATCCAGTGAATGATGTTTAAATGTCTTTTGTCAGATTTTCAACAGGTGAGGTGAAAATGCGATTACTTTAATATCAACAGACTTTTGCTGAATGAATTACTGAGTAAATTACTTTTCCTACAAACCCAGAGAGCGTCTGACCGATCCAGAAGGCCTGACAGGTGATGCAGCTCAACAACAGGATGAAACCAGTAACAAACTGGTGCAGGATGAGGGGAAACACACAGATGTAGAAGAAGAAGAAGAAGAAGAAGAAGAAGAAGAAGAAGAAGAACAACAACAACAACAACATGAACAAGAAGAAGAAGAAAGCAAGGATGAAGAGAAGAGACAGATGGGACACAGTGACGTTGGTAAGGGACAGATCAGAATCAACTGAATGAGTTGTTGAGTTGTGACACTAATTTATTTCATGTTGGACATCAGGAACTGCATCTGCTGCACAAAGAACAAGAATGACTCTGTGTTTTTCTTTCTCTTTAGTGACTGAGCCACAGAAACTTGATGATGGTCTGTCTAATCAGGAAGACACTCGTTCCCTCAGCAGTGACCAGCAAGCTGTCTCCGCGACAGCAGAGGTCCACGACAGGTTTGAAACAGCTGCTTTCATCTGTAACAAATATAACAAAACAATATGAAAATTACTAAAAGGAAACATTATTATAAAGTGTTTTATTTGGGTCTAATTTACAAATCTCCATCATATTAACATGGTGCAGCTGTCCTCCTTCTGTTTTCTGTGTTATAAATTTTATTTATCAGATTTTTGCAGGTGAGGTGAAAATGCTGGTAGTTTACTATTAACAGACTTTTGCTGAATGAATTACTGAGTAAGTTACTTTTCCTACAAACCCAGAGAGCGTCTGACCGATCCAGAAGGCCTGACAGGTGATGCAGCTCAACAACAGGATGAAACCAGTAACGTTCAGTGGTGACAACATTTATTTCATGTTGGACATCAGGAACTGACTCAGTCACAGAAACTTTATCAAGGTCTTTGTAATCAGGGAACCACATGTTACCTCAACTGTGACCTGTAAGTTGTCTCCATATCACCAGAGATCCAAGTCAGGTTTGAAACAGCTGCTTTCATATGTAGCAAACGTATGTAAAAGTAGAGCAAGTAAAGTAAAGGTAAACAGAATACTTTATTATAAGTTTTCCTGTTATAAAGTGATTCATTTGGGTCTAAATGGGTGTTCAACAAAAGTCAGATGTATTATAGTTTAATGCAGCTTTCTGCTGTTGCAGTGAGTCCATTTTTTCCTTTCTACGGTTTATATGGCCTCAGAAAAAAGAAAATCATGATATGGGTATAAGCAATAGGAAAGTCTTACAATTTGCTTCTAGCAAAGCATCTCATTAAAGCTGCAGTAGGGAATTATTTCAAAAATAACTGAAAATAACTGAAACTGTTACTATATCTTTACCTTAGTACCTGAGACAGATAATCAGGTTCCTCTGGCTCCTCCTACTGCTCCCAATGCCATTTGCAAGAGTCCACCGCTCTATACAAAACAAGTGTCAGTCCCTACTTGTGCACATGCTTAATAAGAGCATGCGCAAGGAGGGGTCCTTGCGCATGCTCTCATTAAGTCAAACTCAATATCAACAGCCCGGCTGCAGACATTTTGTCTCTTAAAGTCATGCAAAGCAGAAACAAGATGCTACTGACAGAGTTTTTGAGTTGGTCTTTTTATTAAATTATTATGTACTGTGCAAATAACATCTGCCTACACATGTACCGTTTACTTTGGACAACTCCCAGTCAGTTCTTGCCACCACACTCGTGTTGCATTCAGTAACAGTCCCAGCTCCTTATTGGTGCATGTAAAAAAAACCTGCTCTGATTGTTCATCTGCATTTCTTTATTCTTTCGCCAAACAGACCATCTGCATTTAAACTGGCAAGCGCATAACCAGTGTAGCTGATCGATCAGTCGTTCAACTGAGATCAAGCTGAACGACTGAAAAGCTGTGCAGTCGTTCAGCTAAAACGCTGGTGTGTAAGGAGATCATATTCGTTTTTAGTTTCTGTTTATAACCTAAAACGGAGTAGTAAGGATGGGGCCTGAGCCCTGGTCGACTGTGGTCAGCTGATGTTTTATTGTGTGGTACTGCAGAGTTGTTAACAGAGGAGCTGCTCCCCGCCCTCTGGTACAACACTCCTGACATGAGGGAAGGATCCGACTCTCTTCTCTTTTTAAATAGTCATATATCTGGTGTTTTAAACGCACATGCAGATATATCTGCAAGTAACTTACATTGGCCGATAATATCTGCAACACAATAAATCGGTCGGGCTCTTATTTACAATATTAGCCTGATATCAGTTCACACAGGCTATTGCGGTGTTTGTTGTCTAAATGGAAGATGGAAGTTATTCTAAAGAGATCTCAACTATCTTAAAAGCTGGGATGGGGTTGAGTTCCTGTCTAAGTAACAACAGTTAATAATGATTGACATTATGAAAAACCTTTTTTAATGAAAATAAAAAGATCTACAACTAGTCTATGAATTTCTTGACATCACAGTTTTAAATCAACAGATTTTTTCTCTGCCACACAGGTATGGAGGTCTGTCTAGGTGCCACACCAGTGGAGCAAATTGTGAAATATGAGGATGGTTTTAGCTTCCGGCACTCTTCAGAGATCTTAAGACACACAAAACAGAACTCCACCTTACATCGAGAACAGACGACATTTTTACACTTAGTTCTGTTATGCTCCATCAGCAAACCACAGGTGGGACAGGCACGGATGCAGGGACAGCCAGTGACATCCTTCACAGACTCAAAGACGATATCTGGACAGTTTCTCAGTGTTTCTAGTGTCTCATTGATGCAGCCATCGTTTTCACAGCGGTCTGAACGTGGAGCCGGACCTTTCCATTCCCTCAAACACTGCCAGCAGAATCTGTAAGGTCTTTTTTTGGCAGCTGTGCACGTTGTGCATTTGACGCTCAGATCACTGAGATCAGCCCTGACCACGCGAGACTTGCAGCCAGGACACTGTTGAGTGAAGTTACACAGAATGAGAGGTTTTAAAATTCACCCTTGTATTTTATGCACAACAAGAACAATTTTTTAACAACAGTGTAAATATAGTGTCACTGAGATACTTACAAATTTCACACCCAAGTCCTTGGCAGCGTTACGGGACATTTTCTTTTCAAAGTACTTCATTTCTTCTTTGGTTAGAAGAGCCATTTTACACACCTCCTCATATGGCCACTCAACATCACAGTTAGTCTGGCCACACACAAATCTGCACTCACCCTTATTAAAAAGAGAATCAAATAAAAACTTTAAAGAGTAGAAATCATAAAGCAAATTCTTCAGCAACTATCACCCTACTGCTGCTACATGGTACACTGCTAATAACCAGCATCAGTCTCCAGGTCAAATCCATGAGAAACCCAGCTGATAAGTCATATTGTCTTTTTAAAAAAAAGACTATTTTACCTACTATCCCTGGCGATTTCAATATCACTATATGTGTTATAATGTTTTATTGCTGTACTTTAAACCTGTGAAGCACCTTGGTTAATCGTGGTTGTTTAAAGTGTGCTAAATTAATAAGATTGATATTGATTACAACATGCTGCCATTATGCATTTTGTTTGTGAAGTTTATTCAGTGAAACGTCTTTGAAGTTAACGGTGAAGGTGAAGTAAACAGTGTACCTGGTCCAGTAACCTGCTACACCAGTTAGTGAGAGACATCGGAGTGACAGCATGACCACAGGACATCTTTGCTCTGAGAGACTTAAAGTCATCACACAAAACTATAAAAACCAAAACAAGGAGAAACGTGCAGTGTTATAAGCTAAAAGGGCAACATACTTCAAATTATTAATAATAATAAGTCACATCTACCTAGAAGCTTGTAGCCACATGGTGTTTGGATTAAGGCGTGTTAATGTGACATTTGGCTACTTACAGTCTAAGCAATCGTCTCCGTCGACGAATGTAAGTGTTCTGTCTCGAGGGTCGTAACACTTCTCCTGTTGTGTTGTTGTTTTATTGCTTATCTGTTGTCCGGAGTTATTGCTCTGTTGAATTGCCTCGCTGTTGCCCATCTTGACTAAATGTAATAGGCTATGTAGCCTGCTCATTCAAGCTAAACACCCTGATGCTTTGAGTTGTTTCGTTTGCTTTCGCTGTTTATTTCCATGAAGTCACATGACTTTCTGTTTAATAGGCTATGTGACGCAGGTCATAAAAAATCGGATATCCCGTATTTCTTTACCTAAAGTTTCTCTAGATACCTGAATAAACAACCCTGCAGAGCCCTCCATCCAGTCCTCATTGGAGGTTTAACAGCGAAATGTGCATCCATGTCTCGGAGGAGAGGAAAATCTCGTGAAGGTGTGCGAGGATGAAGAGCAGCTGAAGCATCACTGTAGGGGACCTGAAAAAGAAAATTATTCTGAAAATGAAGACATGTTGGCCTATATTTTTTGTGTCAATTTGTCAGTAGGCTATGACATGCAACTAGACATTAGGTTTCAGAGAGTCTAACAATGATGCGTCTTTTGAACACTGTTTCTACCTTTTAGCTGTTTAAAAATTGCCCTAAAACACATTTGAAGCTTTAGCATGTAGAATAAGGTTCTATAGAGCCTTTTATGAATGTAATAATTCGCCTATTTACTTCAACTTTTGCTACAGGTGACGACTTGCGGATTGTCTACCAAGCCAAGACGCTGCAGGATGCACTCTGGATTCCAATGAGATAAAGCACATCTCTGAAAGTCATACAGTGCCGAGACTGTCCGGAGGCTGAGGAAGCACACAAAACCGCATAGAGATGAATAATATGTGCGGTCAAGAGCAGCTCATGTCAACACATAAACAAATAAAGACACATGTACTCACTCCGTCCATGTTTTTTTTATATGATTTCCTGTATTAGACTAGCCTGTAAAGATGGAGGCTATTATGTCAACATTCATTCACAATCAGTGCAAACGATTTTTGCTCCTGCATGAAACGTCGCTGTCAAAACAAATCTGTAAGCTCTCATAAAGTAATCTGTTAAAGTTTTATGTGAGCAGAACGTTTTGAAGCCATTTAATGTCCTGTTTCTTTATATTTCTTTCACCAGCCTTAATAGTTACTGTCAGCCAATAACATACATTCTGTTGAGAAGAAGACGCAGCCTGTACATGTAGGCTGAACGCATGTGGTTTGTGCCAATAACCTTTGCCTGCACAGTAAACTACATAAAAATGGGCTTTCTAACATTGTTCTGCACTTATAGGTGGAAAGGTTTTGAACATTATGCAAATTGAAGTGTATAATCATTTAAAATGGCAATTTAAAAGCAACAAAATTATCAAAATTATCATCCAGAGACTTCCAGACGTCCTGCACAGGTTATTGACACGCAATAAATGTCAAATAAACAGAAAAGGAGACAGACTGTGCGGCATAAAAACATTGATTTTAAAGCCTTTTTTATTTATCTTTTCAAAACAGGCAACATGGATTAATTGTCTTATTTAATTGTCTAGAGTCTGCATGTTCTCACAGGGGTTTTCCACGAGCCCTATTGTGAAAGCCCCTATTTCTCCCCGGGATTCCCACAGAGACAAGCGCATTGATTATGATGTTTCCTAACCTTTGTTTTTGCTTTCGGTTTGAGCGCACGAGCGTTCATCTCACATTAGTGCAGGTGAAATGAACAGCTAAGGGAAAATACAGAAACTCCCCCTTGATAGAAACTCCCTCCTCTTACTGCCGGGAAGACTAGATCAATATTAAAAATATTTAAAAAAAATATTTGAAAAATATTTTAAGATTAAAGTTTTTTATAATAGGTCTCCAGGTCCACGCAAACTTGTTGGTGGAGCCTCTTTGATTTTCTTTACTTTCAATTTACAAATATCATCCTGTCGCTAGGCAGACAGCTGACAGTCAGCTGTGACACAAACGAAAGTAAGAGTAGCAGCCTCCACTCCACCTCACTGATGTGATAAAGTGATCTCCGCACCACGGTAAGACTCGCTATGTATCTCTAATTTTGTCTTATACTGCAAAACAGCAATAAATTGTCTGTCTTAAACCATTCAGATATAATTTTCTAAACGTAAAACGATGTAGGTAGGCTACAGTATTTATTTAGTGTTTCCCACTTGTTAAGTTAAAGGTCCAAAGACAGAAGCTCCGTGCATTAATTTCTAACTCGCAATTATGGAATAACATGTGGCTATATTTTAATAATTCACGAGATAAATAATTCAGCTCCATGTTTTTTTTTTTTTTTGGGGTACGTTTCTGCAGAGTTTGCCGAAGTTTTTGAAAAGTATTAAAATAAATTTGAGGGACTAGCAGGACTATGGCAAGCTGTACAACCTGCAGATATACAATTATTCACCACAAGGTGGAACCCAAGTGATTGACAGTTTGAAGAAAGTTTAGATTTTGGTCATCCAGAGCTTGTTAAAGGGATTTTGTTTGTTTTTCTGGGTAATAAACAGAGAAGTTAAGAGTCATAAAATGTTTATTATAGCATTATAAGGACAACATATCAGTAAAAGGAACAGCACATAATAATTTGAAAATTTACAAAACCTCTGTAATTGTGTGAAATTATAAGCAGAGATGCAAAACAAATGTGTAATAGTTAAGGCTCTATTTATTTCAGCATCACACGTGAAAACATGAGCACGTTGGAAGAAATTCGGATAGAAGAACGTGCTCCTCTCCAATCCAGTGAAGGGCGTCAAGATGAGAACACAAAGGCAGGGAAGGAGGAACAAACAGGTAATAAGGAAGAAGACCTACTGAATTGATTTATTGATTTATTAATTTTAAACTTTTCACTTTACTCATTTTATTCAGCTAAATGATGCATGTTTGATGCATGCAAATCTTTGACGGTAAAATATTTTTGTTTATAATCAGATGCTGCACCTGCTGAACAGCAGAGGAGATGGTGGAGCTGTCTTTTTTCTGTGTTTTTTAATTTCATTTTTCATTGCATATTTTGCAGGTGAGGTTAAAATGCAAGTCATTTCTTTAATAGTAACAGACTTTTGCTGAATGAATTACTGAGTAAGTTTCTTTTCCTGCAGACCCAGAGAGCGTCCGATCGATCAAGAACGACAGGATGAAACCAGTAACAAACTGCTGCAGGATGAGGGGGAACACACAGTGGTAGAAATAGAAGAAAAAGAAGAAAAGGATAAAGAGAAGAGACAGATGAGACACAACAGGTTTGAAAAAGCTGCTTTCATCTGTTACAAATATAATATAACAAAACATTATGCACATTATTAACAGGAAACATTATTATAAAGTGTTTTATTTGGGTCTAATTTACAAATCTCCAGCATATTAAGGTGGTGCAGCTGTCTTGTGATTCCTGTTTCCTGTGGTTTAAATTTCATTTATCGGATTTTTAGCAGGTGAGGTGAAAATGCTATTACTTTAATATTAACAGACTTTTGCTGAATGAATTACTCAGTAAGTTACTTTTCCTACAAACCCAGAGAGCGTCTGACCGATCCAGAACGACAGGATGAAACCAGTAACAAACTGTACCAGGATGAGGGGAGACCCACAGTGGTAGAAATAGTAGACGAAGTACACAAGGATGAAGGGAAGAGACAGATGGGACACAGGGACGTTGGTAAGGGACAGATCAGAATCAACTGAATGAGTTGTTGAGTTGTGACACTAATTTATTTCATGTTGGACATCAGGAACTGCATCTGCTGCACAAAGAACAAGAATGACTCTGTGTTTTTCTTTCTCTTTAGTGACTGAGACACAGAAACTTCATGATGGTCTGTCTAATCAGGGAAAGACTTGTTCCCCCAGCAGTGACCTGCAAGCTGTCTCTGTGACAGCAGAGGTCCACAACAGGTTTGAAACAGCTGCTTTCATCTGTAACAAATATAACAAAACATTAGGCAAATTATTAACAGGAAACATTATTATAAAGTGTTTTATTTGGGTCTAATTTACAAATCTCCATCATATTAACATAGTTCAGCTGTCCTCCTTCTTTTTTCTGTGTTTTAAATTTTATTTACCAGATTTTCAGGTGAAAATGCTTTTACTTTAATATGAACAGACTTTTGCTGAATGAATTACTGAGTAAATTACTTTTCCTACCAACCCAGCGAGCGTCTGACCGATCCAGAAGGCCTGACAGGTGATGCAGCTGAACGACAGGATGAAACCAGTAACAAACTGGAACAGGATGAAGGGAGACAGACAGATTTGGAAGTAAAAGAAGAAGAAGAAGAAGAAGAAGAAGCAGAAGAAGAAAACAAGGATGAAGAGAAGAGACAGATGGGACACAGTGACGTTGGTAAGGGACAGATCAGAATCAACTGAAAGTAATTCAGCCCTCATCTATTAGAATGAGTTGTTGAGTTGTGACACTAATTTATTTCATGTTGGACATCAGGAACTGCATCTGCTGCACAAAGAACAAGAATGACTCTGTGTTTTTCTTTCTCTTTAGTGACTGAGACACAGAAACTTCATGATGGTCTGTCTAATCAGGGAAAGACTTGTTCCCCCAGCAGTGACCTGCAAACTGTCTCTGTGACAGCAGAGGTCCACAACAGGTTTGAAACAGCTGCTTTCATCTGTAACAAATATAACAAAACATTATGCAAATTATTAACAGGAAACATTATTATAAAGTGTTTTATTTTGGTCTAATTTACAAATCTCCATCAGTAACATATTAACGTGGTGCAGCTGTCCTCCTTCTTTTTTCTGTGTTTTAAATTTCATTTATCAGATTTTCAGGTGAAAATGCTTTTACTTTAATATTAACAGCCTTTTGCTGAATGAATTACTGAGTAAATTACTTTTCCTACCAACCCAGCGAGCGTCTGACCGATCCAGAAGGCCTGACAGGTGATGCAGCTGAACAACAGGATGAAACCAGTAACAACCTGGAACAGGATGAAGGGAGACACACAGATTTGGAAGTAAAAGAAGAAGAAGAAGAAGAAGAAGAAGAAGAAGAAGAAGAAGAAGAAGAAGAAGAAGAAACAAGGATGAAGGGAAGAGACAGATGGGACACAGTGACGTTGGTAAGGGACAGATCAGAATCAACTGAAAGTAATTCAGCCCTCATCTATTAGAATGAGTTGTTGAGTTGTGACACTAATTTATTTCATGTTGGACATCAGGAACTGCATCTGCTGCACAAAGAACAAGAATGACTCTGTGTTTTTCTTTCTCTTTAGTGACTGAGACACAGAAACTTGATGATGGTCTGTCTAATCAGGGAAAGACTTGTTCCCCCAGCAGTGACCTGCAAGCTGTCTCTGTGACAGCAGAGGTCCACAACAGGTTTGAAACAGCTGCTTTCATCTGTAACAAATATAACAAAACATTATGCAAATTATTAACAGGAACCATTATTATAAAGTGTTTTATTTGGGTCTAATTTACAAATCTCCATCATATTAACATAGTTCAGCTGTCCTCCTTCTTTTTTCTGTGTTTTAAATTTTATTTACCAGATTTTCAGGTGAAAATGCTTTTACTTTAATATGAACAGACTTTTGCTGAATGAATTACTGAGTAAATTACTTTTCCTACCAACCCAGCGAAGCGCCTGACCCGATCCAGAAGGCCTGACAGGTGATGCAGCTGAACGACAGGATGAAACCAGTAACAAACTGGAACAGGATGAAGGGAGACAGACAGATTTGGAAGTAAAAGAAGAAGAAGAAGAAGAAGAAGAAGCAGAAGAAGAAAACAAGGATGAAGAGAAGAGACAGATGGGACACAGTGACGTTGGTAAGGGACAGATCAGAATCAACTGAAAGTTATTCAGCCCTCATCTATTAGAATGAGTTGTTGAGTTGTGACACTAATTTATTTCATGTTGGACATCAGGAACTGCATCTGCTGCACAAAGAACAAGAATGACTCTGTGTTTTTCTTTCTCTTTAGTGACTGAGCCACAGAAACTTCATGATGGTCTGTCTAATCAGGAAGACACTCGTTCCCCCTGCAGTGACCTGCAAGCTGTCTCTGTGACAGCAGAGGTCCACAACAGGTTTGAAACAGCTGCTTTCATCTGTAACAAATATAACAAAACATTATGCAAATTATTAACAGGAAACATTATTATAAAGTGTTTTATTTGGGTCTAATTTACAAATCTCCATCATATTAACATAGTTCAGCTGTCCTCCTTCTTTTTTCTGTGTTTTAAATTTTATTTACCAGATTTTCAGGTGAAAATGCTTTTACTTTAATATGAACAGACTTTTGCTGAATGAATTACTGAGTAAATTACTTTTCCTACCAACCCAGCGAGCGTCTGACCGATCCAGAAGGCCTGACAGGTGATGCAGCTGAACGACAGGATGAAACCAGTAACAAACTGGAACAGGATGAAGTGAGACACACAGATTTGGAAGTAAAAGAAGAAGAAGAAGAAGAAGCAGGAGAAGAAAACAAGGATGAAGGGAATAGACAGATGGGACACAGTGACGTTGGTAAGGGACAGATCAGAATCAACTGAATGAGTTGTTGAGTTGTGACACTAATTTATTTCATGTTGGACATCAGGAACTGCATCTGCTGCACAAAGAACAAGAATGACTCTGTGTTTTTCTTTCTCTTTAGTGACTGAGACACAGAAACTTGATGATGGTCTGTCTAATCAGGGAAAGACTTGTTCCCCCAGCAGTGACCTGCAAGCTGTCTCTGTGACAGCAGAGGTCCACGACAGGTTTGAAACAGCTGCTTTCATCTGTAACAAATATAACAAAACATTATGCAAATTATTAACAGGAAACATTATTATAAAGTGTTTTATTTGGGTCTAATTTACAAATCTCTATCAGTAACATATTAACATAGTGCAGCTGTCCTCCTTCTTTTTTCTGTGTTTTAAATTTCATTTATCAGATTTTCAGGTGAAAATGCTTTTACTTTAATATGAACAGACTTTTGCTGAATGAATTACTGAGTAAATTACTTTTCCTACCAACCCAGCGAGCGTCTGACCGATCCAGAAGGCCTGACAGGTGATGCAGCTGAACAACAGGATGAAACCAGTAACAAACTGGAACAGGATGAAGGGAGACAGACAGATTTGGAAGTAAAAGAAGAAGAAGAAGAAGAAGAAGCAGAAGAAGAAGAAAACAAGGATGAAGGGAATAGACAGATGGGACACAGTGACGTTGGTAAGGGACAGATCAGAATCAACTGAAAGTAATTCAGCCCTCATCTATTAGAATGAGTTGTTGAGTTGTGACACTAATTTATTTCATGTTGGACATCAGGAACTGCATCTGCTGCACAAAGAACAAGAATGACTCTGTGTTTTTCTTTCTCTTTAGTGACTGAGACACAGAAACTTCATGATGGTCTGTCTAATCAGGGAAAGACTTGTTCCCCCAGCAGTGACCTGCAAGCTGTCTCTGTGACAGCAGAGGTCCACAACAGGTTTGAAACAGCTGCTTTCATCTGTAACAAATATAACAAAACATTATGCAAATTATTAACAGGAAACATTATTATAAAGTGTTTTATTTTGGTCTAATTTACAAATCTCCATCATATTAACATAGTTCAGCTGTCCTCCTTCTTTTTTCTGTGGTTTAAATTTTATTTACCAGATTTTCAGGTGAAAATGCTTTTACTTTAATATGAACAGACTTTTGCTGAATGAATTACTGAGTAAATTACTTTTCCTACCAACCCAGCGAGCGTCTGACCGATCCAGAAGGCCTGACAGGTGATGCAGCTGAACGACAGGATGAAACCAGTAACAAACTGGAACAGGATGAAGTGAGACAGACAGATTTGGAAGTAAAAGAAGAAGAAGAAGAAGAAGAAGAAGAAGCAGAAGAAGAAGAAGAAGAAGCAGGAGAAGAAAACAAGGATGAAGGGAATAGACAGATGGGACACAGTGACGTTGGTAAGGGACAGATCAGAATCAACTGAATGAGTTGTTGAGTTGTGACACTAATTTATTTCATGTTGGACATCAGGAACGGTCGGTTACGTTGTAACCTTGGTTCTCTGAGTGGAGAGACTATCTCTCCACCGTTACATATTCCATATGTACGGGGATGATCCCCTGAGATCAGGTACGTGGAAACCTCTTTAAGACACACCGGCTTGCCCGGCCACGCCCCATAGGTCACCTATAAAGCACCTGCGTCGGCGTGAAATCACTGATAGTTTGATCGGAACCGTCTCCGAGCGGCCTGCAGTTGGAGAGATAGTCTCTCCACTCAGAGAACCAAGGTTACAACGTAACCGACCGTTCTCTATCGTGTTGAGACTATCTCTCCACCGTTACATATTCCATATGTACGGGGAACTCTTTAAGACACCCCGTGAGGAGACCGTGCTACCCAAGCCCATATAGTGAAACAAACGAACTATTTACAAATGTACACTATTTACACACCAACCAGGTCAAGGCCCCGCAAGTCGCAAAGGCCAAGCCTGAGAGGCAGAGGGGCTGCTGGAGAGTCCGCAAGACGCAAGACCACCCCAAGGAATGCATGGAGGCCACTCAGGGCAGCCCGCAAGGCGCAAGGCTGACCACAGAGACGACTACCAGCGTAATGACCAACCAGCCCAGGCTGCAGTCATTTACTGATGAGATACGCCCAGCACTCGCTCACCAAAGGAGGGGCCGGCTGCCACATTCAGACGGTAGAATCTGGTGAAAGTGGACTGAGACGACCATGTAGCTGCTGCACATATAGCCGCAAGGGAGGCTCCCCGCCACAAGGCCCAAGAGGTAGCAATGCCACGGGTTGAGTGTGCTCGCACCCCGGGCGGGACGGGCACCCCCGAAGACATATACGCCTGCTTAATAGCGTCTACAACCCAGTGGGACAGCCTCGACTTTGACAGAGGCCTGCCCTGGCTCCGGGACTCAAAGCAAATGAAGAGCTGGTCCGTCAGCCTGAGAGCCCGAGTGCGCCTGACATACTCCGTCAGCTCTGACAGGGCACAACATGGACTGGGTTGGCTCGTCCTCCTGTCCCTCCACGGGACAGAAGAGAGACCGAAGCTCGATTGGCTGGGTCAGATGGAATTCGGACCGAAATCTTAGGCAGGAAAGCTGGATTGGGGCGAAGGATTACGCCTGCCCCATCAGGCAGGAACCTGCAGCACTGGTCGTGAACAGACAGTGCATGGAGCTCACCTATTCTTCTGGCTGAGGTTATAGCCAAGAGGAATACAGTTTTGAGGGAGAGCCACTTCAGATCAGCTGACCCAAGGGGCTCAAAGGGAGATTGCTGGAGAGCCCCAAGGACCACGTCCAAATCCCACAGAGGGACTGAAGGTCTGGTCTTATGAACCGCCAACCTCTGAGAGCCTCTGAGAAAGCGGGAAATAAGGGAACAGTCCTGCTCTTTCAGTGTGGAAGCACCTACACGGACTGCCTTAATAGCCGCCACCATCCCTCGCAGGGTTACGGCTGACTTCCCTGCCTCCAGCTGGGTTTGCAGGAATGACAGGATGTCCTGTGCTCTCGCAGAGTAAGGATCCACCTGTCGAGTGCCACACCATGTGGCAAATACCCCCCAGCGGTAAGAGTAGGCAGCCCTAGTAGAAGGAGCCCGAGCCTCCTGCAGCGTTCTCACCACGGGCTCTGGCAAGCCGAGGGCCCGGAGGCCGTCCCTTTCAGGGGCCAGGCCACCAGCCGGAGTCCCGCCGGGAATGGATGAAACAGGGTGCCACCCGCCTGTGACAGCAGGTCCCTCCTGTGCGGGAGCTCCCATGGCGCCCCCGTCCAAGAGGGGTGGGATCGCTGAGAACCACGTCATGTGAGGCCAAAGAGGCGCCACCAGAATCAGCCTCACGGCATCTACCATCACTCTTCTGAGAAGAGGCTGGAGAAGAGTGAAGGGAGGAAAGGCATAAAGGAGACCTCGGGGCCACGGGTGGGCCAGAGCGTCCCAGCCCAGAGGTGGATTGTCGCCCTTCAGGGAGAAGAAGAGGCGACAATGTGCCGATTCCCTGCATGCAAACAGGTCGGCTTCCGCCCTGCCGAAGCGGTGCCATATCTCCCCCACCACTTGAGGATGGAGCCTCCACTCCCCTGGATGGGGTCCCCCTCTTGACATAATGTCCGCTGCTGAGTTCAGCGGCCCTGGTATGTGCACCGCTCTGAGAGAGCAGAAGCGGTGGTGAGCCCACAGCCACAACTCGGTCGCCAGTTTGCAGAGGACAAGGGAGCCCAGCCCCCCCTGCCTGTTTATGTAGGCCGCCGCCACTGTGCTGTCTGTCCGGACAATGACATGGTGGCCTCGTAGCCTGGGCAGAAACTGGCAAAGTGCTAGGTGCACAGCTCTTAGCTCCAAGACATTGATGTGCTGACTCACCCAGGGGCCGTCCCAGCGGCCGCTGACCCCCCAGCCATCGTGCACGGCGCCCCAGCCTGACTGGGACGCGTCTGAGAATACCAGTCGGCGATACACTACCGGTCCCAGAGTACTTCCTCTCTCTATATTGGTTGGGTCCCGCCACCAGCGAAGGGCTCGGTACAGCCTGCGGGAGACCGAGACCCTGGCTTGGCGGGAGCCCTGTGGACAAAGGCCCAGGCTCAGCAGGCACCTTTGGACGGGTCTCATGTAGAGGAGGGCAAGGGGAACTACCTGCACTGTGGCGGCCATTAAGCCCATTAGGCGAAGGCAGAGCCCCCAGTTGACCTGTGAGTGCAGCTGAAACTGGCAAAGGCAAGCTGTGAGGGCCAGCTGTCTCTCGGGTGTCAGAACTAGCGTAGCCCTCCTTGAATCCAGAACCATGCCCAGAAATGTTATCACCTGGGAAGGCTGGAGCCTGCTCTTCTCGACGTTGTGACGAAGGCCCAGGCCCTGAATGTGCTCCAGGAGCAGAGCTACATGACAGCCGACATAGCTCCTCTGAGTCCCGCACAAACCAGCCAATCGTCGAGGTAATTGAGGATCCTGAGCCCCCGCTGCCTCATGGGTGCAATGACCGCATCCATGCAGCGGGTGAAGGTCCGGGGAGCCAGCGAAATGCCGAAAGGCAGAACCTGAAACTCGAACACCCGACCCTTGAAGCCAAACCTCAGGAAACGCCAGTGCCCCTGCCAGATGGGTATCTGGAAGTACGCATCTTTGAGGTCGATGGTAGCAAACCAATCCCCTGCTGTGATGGCTTGTCGTACCCTGGGGACCGTCAACATCTTGCATCTCAGGGGGCGGAGGTATTTGTTGAGCCCCCTGAGGTCCAGAATAGGACGGAGTCCCCCATCCCGTTTGGGGACCAGGAAATAGCGGGAGAAAAACCCAGCCTGGTGATCCCCAGACTCCACCTCCCGTATGGCAGCTTTTGCCAAGAGGGTGGATATCTCTTTCTGCAGTACCTCTGCGTGACCAGGGTCGTTCACCGAGGTAAAGGTGGGGGACCTTGTCACGGGTGGTCTGCGGCAAAACTGTATCCGGTAACCGTGGGTCATGGTTGAAACGACCCACGGGTCCGCACCCAAAGCCAACCATGCTGCCGTGAACGGGGCTGTCGGCGCATACTGGCTGGCTGGGTCCCAGGAACTGTCAGGAAGGAGGGGGCTGCCTCGAGGGCCCCCCCGACCGCTTCCCCTTGGCAGCTGCCCCTCCCCCACGCCCCCGACGTGGGTTGCTACGCCGCCGCATAGCCTCGAGCTGGGGCCGAAGGTCTCCTGGACCCCATCTTGGGGCCGGCGTCGGTGGCGGTACAGGGGCCTTTGCCTCCCTGTAGCCCCTGGAGCGCCTGGAGAAGCTACCAGAAATCACCTGTGCGCAATGGCGACTTTCCTGTGCCTGCTGCAACAGTTTAGCTGCGTCCAGTCCAAACATAGCCGAGGGCTCTACTGGCAGTCTCAGCAAACAGTCACGATCCGCTTGTTGGAGCTGGGACTGAGACAGCCACAGGTGGCGCCTTGCAACTGTGAAAGATGCTAAGGCCCTGCCTGCAGCCACTGCCTGCTCCTTCATAATGGAGGCAAGGTAAGAGGAAACCTCCTGAAGTTCCCCTGTAGGACTGGGGCTGACAGGACCCTCCGTCACCTGATGAGACAGGTGGCGCAGGTAGAGAGACATAATGGCGCAGAATTAGCTAAACAGGTCTGCGTAGCCATAGCTCTATGCAGCTTAGCCAGCAACCCATCCATAACCCTACAGTTCTTGCTAGGGCAGGTGGCCTTGCCAAGCACTGAGCTGGAGGGAGAGACCAGAGAGGAAAGGGCTTGATCCATCGGGGGGAGAGGCCCACAGGCAACCTGCTCCCTGCCTTGCACATTTGCAAACCTCCTACAGGAGCTAGACCACTTGTGCGTGGCTGCCGGTGAGACAAACTGGCCACACACCAGGTCCTTAAAGTCAGGCAGAAGAGGGACCTGTACCGGTGTGGAGCGCACCTCCGTATTCTCATCAAACCGAAGGGGGGCGCTGTCAGGGTCTCAGGGGGCGCAATACCCAGGGCTGCGACCGCCCTGCGGATAAGGTGGTCAAAGCTCTGAACCGTGGAGTCACCACCTACATGCGCTGCCACGTTCTGCCCACAGGACATGTCACCGTCCTCGGAGGAGAGCACAGTTTCCACATCCACATCCACATCCTCCTCCTCTTCCTCCGGCATGGAGGTGGGGGGAGGAGAGGGGTTACGAAACAGGCCTGCTGAAGGTCTAAGAGCAGAGGGAGGAAGGGAAGCCTGCCAGGACCCAGAACACTCCCCTCTGTCTGTCTTAGCGTCAGCCTTTCTGCGCACTTTCAACCGGGGGCTCTTCAGAAAGAGAGGGGCATGCTCGCTTCCTTTCAAAGAAGCAGCAGCGGGCCTCTCTAGTACGTGCTGGCAATATAAAACAGTCCATGCATGACTGAGGGTTTTCCCTGGACAATATGGCATGTTGGTGACCCAAACACAGGACACACTGGTCATGGCCATCTTCAACTGGCAGAGGAATGCTACAGCCCACACAATTATGTCCCTGTTGGCTTTCCATATCGACCATCTCACGGTGAGAGCGGAGGGGGCCGGGCCGGCAGGGGGAGCACCCTCCGTCGTACTTCCGTGTTTACCCTTAGCTTCTGAGAGGCTAATAGCTCGGCGTGCTAGCACAGCTATGCCTCTGTTCTCCTCTCTGTCTTCTTTCACTCTTGTTTCGAGATGTCAGGTGTTAGCCGACACCGGCATGCACGCAGACTATGTTCTTCCCTGAGCAGCGTGAGCCAGAGCACCCGGCAATACTGACTCGAGGGAGTTGGCTTCCGCCGCCGTCCTGGGCTCTCAACCGAGGCAGCGTGGAGATGCCAGTTCGGCAGGAAAACAGGTGTCTGTCACGTCTGTTAGCCGACTTGATGTCTGCGCTCAGCACGGACCCCACCGGGCGCGTCAGCTCACGAGACCGCAAGCAATACGCCGGAAAGGGGGACACACACAACCGGCGGACCCGCAGCCGCTGTCACCGGACTCCCGGAGACAGCTACTGCGCTTCTTGTTGAAAGAAGGGAAACAGCAATCCAAGGAGGCTGCCCGAAGACAGGCTCCCAAACTACAGCAGGTAAAATCTTTTCCCTGTGAGCTCGGACTCTGCTGTAACCCACTTGCTTTTTCTGTCTTTGTAATGGAGATTGTCTTCACGCACGTACCCTCTCAGGTGGAGATCAAACAATCAGTGATTTCACGCCGACGCAGGTGCTTTATAGGTGACCTATGAGGCGTGGCCGGGCAAGCCGGTGTGTCTTAAAGAGGTTTCCACGTACCTGATCTCAGGGGATCATCCCCGTACATATGGAATATGTAACGGTGGAGAGATAGTCTCAACACGATAGAGAACTGCATCTGCTGCACAGAGAACAAGAATGACTCTGTGTTTTTCTTTCTCTTTAGTGACTGAGACACAGAAACTTCATGATGGTCTGTCTAATCAGGGAAAGACTTGTTCCCCCAGCAGTGACCTGCAAGCTGTCTCTGTGACAGCAGAGGTCCACAACAGGTTTGAAACAGCTGCTTTCATCTGTAACAAATATAACAAAACATTATGCAAATTATTAACAGGAACCATTATTATAAAGTGTTTTATTTTGGTCTAATTTACAAATCTCCATCAGTAACATATTGTATTAAAACATTTATTTCACCTCTTTAGGATCGTCAGGGATAGGCACTCAGAAATGACCAAACAAACACATATACTTCTGTGATATTATGGCACTTTAATCACACTAAGCAATGTCTCCAATACAATCTTGGTATAAAGCACACAGACTCTTACCGTCGCTAATAGAGTGGAGAGCCAACACCCTCGGCAGAGCAAGCTTTAACACCGGCTGGGCGTCCGTACGCAACCCGCAGCAGACTCTACAGAGAGTTGGCTTTCCCCCTTTCTTATACTATTTTTGTGTGTGCGTAAGGGAAGGGTGAGTGGCCATCTCAGACCTTCCGTCGCCACACCAATGTGTTATCAAATGGCTTGGTGCTTGAGTCATTTCCCTTCCTTTACATTGTTCTGCAACGGTCATGTCAAACATGACGTTTCTTGCAAACAATGGCTCCAGATATAACCACAGCTCATCAACGGTCATGTCACAGCGTTCCTTGAACGGTCATGTCACAGCGTTTCTTGCAAACAATGGCTCCAGAGTACAATACAAACAAGTTATATATAAGCACAGTTTATCAACGGTCATGTAAAACAGCACAAACAAGGTGTTCTCTTCTCATTCCACTCTTGATGTTTTACATCAGTTGATGTACTGTTCATGAGTATATGGCAAATAATCAAGACCTTCCGGTCCCACTTCATTAAGCAGGTTATGATATAGCAAAGCCCAAGCTTCATCTAAGGTGAGATTTTGTCTCACCTGTTCATATACTAAATTGGCTCTGCCACCTGGCTGAATATATAGGTATGCGTTGGGTGAGGTACGAGTATTATCTCATATAGTCGGACCCCAAATGGGCCATCACACACTGTTAATGACACGATCATCGCATTCGCTGAAATATCACCCACTCCACCTCCTATGCCTAACATAAACATGTGCATTACATAGTCAGGATACATATTCCCACAATTAACAAGATAAGGGTGGCACTAACGTAGTCCTCAGCGGTGACAGACATTCCTGTAAAATGTCCCACCAATGATGAGCCGACGCTTGTTGCACTAATTTAGCCGCGATGTTGAACCCGTCCGCTAACTACCAACGTGGACACCATGAGACTGGAGACGTTAGACTTATGTGACTCTATCAGTTTTGGACCTCAGTGGAGCTCTCCAATGCGCATTTAAAGCTCCAATGACAATGTCCATGGGCGTGTAATACATCCCACTGTACTGTAGTCAACCTATGTGACACAGTATAATTAGTCAAACGATAAGTCTGGTTACCCCAATGCCATAGGTGCACATTTGATAGACAGCCAACTGAACGGAACCGATGGTACCTGTGAGTTATTTTTCATTGTAGCCACACAGAGGGTGTGTGGTCCAATTTGCCACAACATCTCCCTGGCTGGCTCTCTTGTCCAATCACAAAGTACGACCTCTGAGTCGGTTAGACACGGATTTGAATACTGACTTCTGTAGCGTACAGGCCATCCCCTATCTGTTAAGTCACATAAATCAGAGTCAAAGGTGTTATTGGTTTTGGCTCAAACCACTCTCCAGTCATATGCAAGAACCAAAAACCACTTGTCGTTATGACAGGCAGAACTTCATATTTACAAACCACCTTTGTTTGTGTCACATTAAACTGAGTCCAGTAACCAGAACATTGAGTGGCATTGCACACAGTATGTTCAGCATGTAGTTGCAGCCACAAGTTGTCTGATATATTCCAGACATTTCTCCATTCTCTGTAGTTACTGGTGGTCACAATTCTTTGAAATCTCTCCTTTTGAGCTTCTGCATGTAACATTTGCAATGCACATGTGGTCCAATTACCAATATGAGAGAGATTCTTCAAGGCATCATATGTTTCATTCCATAATTTCAAGTCCCATTGAAAGACTGTACTCCACAATTTAGCATTTTCCATTTGTCCTACTAATGAGGTTGGTAACCACACTCCCATCTGATGTAGTGAATCAGAGGCATACTGCCCTGTATTAGACAACATAGTCCTAGTGACTTCGTTATCAGCTGTATTAGCTATCCCATACAGTGTTCCTGTCCCTCCTAACATGGTGTCATACCACGCACGCCGTTTCCTGGTGCACTTAGGCAATTGAGGAAACCGTATAGTCCAAAATACTTTAGTTTTTACTTTAGCTTGAGTCAAGTGTGTGCACGTATCTATAATTGGGGCCAGATTGGTATTTACTGCACTTGGATCTTTTGGAAACACCCAAACAAAGTACAAAAACATACGTCGCCCTATAATAGGCGTACCATTGATCACCTGGATTGATTCAGTGAGTACAAGGGACCAATTAGTCCCATTTTGCGCCATATTTGTTCCATTCATAAACCTTGCTTGCATATTCACATCAGCATTCATTATCAGTGTATCTCCTTTTGCAGCCACAGGGATCGAAAGTCCTTTGTAGCATGATTTGCATAGATATAGCTGTCCTTCAGTCGTTATATTAGCTATCATGCATGTTTCGCTTGCTGGGCAAGTGAAGTCGTCCTGTGTCCTATTGGCGTCACTCTTTTTCCATCCCCACCGGGTATACGGCACGGGCTCTAACACCTGCCCCTCTGTCATGGCCCAACAACCTAACATCATGGCAGAAAGGACATGGAGGCAGATGGCCAAACAGACGACACCGCCAATTCCGTGGCCCCCGATGATATCCATGGCTTGGTCTAGTGGCCTTCCGTCCGATCAGTAACTCCCACCACGGCATGAATTCTAAAACACACCGTTAGAGACTGTAAGATAGAATAACAGTTATTAGTTTTCTCTCAGATAACATTTGCTTACAGGTACATTAATCCATTTTTCTTCTCCTTGATATAGAACACTAACTGTAGCATCTTTCCCTTGTGCTATTATTTCAGCAGGCCTTGGTGGCCCAACAGTCTGTTTCACCCAGACCTTAGCGCCCACTGAGTCAGTAGATCCAAAACCAGCTTCCCCCCTTGATGTAAGAATTACTGGTTTAGGGATCTCTTGTACTGCTCCCATCTTGCAGGGCTTAATGACTAATTGTGCAATCTTGTCCCCTTTATTTAACACTAGTGGCTGCGTGTTAAATAGCCTGCAGACCACCCCCAATTCTCCTTGATAGTCAGCATCTATTACTCCTGCTTGTATTGTTAACCCTTTCAGAGACAAGCCACTCCTGGGCAAAATATGCCCAGTATGTTCCTTTGGGACACTGTAGGCCCAATCCAGTTTTCACAATTTTGAGTTCATCCGAGAAATGGTGGTATTTTCCAATATTCTCAAATCGAGCCCTGCAGAGCCAGGGGTAGCTCTGACTGGTAATTCGGCTCGTGGATCAATTTTCCACATCTTGATGCTTTCGTCTGTGTGTTCAATACTTTCCCCTGCTATCATCCTTATCAGTGGTGTACTTCCAGCACCCACTGGTCTGTTATTCAGTTGGTCCACAGCCACCTGTAGATGATCTCTCCATTGATTTAGGGTTCTATCCCCCGATAGTTTCCTAAGAGTCTCCTTTAACAGTCCATTCATCCGCTCAATTAGCCCTGCGGCCTGAGGATGATATGGAATATGGAATATCCATTCCACATGGTGTTCTTTTGCCCAATCTTTAACCACATTTCCAGTAAAATGGGTCCCATTATCTGATTGAATTTGCAGTGGGACCCCGTAATACCTTTTAATGAGCTCTAAACACTTCAGTGTGTTTCTTTGATCAGCATGTTTACAGGGATGCACTACTAGGACACCTGAAAATGTGTCTACAGCCGTGCACGCAAATTTACATCCTCTTGACATTGGCATAGGTCCAATAAAATCAATTTGCCAAATTTGTCCCGAACTTTTACCCCGATGTAGATGTCCTTGGACATGCTGTGGGATGCCTCTTCTCTGATGTTGGCATTCCTCACATTCTGCAATAGCAGTTTTAATGTCGTCTATTTTTAAATCAATTCCCCTGTCTCTGGCCCACTGCAGAGTCCCATTTATTCCCCAGTGTCCAGCTTTAATATGCGCCCATCTTGCTAGACCAGGACTGGATTCCTGTGTTTCCACCATTATTTTCACTAATTGATCTGCAGCCTGATTATATAGAGCTTCAGCATCAGTCCTATTAGTATGGGAATCCACATGCACTACTGTTATGGGAACAGTTTTAGCCTTTTCCCATATTCCTTCCCACAGTTCCTTGCCCCATACCTCTTTACTGTGTTACAGCTTTTAATTCTGCCCACTGGCTGCTTTTTCCTTATCTTCCAGTTGGTAGCATGCCAATTCGGCATCCATGTCAGCAGCCCTTGGACTACTGACCATGAATCAGTGTCTAACTGCACCTGCACTTCTTTTAATTTAGCCTCCGCTTCCACTAATTTCTTTCCTTTAGCGATTTCATCGCTCCGGACTTGATCTAGAGTCAACACTCTTTCCTTCCATGCCTCTGCACAGATCCAAAGCATTTCTTGAATGCCTCCTAGCGGAGCCTTTTCCCTAACCTCCACCCACCTCAACATGTCACCTAAGACCGGCGGTGTTGCCATAGGGATCGCTCCATTCCACGGCCCAGGGCGTCCCCCACGCTGCTGTAACAAACATCCTATTTCTCTGAATGCAAAACTTTCCCATCCAGGGACCAGTTCCTTATCTGAGGCCACTTCCGCCTCCACAGTTTTACCCCATGTAAAACATGCCATTTCTGAATGTATTCCCCAAGGATCCTGCCGACAACGCCAAAAATGTTTTAAAACATTTGTTTCACCTCTAGAGGATCGTCAGGGATAGGCACTCAGAAATGACCACACAAACACATATACTTCTGTGATATTATGGCACTTTAATCACACTAAGCAATGTCTCCAATACAATCTTGGTATAAAGCACACAGACTCTTACCGTCGCCAATAGAGTGGAGAGCCAACACCCTCGGCAGAGCAAGCTTTAACACCGGCTGAGGCTCCGTACGCGAACCCGCAGCAGACTCTACAGAGAGTTGGCTTTCCCCTTTCTTATACTATTCCAGTGTGTGCGTAAGGGAAGGATGAGTGGCCATCTCAGACCTTCCTGCGCTACACCAATGTGTCTATCAAATGGCTTGGTGCTTGAGTCATTTCCCTATCCTTTACATTGTTCTGACGTCATGTCAAACATGACGCTTCAAACAATGGCTCCAGATATAACCACAGTTCATCAACGGTCATGTCACAGCGTTCCTTGAACGGTCATGTCACAGCGTTTCTTGCAAACAATGGCTCCAGAGTACAATACAAACAAGTTATATATAACTACAGTGCGTCAATGGTCATGTAAAACAGCACAAACAAGGTGTTCTCTTCTCACATATTAACGTGGTGCAGCTGTCCACCCTCTGTGATTTCTGTTTTTAAATTTCATTTATCAGATTTTCAGGTGAAAATGCTTTTACTTTAATATTAACAGCCTTTTGCTGAATGAATTACTGAGTAAATTACTTTTCCTACCAACCCAGCGAGCGTCTGACCGATCCAGAAGGTCTGACAGGTGATGCAGCTGAACGACAGGATGAAACCAGTAACAAACTGGAACAGGATGAAGGGAGACAGACAGATTTGGAAGTAAAAGAAGAAGAAGAAGAAGAAGCAGAAGAAGAAGAAAACAAGGATGAAGTAAAGAGACAGATGGGACACAGTGACGTTGGTAAGGGACAGATCAGAATCAACTGAAAGTAATTCAGCCCTCATCTATTAGAATGAGTTGTTGAGTTGTGACACTAATTTATTTCATGTTGGACATCAGGAACTGCATCTGCTGCACAAAGAACAAGAATGACTCTGTGTTTTTCTTTCTCTTTAGTGACTGAGACACAGAAACTTGATGATGGTCTGTCTAATCAGGGAAAGACTTGTTCCCCCAGCAGTGACCTGCAAGCTGTCTCTGTGACAGCAGAGGTCCACAACAGGTTTGAAACAGCTGCTTTCATCTGTAACAAATATAACAAAACATTATGCAAATTATTAACAGGAAACATTATTATAAAGTGTTTTATTTTGGTCTAATTTACAAATCTCCATCAGTAACATATTAACGTGGTGCAGCTGTCCTCCTTCTTTTTTCTGTGTTTTAAATTTCATTTATCAGATTTTCAGGTGAAAATGCTTTTACTTTAATATGAACAGACTTTTGCTGAATGAATTACTGAGTAAATTACTTTTCCTACCAACCCAGAGAGCGTCTGACCGATCCAGAAGGTCTGACAGGTGATGCAGCTGAACAACAGGATGAAACCAGTAACAAACTGGAACAGGATGAAGGGAGACACACAGATTTGGAAGTAAAAGAAGAAGAAGAAGAAGAAGCAGAAGAAGAAGAAAACAAGGATGAAGTAAAGAGACAGATGGGACACAGTGACGTTGGTAAGGGACAGATCAGAATCAACTGAAAGTAATTCAGCCCTCATCTATTAGAATGAGTTGTTGAGTTGTGACACTAATTTATTTCATGTTGGACATCAGGAACTGCATCTGCTGCACAAAGAACAAGAATGACTCTGTGTTTTTCTTTCTCTTTAGTGACTGAGACACAGAAACTTCATGATGGTCTGTCTAATCAGGGAAAGACTTGTTCCCCCAGCAGTGACCTGCAAACTGTCTCCGTGACAGCAGAGGTCCACAACAGGTTTGAAACAGCTGCTTTCATCTGTAACAAACATAACAAAACATTATGCAAATTATTAACAGGAAACATTATTATAAAGTGTTTTATTTTGGTCTAATTTACAAATCTCCATCATATTAACATAGTTCAGCTGTCCTCCTTCTTTTTTCTGTGTTTTAAATTTTATTTATCAGATTTTCAGGTGAAAATGCTATTACTTTAATATGAACAGACTTTTGCTGAATGAATTACTGAGTAAATTACTTTTCCTACCAACCCAGCGAGCGTCTGACCGATCCAGAAGGCCTGACAGGTGATGCAGCTGAACGACAGGATGAAACCAGTAACAACCTGGAACAGGATGAAGTGAGACAGACAGATTTGGAAGTAAAAGAAGAAGAAGAAGAAGAAGCAGAAGAAGAAGAAGAAGAAGCAGGAGAAGAAAACAAGGATGAAGGGAATAGACAGATGGGACACAGTGACGTTGGTAAGGGACAGATCAGAATCAACTGAATGAGTTGTTGAGTTGTGACACTAATTTATTTCATGTTGGACATCAGGAACTGCATCTGCTGCACAAAGAACAAGAATGACTCTGTGTTTTTCTTTCTCTTTAGTGACTGAGACACAGAAACTTCATGATGGTCTGTCTAATCAGGGAAAGACTTGTTCCCCCAGCAGTGACCTGCAAACTGTCTCTGTGACAGCAGAGGTCCACAACAGGTTTGAAACAGCTGCTTTCATCTGTAACAAATATAACAAAACATTATGCAAATTATTAACAGGAAACATTATTATAAAGTGTTTTATTTTGGTCTAATTTACAAATCTCCATCAGTAACATATTAACGTGGTGCAGCTGTCCTCCTTCTTTTTTCTGTGTTTTAAATTTCATTTATCAGATTTTCAGGTGAAAATGCTTTTACTTTAATATGAACAGACTTTTGCTGAATGAATTACTGAGTAAATTACTTTTCCTACCAACCCAGAGAGCGTCTGACCGATCCAGAAGGCCTGACAGGTGATGCAGCTGAACGACAGGATGAAACCAGTAACAAACTGGAACAGGATGAAGGGAAACAGACATGGGTAGAGATAGTAGAAGAAGAAAACAAGGATGAAGTAAAGAGACAGATGGGACACAGTGACGTTGGTAAGGGACAGATCAGAATCAACTGAATGAGTTGTTGAGTTGTGACACTAATTTATTTCATGTTGGACATCAGGAACTGCATCTGCTTCACAAAGAACAAGAATGACTCTGTGTTTTTCTTTCTCTTTAGTGACTGAGACACAGAAACGTTATTATGGTCTGTATAATCAGGGAGCAACATGTTACCTCAACAGTATCTTGCAAGTTCTCTTCATGACACCAGAGGTCCACAACAGGTTTGAAACAGCTTTAAGTACAAGTAGAGCAAGAAGAGTAAATGTAAACAAAATATTATGTCAGTATTTGGGTCTAAATGGGTGTTTGAAATTGACAAATCTCCATCAGAGTGCACATTAACAGGCAGTAAATAGTAACTATTCCCTAAGAAACTATTTTCTCTCTGAAGGTTGGATCCAGAAATACAAACAGATTTTCAGCTGAGAAATCTTTTTAGAAATTTGAAGAATAATACATGTGGAACAGAAACCATCACAAAAACAGTGGGGATTTCAGATGGTAAGCTGCATAGTAATTAACTTAAACTTCAAAGATTAACTGGCAATTGGTAGGAAAGTTAACTGAATAAAATTCATTGAAATGGATTGATTGAATTAGGAAACTGGATGTTTTGCTCTGCAGTTTATCGACAGTGTGATGCTGCTGAATGCCTGGAGTGGATTTTGGATAAGGTCAGCCCTCAAGTCTCTGAGGTGAGCATGTACAAACTATGTACTGCAACTTACAGGTGATCAAATCTGAATTCTTTACTGATAGAAATTTCTATCTGAAGGTTTTTGAAGGAGCACTGAACTACAAAACAACATGCACAAAAGAAACGCACATTATTAATGAAGAGACAAATTCATTTTGGAGTCTTCAGCTATCACTAAGAGATGGAGATGAGTCAACCTACAGCGTGGTAAGTTTTGTTGTTGCATGATGATGTGAGATTGGTGAAACGTATTAATTATTTATGTTGTCACAGGAAAGAGGCTTTCAAAGGATTTTTGAGTCTAAATCATACAGAGGAGACAACAAAGTGTTCTGCACCGAATGTAAAGAGGAAATGGAGGCGACCAAGGTGAGTTTTTACTTTAAATATTGAAAACAAACTGTAAGTTAGTCAAAAATGTACAACTTTTTTACGTTTGTTTATAACACTGTTCTCTTCTCCAGGGATGTAAGATGGTAAAATTTCCTCAGACTTTAATTCTACTCCTCAAGAGATTTGATATTGACTACAACACCTGGTCACATATCAAATTAGACTGCTCTGTGAATGTGCCACCTTCATTACAAATAAAGGTGAGGAGAAGTAACTTTATAAATATAAGTAGGGTAGTGATCTGTGAGACTTAGGTATAACACATACTTTCAATAAATTGCCAAGTTTGTCCATCAAGAAAAGTCAGATTTATTATTTAATGCGGCTCACTGCTGTTGCAGCGTAGTCCATTATTTACTTCATGTGGTTCCACAGAAAATAGAAAATTGCTAATTGTGGGCACAAGCATGGGAAAAAGGGAAGTCATAAACAGTTTGCATCTTACAAAGCAGCAACTTCTGAACTACATTACATTAACCTCCTTAAATCTGCAGTAGGGAATTATTTTGTCATATTCTCTTAAAGTGTCCTGTTATCGTGACAGTAGCAAATGGGACAGATAATATCCACCTCACCTGAGTCTAAACAACCGACCAGAGCCAGCAGCAGTCTCAAACTCAGTGTCAATCACTGCGTATGTGCACAATCTCACTCAGTCAAGCTCAGTGGGCCATATTTAATGATCTAAGTGCATAGCGTGAAGCTGCCGAAGAGGATTAGGGTTAGTTAGGATTAGTTCTGAGATTAAAGTCAGAATTCTGAGATTAAAGTCAAAATTCTGAGTTTAAACTGAGAATTCTGAGATTAAAGTCAGAATTCTGAGTTTAAAGTCAGAATTCTGAGATTAAAGTCAGAATTCTGAGATTAAAGTCAGAATTCTGAGATTAAAGTCAGAATTCTGACTTTCTTCTGACTTCTCAGAATCCTCAGAATCTCAGAATTAAAAAAAAAATTCACACGTGCCCTAATCCTCTTCTGTATGAAGTGCATGGTGCAGTTGCGTTTGGGGTGTGAAAAAATGGTCAGTGCGCCAGGCACATACTTCAAAAGTCTTGTACTTACTAAGTTACTTGTACGTATTCTGCAGCTCTATGGTTTATCAGTGAGGTATCTGAACTCCACTGCAGACTGGAGTCTGTTAATAGACAGACAGCTTGGCGTTAAAATGTCAACTGTGCCGGTTGGAAACTAGCAATGACACTTTGTTGCGCGGTGCGCCACTTTGTGCCTGGGTGCAAGATAAGGCCCTATATCTTTAACATGAGTATGAGGTTAGGGGGCCCTTCTCAGGGCTATCCAATCCTTGTACATCCAAAGCGAGAGCTGTGTCCGAGTACTCGGCAGTAAGTCGGACTCTTTCAAGGTGGGGGTTGGCCTTTGCCAGGGCTGCGCTTTGTCACCAATCCTGTTTGTTTCGCTTGGCTTGGGATCTTGTCACTGCTTTTTGCAGATGTTGTGGTCCTGATGGCATCATCGGTCCGTAGCCTTTAGCTCTCACTGGATCGGTTTGCAGCAGAGTGCGAAGCGACTGGGATGAGGATTAGCACCTCCAAATCTGTGGCTATGGCCGGTGGAGTGCCAACTCCAGGTAGGGAATGAGTCCTTACCCCAGGAGTTCAGTACCTTGGGGTCTTGTTCACGAGTGAGGGGAGATTGGCTGGAGAATCGGAGCAGCAGGGGTGGTATTGCACTACCGTACCGTTGTGACGAACAGAGAGCTGAGCCGTAAGGCAAAGCTCTCGATCTACCAGTCAATTTCCGTTCCTACCCCCACCTATGGTCATGAAAGCTGGGTCATGACCGAAAGAACAAGATCGCGGGGAATGGGTTTCCTCAGGCGGGTGGCTGGTGTCTCCCTTAGAGATAGAGTGAGAAGTTCGGCCATCCGCGAGGAGCTCAGAGTAGAGCTGCTGCTCCTTGGAGTTGAGAGGAGCCAGTTGAGGTGGTTTGGGCATCTTGCAAGGATGCCTCCTGGAACACCTCCCTAGTTAGGCGTCCAGCTGGGAGGAGGCCTCGGGGAAGACCCAGGACAAGGTGGAGAGATTATATCTCCACACTGGCCTGGGAACGCCTCAGGATCCGCCAGTCAGAGCTGGTTAATGTGGCTTGGGAAAGGGAAGTTTAAGGTCCCCTGCTGGAGCTGCTGGTCCCGCGACCTGACCCCGGATAAGCGGATGAAGATGGATGGATGGATCTTTAAAATGGCTTCAGAAGTTTTGCAAACGCAATGTCTGAGAAACAACCACCAGCAATAAAATAACTGCCCATCCATCATTTGCTAACAGCTGCATTTAGTACAAAAACATGTATGACCATGCCAGTCTCCATGGAGCTCTGGGCTCATTACGTTCAATGACATGGCGCACAAGTGGGGAATAACTTTTGGGCTGGGACAGCTGTGTAGCTTCTAGATTCTCATCCTGCTGTTAGAAGTTGTCACAGCTGCTTCTGAAGCCGGTAGCGTTCTGCCCTGGCAAAGTGTCGGAGAAGAGTCTTTTAGGTATGAGGTGCCCCTAGGGACATTATTCAGAATTAGCATGCATATACATGTACTTTTCCTCTCACATACACATATGAAACCAAACTCATTCACATACTATAGTGAAAAGCTTACATACGTACAAGTAAAATGCTTTTACACACATAACTGAAACGCTCTCACACACACAACTGAAAATATTACACTCAGACACACAACTGAAACGCTCTCATAGACACAACTGAAGCGCTCACACACACAACTGAAACGCTCCCACACACATACACACACATGTGAAACGCTCTCATAGACACAACTGAAACGCTCTCATAGACACAACTGAAACGCTCTCATAGACACAACTGAAACGCTCTCATAGACACAACTGAAACGCTCTCATAGACACATGTGAAACGCTCTCATAGACACATGTGAAACGCTCTCATAGACACAACTGAAACGCTCTCATAGACACATGTGAAACGCTCTCATAGACACAACTGAAAGGCTCTCATAGACACATGTGAAACGCTCTCATAGACACATGTGAAACGCTCTCATAGACACAACTGAAACGCTCTCATAGACACAACTGAAACGCTCTCATAGACACATGTGAAACGCTCTCATAGATACATGTGAAACGCTCTCATAGACACAACTGAAACGCTCTCATAGACACATGATGGTCGGCGGTTCAATCCCCGGCTCCGAATTGCCCCTGGCGGCTGTTCCGCCAGTGTGTGAATGTGTGTGAATGTTAGTTACGTTTGAGCGGTTAGGCTCAGTGAGTGAATGTGTGTGTGAAAGGTGAATGCAGAAGTAGTGTAAAAGCGCTTTGAGTAGTCGAAAAGACTAGAAAGCCGCTATACAAGTACGGAGCATACAAGTACGGAGCATTTCAAACTAATCAGATGGGTCGACGTTAGCCCACTGCTAGGTATCAAATGCCAGCACACCAGCGCAAAGGGGTTGTAGCCAATTCAGTGGTCTGGTCGCTGCCACACAGACCACTGGTCTCTACCACTAGGGGCGCAAAAGATACTGGTCTCTGCCACAGAGATCACTGGTCTCTACCACTAAGGGCGTTAAAGATACTGGTCTCTGCCACACAGACCACTGGTCTCTACCACTACGGGCGCTAAAGATACTGGTCGCTACCACTAGGGGCGTTAAAGATACTGGTCGCTACCACTAGGGGCGTTAAAGATACTGGTCTCTGCCACACCAACCACTGGTCACTGCCTTGCTGGCACACCGACCACTGGTCTCTGCCACAGTCTCTAAGGGATGGCTCCTTTCTGTTCCTTGTCACACAAACTGTGGCTGTACACATTAAAAAAAGTTTCAAGTTTTTATACAGTCTATGGTTCCAAAGTAGACCTAAAGTGACCTTAGATCATTTAAATTATCTCAACTGGCAGATGATACAATATTTTTTTGTCTAATAGAGAGGAATGGTTCAAAGCAATTAGATCTGTTGAGGAATTTTCTACTGGATCGGGCTTAAGAATGAACTTGAACAAATCTGTTTATTAGGCTACCACTTAAGGAATGTGAACTATCAGAAGTTAATGGTATCCCTGTGAAGAACCCAGTTACATACCTGTGTGTGATAAGAATGAAAAACTCTGCAATAATTCTGCAATAATTCAACATGTGGTGGATGAGGCATCTTTCACTGAATGGTAGAGTTCTAATATCTAATACTGAGGGAATATCCATATCTATGTATCCTTATCACTGGAAATGCCTACTGAAATATACAAAGAATTAGATAAGATCTTATTTAATTTCATTTAACTAACATTCACACACATTCACACACTGGCGGAACAGCCGCCAGGGGCAATTCGGAGCCGGGGATTGAACCGCCGACCATCATGTGTCTATGAGAGCGTTTCAGTTGTGTCTATGAGAGCGTTTCAGTTGTGTCTATGAGAGCGTTTCACATGTGTCTATGAGAGCCGCTTCACATGTGTCTATGAGAGCGTTTCAGTTGTGTCTATGAGAGCGTTTCAGTTGTGTCTATGAGAGAGTTTCACATGTGTCTATGAGAGCGTTTCAGTTGTGTCTATGAGAGCGTTTCACATGTGTCTATGAGAGCGTTTCACATGTGTCTATGAGAGCGTTTCAGTTGTGTCTATGAGAGCGTTTCACATGTGTCTATGAGAGCGTTTCAGTTGTGTCTATGAGAGCGTTTCAGTTGTGTCTATGAGAGCGTTTCACATGTGTCTATGAGAGCGTTTCAGTTGTGTCTATGAGAGCGTTTCACATGTGTCTATGAGAGCGTTTCAGTTGTGTCTATGAGAGCGTTTCACATGTGTGTGTGTGTGGGAGCCTTTCAGTTGTGTGTGTGAGAGCGTTTCAGTTGTGTCTATGAGAGCGTTTCAGTTGTGTGTGTGAGAGCGTTTCACATGTGTCTATGAGAGCGTTTCAGTTGTGTCTATGAGAGCGTTTCACATGTGTCTATGAGAGCGTTTCAGTTGTGTCTATGAGAGCGTTTCACATGTGTCTATGAGAGCGTTTCAGTTGTGTCTATGAGAGCGTTTCACATGTGTCTATGAGAGCGTTTCAGTTGTGTCTATGAGAGCGTTTCACATGTGTGTGTGTGTGTGTGTGGGAGCGTTTCAGTTGTGTGTGTAAAAGCATTTTACTTGTACGTATGTAAGCTTTTCACTATAGTATGTGAATGAGTTTGGTTTCATATGTGTATGTGAGAGGAAAAGTACATGTATATGCATGCTAATTCTGAATAATGTCCCTAGGGGCACCTTCGCAGGGCTCCTGCTTGTGGGTTTAGTGGGCGGGGCTTAGCGGAGTGAAACAATCAGAGAGAGAGAGATACAGAAGGTTTTGCACTGTCCGTTCAATTGTTGCAGCTTTAATAAATGTTCTTCACTGTAGAACAAGATGTACAAACTGTACGGGATGGTGAATCACGTGGGACAACTAAGATTTGGACATTACACAGCCACCATCCTGTCCAATGAGAACAACACCTGGTACGAGTTTAATGACGCTTATGTAAAAAAGGTGAGGATTAATATAACACATCCACTAATAAGGCACTTAAACACATAAACACAAATAACATTAAATATGTTGAATGTTCTTCTCAATGTTGTAGGCTGAAAGACAATCATTTGCAGAAAAGACTTTCAGGTATGTTTGAGAATCCAGTTTTAATATGTTGTATCATCTGAATGTGTTCACTCAGTGTTGTTATTTTCTTGTTCCAACAACACATTATTTATAAATATGATTGTTCAACAGTTCCCAGACTGCATATCTGCTCGTGTACAGAGGTAAGAACATAAAATGTTTCAGTTCAATTAAATAAAATAAATTAAATTCAGTTCACCAATAAAAGATCATTACTGAATGTTGCATTTCCTTCATTTCAAAGCGGAAGCAACACCATGAAAGAGACATGGACCCAGAAAACACTGTGAGGATCCACAAAACACAAGGAATGGGCTACACACGTATTATATTGCATATTGTCTGACAAGTTGGGCACAGGCTAACAAATCCACAATGAAGCCACTCTTTATAAACATACTATCAAAGTTTTAGATCAGAAACCTAATAGTTTTCACATCTTTCAAATTTTAAATACCCATAGACTTCTAAATTTGGAAAACTTGATTAGACTGTTAGATTATGTCATGTCACCAGAGGTATCACAAGAGGGGGCTGTATCATTCTGACTCAAATAAGTGCTTTTAGTCAGTCAGCGTTTTCTGTAACAGCATCTAAACAATGGAATCTATTGCCAATGCTGATAAGAGAAGCAAATACTTATTGTAAGAAGTGGCTAACTGATAACCAGATATGTGCACATTACACCACCTACTGGCGACTTAATTTTGTTGCTTCCTTGCAGATTGTCTCTGTCAGTCTTTTTTCTTTTCTTGTTATGCTTTGTAACGTGTTGTTTGTTGTAGCTGTCTCACTACTATTCTGTATGTATTGTTATTACGTGCAGACTGTAATAAGTAATTTTATGTCATTTTAAATCTTTATTTTTGGTTGACCTTTTAATAACTGGCCAAGGACAACAGATGAAAATTAGCCTGTTGAGCTAACTCAGGCTCATTTACAGATATTTTACTGTTAATTAATGAGCACTGTCCCAGTGAAATAAACAAATAAGGAGGAGATAAGGAGGGACAGGCAAAACCAGTGCTTGGCAGACAATAAAACAGGGCAGAAATCACACAAAGAAAGCTGCACAAGACACATGAAGAAAGAATCTTACAGTATATAACAGAAAATAAGTTAACTAAAATAATAACACGAGATGTCAGCCCTATGTCTGTAAAAAAAATTACTTACTTTCAGCATCCAGCATCCAGAAAGGCCCTTATTTTTATTCATGGATTTGTATTTCTGTGTATTTCTTTTGCTTTTGTTTGTGCATTTGTTTCTGCTGCTCACCTACAACTCCACCATATTCTCCTTCTGTGTTGTCGCCCTGTTCTTCTTTTGTCGCGATGTTACTGAGCGATGGAAAGAAAGACCGTAACCATAACTACCTCCTGCTGTTCTGCTGACAGAGATTACTCTGAGCATAGTTAAATCACATGTTCAACCTATATTGTTATTTAATTCTGTGAATTTGAAATAAAAATATAATTTCCAAAGAAATATGTTATGAAATTTAATATGATTTACTATGAAAGCACACTGTAGTCAGAACAGAAAACAACATGGAGACTGTTGTATGTGATAAATAAACATAGGAAACATTAACAGCACATGTTTCACACTTCTCTACCTGCCTTATTTTTTATGGACATTTTTTTCAACCTGGGAATCTATAAATGAGACCACAGATTACAGAAGATTACTGATTGTTTTGAAACGGGTGGTGATGAAAGATGACAGTGTTTACATTAGGGCTGACCCCAAGTAGTTGAAGATTTGATGCTTCGATGGGCGGAGCCTGATTCGACTGTCAAACTCAGAGTCGAAGCATCGAAGCGTAACAAAGATCTGTCAAGGACCTCCTCATCCTTCTCAGCATGTTTTCATCTCTGGTGTAATATGTTGTTTCCAGCGGGCCTTGATCTCATCATTCGTTTTTAGGATGTTTTATCTGTCCTTTGACCAGAGGGTATTGGATCTGCAGTAGCTCCAACTACAGCTTAGGTAAGGTAGGTAAGTTTGAGAAACTAGTAAGCTGGATCACGAGTCTACCAGAGCTAAACTGGAGGGGAGTGCAACGCAGTCTCATGTCTGAATCACGGGTAAGAAAACAGCTAACCTGGCTGTTAGTAGCCTACTCACTATCAAGCTTGCATGTTAATATTGGGGAGGTTAAAACAGAGTTTGATCGATTCAGTAAGGAGCAGGCTAGCTAACTGTTCACAACAGATAGCGCCACACATGGCTGATTTTTCAGACACAGGACAGAGTAAAAGTCATTTCTGTCATGCAGCATACAGACAGTTTGTAGTGTGGCAGTGTGGAGCACTTGGTCACAGAGTCGTGATACTCAGTTGCTGAGTCTGGGAGATATGCGACCTTTATCCTGATCCACTAGGTCAATAAAGACATTTAATCTCGTGGTGTAAGATATAATGTCAATAACTGGCACAAGTGCTAGACAAACAAGTTCATCCACTGGGTGAATGAGACTAACTTTGTTAACAAAAAAAGGGAGGAAATTCAAAAAATTGTGAAAAAACGATTTCAAAGTAATACAATTATTAAAACATCCAGCAGGAGACCATCAGACCATCTGCACAGGCTTCAAACTACCAACGATCACACACAGTGTAACAGGTGACTTAAAGTGAAATTTAAAAAAACAGGTAGACAGATTGGGCCGGAGGGCAGTGCTTATAAAGCTATTTATAAAACACTGATTAATTTCCTTGTTTAGCTGTTTTGAGTCTGCATGTTTTCCACCCACCATGAAAACCCTCACGTTCTTATCTCAGTACGGCAATAATGATGCTTTAAAAGCTTGACAAAACGTCGGTATTTGACGCTAAAGGGATGAAGCATTTTTGCAAAGGGTTGGAAAGGTTTTTAATTTGATGTTCAAAATGAACATTGGATGCAGTTTGAAATTGTAGCTAGCCTACTTCACAGACTGAAATCAAATCTAATTGTTTGAAGTTGAATTTATTTAGTATTGCTTTCAACTGGTGAGCATCATTTCAGTTTCAGTGCAGTGGAGTTCTGAATTCCCTATTTCAAAATTGAATTTCATATTAGAGCACTCTTCTGAGGACTTATAAAAGAGCTCCGATTCAATTCAACTCCTTTCAAAGGACTTCATCAGACCAAGTATGCAGGCCAAGTGGGTGTCTATCAAGTTCTGACAGACAAGGAAAAGGAACGACAGGATAAATCAGGTAAACTGAAGGAAGAAGTAGAGATGAGGTGGAACAGAAAACAAATAACAGTGATGAAGAACAAAAACAGTAAACTGAACTCATGTCAAACACTAAGACAGAGAAACTTCAGATCAGCTCCATGTGTCAAAGTTCATGTGCAAAGGGAAGCAAGAGATTCAATTGTAGACTCCAAGGCAGAGCTGGAGCAGTTCAATTCATTTATGGACAACATTAAATAAGGTACAAAAATATCTTACAGGATGGTCAGGTAGGTCAAAACCAATTAAACGGTACAATTTGGGCAAACACATGAAGCAGTGAATCAATGCCCATTAAACAGGCAAGGGCTCAGAAATCAAGGTGAAGGACTAAAGAGCACCGAGGTGATACTAGGAATGGGCCAGGATGCTATATAAATTAAGAAAAATATTGTGTTGTTGTGAAGAACGATGGAGACGAAGAGCGTAACCATAGCAACTACCTCTCCCTCCTGCCTGCGAAAGGAGCGGGTTAGATCACTATATTCACTTTTCAGAAATGAAGTTGCTGAGGGTCTGGCAGCGGACCAAACAGCTCTGAGGCTTATGAGGGGGGAGGACATAATCTTTCAGAACTCAAAAACGCATTGGACTCATAGTTAGAGACTTTCTTTCAACCAGGGAATCTATAACAGAGGAGGTGTCAACGGATTAGAGACCCCAGATTACTCAAGATTACTGTAATGTTTGATTTAACCCTATATTTACCACAGCTGTAAATGAGGAAGAGCATTCATTTATAAATTTATATACATTGAATAGAAGCTGACAAACATTTTTATTTTCATAGAAAAGAAGCCATGATACAAAAGTGCATATTGCTTGAAAGACATAAGAATTCATGATATGGTTTCTGAGTAGATTCTGACATCTAAATGAACTTTCTTTGAGAAGAATAATTTTCTAGATTTAGAATTTCTCTAACATCACCTGCAGCTCAGTACATAGTGTCATCAGTAATCAGATGTTGTCATTTGTAGTCCAGCCAGAGGGAGGAAGAGTAGGGCCACAAGTAAAATAGAAGTTGTTGCTTAGATGGAGTGACAGCATGTGTGTTTGTCACATATCAACAATTTCTAAGAATAACTAATACTAATAAAACGGATATTTGTTAAATCAACAGAATTATTTCCTCTGCCACACAGGTATAGAGGTCTGTCTTGGGGCAACACCAGTGGGGCATTGTTTGTATGCGTTGCGCTTCAGGCATTCATCAGTGAACTGCAGACAAACAAAACAGAACTTCACCTTACAGCGAGAACAGACGATGGTTTTACACTGAGTTCTGTTATGCTCCACCAGAAAACCACAGGTGGGACAGGCACGGATGCAGGGACAGCCAGTGACGCCCTTCACAGACTCAAAGACGATATCTGGACAGTTTCTCAGTGTTTCTACTGTCTCATTGATGCAGCCATCGTTTTCACAGCGGTCTGAACGTGGAGCCGGACCTTTCCATTCCCTCAAACACTGCCAGCAGAATCTGTAAGGTCTTTTTTTGGCAGTTGTGCACGTTGTGCATTTGACGCTCAGATCACTGAGATCAGCCCTGGCCATGTGAGACTTGCAGCCAGGACACTGTTGAGTGAAGTTACACAGAATGAGAGGTTTTTAAATTCAACCTTGAATTTGCATTTACAACATTTTTGTCAGTGGTGTCAGTGAGATACTTACAAATTTGATATCCAAGTCCCTGGCAGCATTACTGGACAGTTTCTTTTCAAAGTACCTCATTTCTTCTTTGGTTAGAAGAGCCATTTTGCAAACTTCCTTATATGGCCACTCAACATCACAGGTAGTTTTGCCACAAACAAATCTGTACTCACCCTTAGATATTAAAAGACATAGGAAGCAATGTGAGAAAACATAATTTTAAAAGCTTTTTGCTCAACACTTAAATTATTTTTTTTGCATAATTGCTGTGTCTGTGTGTGTTGTTGTTACAACTAACCCAGACTCTTGTATGAACTGAGCATGTGTAGAGTGAATCCTCCTGATTGGTTAAACTGGACATGTTATAGGCCTATTACTGACCCTTGTGACAACAATCCCAAAATTACTACATACACGCCACTTTGCATTTTGTCAGTGAAGCTTAGTCATTGAAACGTCTTTGAGGTTAATGATGAAGGTGATGTAAACAGTGCACCTGGTCCAGCAACCTGCGACACCAGTTGGTGAGAGACATCGGAGTGACAGCATGACCGCAGGACATCTTTGCTCTGAGAGACTTGAAGTCATCACACAAAACTATGAGACACACAAACACCAGGAGAGACGTGCAGTGTTATAAGTTATAACTAAGGGTTAGGCTACATAGACAAAATCAGATACCGATGGTGAGTCATATTTTGAGCCGTCGTTAATGTGACATTTGGCTACTTACAGTCTAATTCATCGTCTCCATCGACAAATGTAAGTGATCTGTCTCGAGGGTCGTAACACTTCTCCTCTGTGTTGTCATATTGCTTGTTTGTTGTCCGCAGTTGTCGCTCTGTTCACTTGTCACATTGCTGCCCATCTTCACTAAATGTAACATTTTGCCTACTCATTCAAACTAAACACTCTGAGGCGTTGAGTTGTTTCGGTTTCTTTCGCTGTTAATTTCCATGAAATCATGTGACTGTCAGTTTAATATGTGACGCAAGTTATGAAAAAAAACATCATAGCATGTAGACTATTTAATTGCCTGAGGTTTCAGTTTCTCTAGATATTAAAATAAACCACCCTGAAGAGCACTCCACTCGTCACTGCAGCAAAATGTGCATCGACAGCCCCGTCCTCCTACGTAAGAATCCGCTCTCAGGTCTGCCCGGCGGAGGGGGAAAGCTGAATGTGCCTGAGCCGCTGAACCACATCACTGCAGGGGAACCGAAAAAGAAAAGTTATCCGGTACCGAAGATAGGCCTAGGTATGCAATTATTTTAGTCCTTTTGTCAGTATGTTGTGATAGACTAATAAGACTTCAGTCCTTTATTTTTCTGTGATTTTAAAGTGTACAGTCGACTGTGTGGATTTCATTCAAACATTTAACTCTTTGTTGTGATGTTTCATATACTATAATTACAGTATTTACATAATAATAGTTAACTTACTTAAATAATAATGAACTTACTTGTGTTAACAGTGTGCGTGGAACAGCAACCTGCGACACCAGTTGGTGAGTGACAACATGACCACAGGACATCTTTGCTCTGAGAGACTTGAAGTCATCACACAAAACTATGAGACACACAAACACCAGGAGGGACGTGCAGTGTTATAAGTTATAACTGCGGGTTAGACAAAATAGCATGCCGATGGCAGTCATATTTTTAGGCTTGTTAATGTGACATTTGGCTACTTACAGTCTAAGTCATCGTCCATTGACAAATGTAAGTGATCTGTCTCGAGGATCGTAACATTTCTCCTGTTGTGTTGTCATATTGTCATAGCCAGCAGCATCAAAGTCAGCGTACAGCTTCCCAGAGGAGAGGAAAAGCCCCTGAAGGTGTGTGACAATGAAGAGCAACTGAAGCAGATCACTGTAGGGGACCTGAAAAAGAAACTTAATCAGGAAATGAAGACAGGTATGTAATTCTTTTGGTCATTTTGTCAGTAGGCTGACATGTAGCCTCACATTAGGCCTATACGTTTAAAATAGGCCAATAGAGTTCAGTCCTTTATTTTTCTGTGATTTTAAAGTGTAGCCTACAGTCGACTGTGTGGATTTCATTCAAACCTTTGAGCTCTCGTTTCAACGTGGTGTTTCATCAGGATTTCAGAGAGTCTAATAATAATAATGCGTCTTCCAGCATGACTAGACGTCTAAAGATCGCCCTTAAGCCAAAAACAAATGTGAAGATTTTATACATATATACGCTATAATAATTAGAGTATTTTCTTCTGCTTTTGCTAAGTTGACGACTTCCGTATAATCTACAAAACCAACACGCTGGAGGATGACACCACACTGGCTTCAGCTGGGATAAAGCACATGTCTACAGTTCAGGCGGTGCTGAGACTGTCCGGAGGCAGAGGAAGACACATAAAACCACAACGAGATGAATAACATCTGTGCTCAAAACCAGCTCATCTCAACACATAAACAAATAAATACACATGTACTCATTTTGTCCTTCGCTTTTGATCATTATTCCCTGTGTCAGGCTATGTAGAAAGTAATTAACCTGCTGAATCCACATGTTTTATTTTAGCGGAACCTGTAAATAAACCTTCTTAAAGCCGTTGAGTGTTCAGTTTCTTTCTGTTTCTTTCACATGATACAAATCTGTGAAATGTTTCTTAAAAGTAAATTTGCCATCTGCCTTAAAGAAATGTGGTATGTGCCAATCAATTTAGCTTTGCTTAGAAACTGTGCTTAGGCCTATAGCCTAACATAGAAAAGGACCTGGACCGTATAAAATTGTTAAGCAGCAAATGACACTAACTTTAAAAATAAAAAATAGCTATGAGCATTAGGGCTGTGTAAAATTAAGTGAATAGTCTGCAATTTAAAAGTAATAAAATGATTAAACCATCCAACTAGAGACCTCCAGACCTGCTGCACAGTTGATTTGACACATCAGGAGACTGACACGCGATAAATGTGACTGTGCAGCATAAAGGCATTAATTATAAAGCCTTATCTTTTCAAAATAGGCAACGTGGTTTCATTTCCTTATTTAATTGTTTAGAGCCCGTGTGTTTAGGTGTTTTCCACTCATCGTAAAAACTCTTATTTTTCCCCGGGAATCCCACAGAGACAGTCAGAACATAGATTGATAGGTTTTGTTTCGGTTTGGCCGCGAGTACACGTTAGGGCGTGTGATTTGAACAGAAAGTCCCTTTTGATATATTTTTGGCTTCACATCTCAACCTAGAGGCACACTGCATAATGACAAGTATTTTCACACAGCAATGATACTGAGGAGTTGGATTCGGCATTAAATTAAAGCAAGAATGAAAAACAAAAAAAAATCCTCTTAATGCTGAATTCCGATTTTTTTTGTTTGACAGTTCACATTATAGTTTAAATGTGGCCCATATCAGACTCCAAAAAAACCGAGGTCAAGCCAGCCGCCGTCTGATTTCTGTTGCTCCTATAGCAGTGTTATTATTGTACGGACGAGGTGCGTAAAAAATACTTTTTCTTTTAAATCTAAATAAACATTAGCCTAACATGTTTCTGAACTTTGACCTTGTTGCATCTCCTTCCTAGTGATCACTGGTGTAAATATAGGTAATAGGCTACTGTAACATCTTTGAGAAATTACAGTCTAAAAACCCCTCCCAAAGCAAAAACTAAATACAGTTAACATTTCTGTGAACTTTGACCTTTCACCAAAACAGTTCCTTCATAGGTGACACCACCAATTTCATATCATCTCCTTCCTTGTGTCCTCTACTATCACTGGTGCAAATATCATAACATTTTACTGTTTATTTAACCGTTTATTTAGTTTTTGCTGTGGGAGGGGATACTAGGAAGGAGAAGCCATGACAACGCTGAACTAACTGCTGAGGAATTATGCTGGTCAAATTTCACATAAATTATGTTCACAAAAATAAAATATAATAAAAGTAAATTTTGTATTTGAATTAATAACAAATAATCTATTATACAACTACAGGCTAATCATGTTATTAGTAATATTATTGTATTTCTGTTGTATGTATTTGTGTTCATCTAATCACTAAGAGCATTACAAAAAACACCGCGTATGTATCTTTCAGGACCTTAGGCTCACTCGCACCTCGTCCGTACCATAATAACACTGCTTTAGGCGCAACAGAAATCAGAAGGCGGCTGGCTTGACCACTGTTTTGCATTCGGCGGCTCACGTTACCGCAGTCTGAAACTGACCCGCACACGCAGCTCGATGTTGCAGCTACAGAAGTAAACAAGGAGCAACATAGTTCCGGTTAGCTCACGAGAGACTCCCCTTTTATTGTCCTCCCACGGATCACGTTTCTCTCGAATTATGACAAGTGTTCACAACTTTCTGTTCTTTTCAGTACGGTTTTCATCCCTCACTCCCTCCCTCTCTCTGCCCACTGTGTCCGCAAAACAAATAGCATGCACATAACACAGAAGAGAGCTTATGAGGCTTTATCTGTTTAGTGAGGCAAAAGGAAAAAAAACTAAATCAGCTGATAGAAAGCCCCTAATAATCAGAGTTGCAGAACAACAGCTGGTTGTTTATCTTTTTATCTTTCTTTATCTTTTCACTGTAAAAGCTTCACGATACCTGTGTATTTGCTTGAGAAGACCTCAGAGTTTGAAACATTTCAATAAATGATAGGCCTAAGTGTGTCACTCACTCTAAGCCCTTTTATTCAGCACAATGTGAGAACAGTTTGTTGGATGTGTTTTCGGGTTTGAACTAGATTTTTAGTGATGGGCAAAGCGAGGCTTTGTGAAACATTGAAACGGTTGAAGCAGTTGTGCCGGTCCGGAATTGTGTCGAGGCCTCGAAACACTTCGACACTCGTCTCCACGGTGACATCTGCTGGTCACTTGATGGTGGTTTCATTGAGACTGATCAGCGTTTACAATTCTAAACGTCTTATGACCGACAGGATTTCGGAGAAATCAACATATAACAAACAAACAAACGCCTTCAGATTGTCAGAGACAGCAGATGCGGTTTGGATTAAAAGTGTGTTTAAATAAAACACATCTGTGTGTTGTTTCATAATCACTCATTTAGCCGACGCTTTTCTCAAAAGTGAATCACAATTGCCACGTCAGAGAGCGCACCTAGGGGTGTCTTGCCCAGAAGACACATGTATCACAGTGGAATCGAACCTACATCTCTCATACTAAAGGCATATAGCCTAGAGCTTAACCACTACCTCCTATACATTCTCACAATCGGAGCCCTATTGATCTACGAAGGTGAATTCTTTGTTGCAGATACTCGCAAGGCATAAAAGGAACAGAAA
>JALXJV020000002.1:24894296-24968586 GCA_024633595.2 Lepomis macrochirus
CTAACTTAAACTATTATTTCTGTTCCTTTTATGCCTTGCGAGTATCTGCAACAAAGAATTCACCTTCGTAGATCAATAGGGCTCCGATTGTGAGAATGTATAGGGTAGTGGTTAAGCTCTAGGCTATATGCCTTTAGTATGAGAGATGTAGGTTCGATTCCACTGTGATACATGTGTCTCTGGGCAAGACACCCCTAGGTGCGCTCTCTGACGTGGCAATTGTGATTCACTTTTGAGAAAAGCGTCGGCTAAATGAGTGATTATGAAACAACACACAGATGTGTTTTATTTAAACACACTTTTAATCCAAACCGCATCTGCTGTCTCTGACAATCTGAAGGCGTTTGTTTGTTTGTTATATGTTGATTTCTCCGAAATCCTGTCGGTCATAAGACGTTTAGAATTGTAAACGCTGATCAGTCTCAATGAAACCACCATCAAGTGACCAGCAGATGTCACCGTGGAGACGAGTGTCGAAGTGTTTCGAGGCCTCGACACAATTCCGGACCGGCACAACTGCTTCAACCGTTTCAATGTTTCACAAAGCCTCGCTTTGCCCATCACTAAAAATCTAGTTCAAACCCGAAAACACATCCAACAAACTGTTCTCACATTGTGCTGAATAAAAGGGCTTAGAGTGAGTGACACACTTAGGCCTATCATTTATTGAAATGTTTCAAACTCTGAGGTCTTCTCAAGCAAATACACAGGTATCGTGAAGCTTTTACAGTGAAAAGATAAAGAAAGATAAAAAGATAAACAACCAGCTGTTGTTCTGCAACTCTGATTATTAGGGGCTTTCTATCAGCTGATTTAGTTTTTTTCCTTTTGCCTCACTAAACAGATAAAGCCTCATAAGCTCTCTTCTGTGTTATGTGCATGCTATTTGTTTTGCGGACACAGTGGGCAGAGAGGGAGGGAGTGAGGGATGAAAACCGTACTGAAAAGAACAGAAAGTTGTGAACACTTGTCATAATTCGAGAGAAACGTGATCCGTGGGAGGACAATAAAAGGGGAGTCTCTCGTGAGCTAACCGGAACTATGTTGCTCCTTGTTTACTTCTGTAGCTGCAACATCGAGCTGCGTGTGCGGGTCAGTTTCAGACTGCGGTAACGTGAGCCGCCGAATGCAAAACAGTGGTCAAGCCAGCCGCCTTCTGATTTCTGTTGCGCCTAAAGCAGTGTTATGGTACGGACGAGGTGCGAGTGAGCCTAAGGTCCTGAAAGATACATACGCGGTGTTTTTTGTAATGCTCTTAGTGATTAGATGAACACAAATACATACAACAGAAATACAATAATATTACTAATAACATGATTAGCCTGTAGTTGTATAATAGATTATTTGTTATTAATTCAAATACAAAATTTACTTTTTATTATATTTTATTTTGTGAACATAATTTATGTGAAATTTGACCAGCATAATTCCTCAGCAGTTAGTTCAGCGTTGTCATGGCTTCTCCTTCCTAGTATCCCCTCCCACAGCAAAAACTAAATAAACGGTTAAATAAACAGTAAAATGTTATGATATTTGCACCAGTGATAGTAGAGGACACAAGGAAGGAGATGATATGAAATTGGTGGTGTCACCTATGAAGGAACTGTTTTGGTGAAAGGTCAAAGTTCACAGAAATGTTAACTGTATTTAGTTTTGCTTTGGGAGGGGTTTTAGACTGTAATTTCTCAAAGATGTTACAGTAGCCTATTACCTATATTTACACCAGTGATCACTAGGAAGGAGATGCAACAAGGTCAAAGTTCAGAAACATGTTAGGCTAATGTTTATTTAGATTTAAAAGAAAAAGTATTTTTTACGCACCTCGTCCGTACAATAATAACACTGCTATAGGAGCAACAGAAATCAGACGGCGGCTGGCTTGACCTCGGTTTTTTTGGAGTCTGATATGGGCCACATTTAAACTATAATGTGAACTGTCAAACAAAAAAAAATCGGAATTCAGCATTAAGAGGATTTTGTTTTGTTTTTCATTCTTTCTTTAATTTAATGCCGAATCCAACTCCTCAGTATCATTGCTGTGTGAAAATACTTGTCATTATGCAGTGTGCCTCTAGGTTGAGATGTGAAGCCAAAAATATATCAAAAGGGACTTTCTGTTCAAATCACACGCCCTAACGTGTACTCGCGGCCAAACCGAAACAAAACCTATCAATCTATGTTCTGACTGTCTCTGTGGGATTCCCGGGGAAAAATAAGAGTTTTACGATGAGTGGAAAACACCTAAACACACGGGCTCTAAACAATTAAATAAGGAAATGAAACCACGTTGCCTATTTTGAAAAGATAAGGCTTTATAATTAATGCCTTTATGCTGCACAGTCACATTTATCGCGTGTCAGTCTCCTGATGTGTCAAATCAACTGTGCAGCAGGTCTGGAGGTCTCTAGTTGGATGGTTTAATCATTTTATTACTTTTAAATTGCAGACTATTCACTTAATTTTACACAGCCCTAATGCTCATAGCTATTTTTTATTTTTAAAGTTAGTGTCATTTGCTGCTTAACAATTTTATACGGTCCAGGTCCTTTTCTATGTTAGGCTATAGGCCTAAGCACAGTTTCTAAGCAAAGCTAAATTGATTGGCACATACCACATTTCTTTAAGGCAGATGGCAAATTTACTTTTAAGAAACATTTCACAGATTTGTATCATGTGAAAGAAACAGAAAGAAACTGAACACTCAACGGCTTTAGAAGGTTTATTTACAGGTTCCGCTAAAATAAAACATGTGGATTCAGCAGGTTAATTACTTTCTACATAGTCTGACACAGGGAATAATGATCAAAAGCGAAGGACAAAATGAGTACATGTGTATTTATTTGTTTATGTGTTGAGATGAGCTGGTTTTGAGAACAGATGTTATTCATCTCGTTGTGGTTTTATGTGTCTTCCTCTGCCTCCGGACAGTCTCGGCACCGCCTGAACTGTTGACATGTGCTTTATCCCAGCTGAAGCCAGTGTGGTGTCATCCTCCAGCGTCTTGGCGTTGTAGATTATACGGAAGTCGTCAACTTAGCAAAAGCAAAAGAAAATACTCTAATTATTATAGCGTATATATGTATAAAATCTTCACATTTGTTTTAAAGGGCGATCTTTACTCGTCTAGTCACGCTGGATTTTGCAAGGCAGAAAAAGTGTTAAAAAGAGGCATTATTATTATTAGACTCTCTGAAATCCCGATGAAACACCACGTTGAAACGAGAGCTCAAAGGTTTGAATGAAATCCACACAGTCGACTGTACACTTTAAAATCGCAGAAAAATAAAGGACTGAACTCTATTAGTCTATTTTAAACGTATAGGCCTAATGTGAGGCTACATGTCATAGCCTACTGACAAAAGGACCAAAAGAATTACATACCTGTCTTCATTTCCTGATTAAGTTTCTTTTTCAGGTCCCCTACAGTGATCTGCTTCAGCTGCTCTTCATCGTCACACACCTTCAGGAGCTTTTCCCCTCCTCTGGGAAGCTGTACGCTGACTTTGATGCTGCTGGCTATGACAATATGACAACACAACAGGAGAAATGTTACGATCCTCGCGTCAGATCACTTACATTTGTCAATGGACGATGACTTAGACTGTAAGTAGCCAAATGTCACATTAACAAGCCTAAAAATATGACTGCTATCGGCATGCTATTTTTGTCTAACCCGCAGTTATAACTTATAACACTGCACGTCCCTCCTGGTTTTTGTGTGTCTCATAGTTTTGTGTGATGACTTCAAGTCTCTCAGAGCAAAGATGTCCTGTGGTCATGCTGTCACTCACCAACTGGTGTCGCAGGTTGCTGTTCCACGCACACTGTTAACATAAGTAAGTTAATTATTATTTAAGTAAGTTAACTATTATTATGTAAATACTGTAATTATATAGGATATATATATGAAACATCACAACAAGAGTTAGGCTAAATGTTTGAATGAAATCCACACAGTCGACTGTACACTTTAAAATCACAGAAAAATAAAGGACTGAAGTCTTATTAGTCTATCACAACATACTGACAAAAGGACCAAAATCATTGCATACCTATCTTCAGTACCGGATAAGTTTTCTTTTTCGGTTCCCCTGCAGTGATGTGGTTCAGCGGCTCAGGCACATTCAGCTTTCCCCCTCCGCCGGGCAGACCTGAGAGCGGATGCTTACGTAGGAGGACGGGGCTGTCGATGCACATTTTGCTACAGTGACGACTGGAGTGCTCTTCAGGGTGGTTTATTTTAATATCTAGAGAAACTGAAACCTCAGGCAATTAAATAGTCTACATGCTGTGATGTTTTTTTTCATAACTTGCGTCACATATTAAACTGACAGTCACATGACTTCATGGAAATTAACAGCGAAAGAAACCGAAACAACTCAACGCCTCAGAGTGTTTAGTTTGAATGAGTAGGCAAAATGTTACATTTAGTGAAGATGGGCAGCAATGTGACAAGTGAACAGAGCGACAACTGCGGACAACAAACAAGCAATATGACAACACAAGAGGAGAAGTGTTACGACCCTCGAGACAGAACACTTACATTTGTCAATGGAGACGATGACTTAGACTGTAAGTAGCCAAATGTCACATTAACGAGCCTAAAAATATGAACACCATGTGGCTATAATCCTGCTAACCCTGCCTTATTTTTGCTCCTCGTTTTTATCCTGGTGTTTGTGTGTCTCATAGTTTTGTGTGATGACTTCAAGTCTCTCAGAGCAAAGATGTCCTGTGGTCATGCTGTCACTCCGATGTCTCTCACCAACTGGTGTCGCAGGTTGCTGGACCAGGTACACTGTTTACATCACCTTCATCATTAACCTCAAAGACGTTTCAATGACTAAGCTTCACTGACAAAATGCAAAGTGGCGTGTATGTAGTAATTTTAGGGGATTGTTGTCACACGGGTCAGTAATAGGCCTAACATGTCCAGTTTAACCAATCAGGAGGATTCACTCTATGCTCAGTTTAGTCCCTTTTCCACATAAGTTCATACAAGAGTCTGGGTTAGTTGTAACAACAACACTCACAGACACAGCAATTATGCAAAAAAAATAATTTAAGTGTTGAGCAAAAAGCTTTTAAAATTATGTTTTTTTCTCACATTGCTTCTTATTTCTTTTTAAGGGTGAGTACAGATTTGTTTGTGGCAAAACTAACTGTGATGTTGAGTGGCCATATAAGGAAGTTTGCAAAATGGCTCTTCTAACCAAAGAAGAAATGAAGTACTTTGAAAAGAAAATGTCCCGTAATGCTGCCAAGGACTTGGATGTCAGATTTGTAAGTATCTCACTGACACCACTGACAAAAATGTTGTAAATGCAAATTCAAGGTTGAATTTAAAAACCTCTCGTTCTGTGTAACTTCACTCAACAGTGTCCTGGCTGCAAGTCTCACATGGTCAGGGCTGATCTCAGTGATCTGAGCGTCAAATGCACAACGTGCACAGCTGCCAAAAAAAGACCTTACAGATTCTGCTGGCAGTGTTTGAGGGAATGGAAAGGTCCGGCTCCACGTTCAGACCGCTGTGAAAACGATGGCTGCATCAATGAGACAGTAGAAACACTGAGAAAGTGTCCAGATATCGTCTTTGAGTCTGTGAAGGGCGTCACTGGCTGTCCCTGCATCCGTGCCTGTCCCACCTGTGGTTTTCTGGTGGAGCATAACAGAACTCAGTGTAAAACCATCGTCTGTTCTCGCTGTAAGGTGAAGTTCTGTTTTGTTTGTCTGCAGTTCACTGAAGAGTGCCTGAAGCGCAACGCATACAAACCTTGCTCCACTGGTGTTGCCCCGAGACAGACGTCTATACCTGTGTGGCAGAGGAAATAATTCTGTTGATTTTATACATAATTTTATTTATTTATTTTTAGTATTTTCAATTAGAAAGAGTTTTTTTTAAAATGCCAATCATTATTTATGTTACCCAGACATGAACTCAACCCCACACCAGCTTTTAGTTCTGTCTTTCCATAACTGGAACATTTTACATAGACAACTAAGTTCATTCAGTTTTTGTAAGAATCACATCACGCTGGATTTTGCTTTAATGTAATCACAATGTTACAGTGGTCATCATTCTGATCTCTATAATATTTTTTCAGTCTGTTCATTTCACATGTCGTTGTTTATCTTTAAGTTATTTTATTTATTTTAAAGCATAATGTACTGACGCGGAAAGCACAGCATGACTTGATCGAAGCAGGAAACGAACATTGTCTAAACGAGCAATGTCTGTGTGCAGACATTACCTTTTTTTCAGGGCAGAAAATCATGCTCTGGTATCTTTGTACTATAGAGTTAAAAAGACAGCTAATAGAAAAAACTGATTATGAAAGGTGCTGTGAGTAGTTCTATCTAACTTAATATCATTGGCACATTAATATGCATATATTGGACATTGTTATTCTTAGAAATTGTTAACTTGTTGATATGTGACAAACACACATGCTGTCACTCCATCTAAGCAATAACTTCTATTTTACTTGTGGCTCTACTCTGCCTTCTCTGGCTGGACTACAAATGACAACATCTGATTACTGATGACAGTATGTACTGAGCTGCTGGTGATGTTAGAGGAATTCTAAATCTAGAAAATTATTCTTCTCAAAGAAAGTTCATTTAGATGTCAGGATCTACTCAGAAACCATATCATGAATTCTTATGTCTTTCAAGCAATATGCACTTTTGTATCATGGTTTCTTTTCTATTATGAAAATAAAAATGTTTGTCAGCTTCTATTCAATGTATACAAATTTATAAATGAATGCTCTTCCTCATTTACAGCTGTGGTAAATATAGGGTTACATCAAACATTACAGTGTCAACGGTCTCTAATCCGTTGACACCTCCTCTATTATAGATTCCCTGGTTTAAAGAAAGTCTCTAACTACGAGTCCAATGCATTTTTAAGTTCTGAAAGATTATGTCCTCCCCCCTCATAAGCCTCAGAGTGGTTTGGTTCGCTGCCAGACCCTCAGCAACTTCATTTCTTAAAAGTGACTATAGTGATCTACATCCCTTACCTTTCGCAGGCAGGAGGGAGAGGTAGTTGCTATGGTTACGCTCTTCGTCGCCATCGTTCTGAAACTTCACAACAACACAGAAGGAGAATAAGGTGGGATGGTAGATGACCAGGAGTAACACTTAATGCACAAGCATAAACAACGAGAAATAAATACAAATAACTATGTTTTATGTTCTTCTTGTGTCTTTAGCGGCTTCACTTTCTGTCTTTCTGTGTTTTCTGGTCTGTGTGATTGTCTGCCCCGCCCAGGTTTCACCTGTCCTTCCTTATCATTATCCTTTGCATCCTGAATGTTCCCTTGTCTGGGTATTTTTCTTAATTTATATAGCATCCTGGCCGATTCCTGGTATCACCTCGGTGCTCTTTAGTCCTTCGCCTTGATTTCTGAGCCCTTGCCTGTTTAATGGGCATTGATTCACTGCTTCATGTGTTTGCCCACATTGTAGGCCTGCTGTTTAACTGGTTTTGACCTACCTGACCATCCTGTAACATTTTTTTTGTACCTTATTTAATGTTGTCCATAAATGAATTGAACTGCTCCAGCTCTGCCTTGGAGTCTACAATTGAATCCAGTCTCTTGCTTCCCTTTGCACATGATCTTTGACACATGGAGCTGATCTTAAGTTTTTCTGTCTTAATGTTTGACTTGAGTTCAGTTTACTGTTTTTGTTCTTCATCACTGTTATTTGTTTTCTGTTCCACCTCACCTCTACTTCTTCCTTCAGTTTACCTGATTTATCCTGTCGTTCCTTTTCCTTGTCTGTCAGAACTTGATAGACACCCACTTGGCCTACATACATAGAAAAGCGGTCTGATGAAGTCCTTTGAAAGGAGTTGAATTGAATCGGAGCTCTTTTATAACCCAGAGTCCTCAGACGAGTGCTCTAATTTGAAATTCAATTTTGAAATAGGGAATTCAGATCTCCACTGCACTGAAACTGAAATGATGCTCACCAGTTGAAAGCAATACTAAATAAATCCAACTTCAAACAATTAGATTTGATTTCAGTCTGTGAAGTAGGCTAGCTACAATTTTCATTTTGAATGTTCATTTTGAACATCAAATTAAAAACCTTTCCAACCCTTTGCAAAATGCTTCATCCCATTAGCGTCAAATACCAACGCTTGGTCAAGCTTTTAAGCATCATAATTGCCGCACTGAGATGAGAACGTGAGGGAATCTCGGGGTTAAATGGGGTTTTCATGATGGGTGGAAAACATGCAGACTCAAAACAGCTAAAGAGGAAATTAATGAGTGTTTTATAAATAGCTTTATAAGCACTGCCCTCCGGCCCAATCAGTCTACGTGGTAAATTTCACTTTAAGTCACCTGTTACACTGTGTGTGATCGTTGGTAGTTTGAAGCCTGTGCAGAAGGTCTGATGGTCTCTTGTTGGATGTTTTAATAATTGTATTACTTTGAAATCGTTTTTCACAATTCTTTGAATTTTTTGTTAATTTTTTGTTAACAAAGTTAGTCTCATTCACTCAGTGGATGAACTTGTTTGTGTAGCACTGTGCCAGTTATTGACATTATATCTTACCCCACGAGATTAAATGTCTTTATTGACCTAGTGGATCAGGATAAAGGTCGCATATCTCCCAGACTCAGCAACTGAGTCTCACAAATCTGTGACCAAGTGCTCCACATTGCCACACTACAAACTGTCTGTATGCTGCATGACGGAAATACTTTTACTCTGTCCTGGGTCTGAAAAATCAGCCAGGTGTGGAAACACAGTAGTCTGGATGTTTTCCACTGTCCTCAGATTCTGGCCTGTACAGGAATGTATAATTGTTAGAACCCCAAAATGGAAAGACTGGTGTAACTGGACGAAACAGTCATCAACATGATCAGATATTTTTATTGAACAGGGCTTTATTGTTCTCTGGCAGGACTTCTGTGTCCACATTAGGCCTACTCAACAGGTCAACATACATAAGATGACCTGACGGCTGAAGCAGTCCTCATCAGACACCACAATGCTATTACTTGGGGTCAGCCCTAATGTAAACATTGTCATCTTTCATCACCACCCGTTTCAAAACAAACAGTATTCTTCTGCAATCTGTGGTCTCGTTTACAGATTCCCGGGTTGAAAAAAATGTCCATAAAAAATAAGGCAGGTAGAGAAGTGTGAAACATGTGCTGTTAATGTTTCCTATGTTTATTTATGAAGTCTCCATGTTGTTTTCTGTTCTGACTACAGTGTGCTTTCATAGTAAATCATATTAAATTTAATAACACATTTCTTTGGAAATTATGTTTTTATTTCAAATTCACAGAATTAAATAACAATATAGGTTGAACATGTGATTTAACTATGCTCAGAGTAATCTCTGTCAGCAGAACAGCAGGAGGTAGTCATGGTTACGCTCTTTCTCTCCATCGCTCAGAAACATTGCGACAAGAGAAGAACAGTTAACTTATTTTCTGTTCTATGCTGTAAGAGTCTTTCTTCATATGTCTTGTGCAGCTTCACTTCCTGTCTTGTGTGATTTCTGCCCTGTTTTATTGTCTGCCGAGAACTGGTTTTACCTGTCCCTCCTTATCTCCTCCTTATTTGTTTATTTCACTGGGACAGTGCTCATTAATTAACAGTAAAATAACTGTAAATGAGCCTGAGTTAGCTCAACAGGCTAATTTTCATCTGTTGTCCCTGGCCAGTTATTAAAAGGTCAACCTAAAATAAAGATTTAAAATGACATAAAACGACTTATTACAGTCTGCACGTAATAACAATATATACAGAATAGTAGTGAGACAGCTACAACAAACAACATATTACAAAGCATAACAAGAAAAGAAAAAGACTGACAGAGACAATCTGCAAGGAAGCAACAAAATTCGGTGGTCTAATGTGCACATAACTGATTATCAGTTATCCACTTCTTACAATAAGTATTTGCTTCTCTTACCAGCATTGGCAATAGATTCCATTGTTTAGATGCTGTTACAGAAAACGCTGACTGACTAAAAGCACTTATTTGAGTCAGAATGATACAGCCCCCTCTTGTGATACCTCTGGTGACATGACATAATCTAACAGTCTAATCAAGTTTTCCCAATTTAGAAGTCTATGGGTATTTAAAATTCGAAAGATTTGAAAACTATTCTGATCTAAAACTTTGATAGTATGTTTATAAAGAGTTTTGAGTGGCTTCATTGTGGATTTGTTAGCCTGTGCCCAGCTTGTCAGACAATATGTAATGTAATAGGTGTGTAGTCTGAATATTTCCTTGTCTAGGCGCTGGTTAGTTTTTCTCATATGTGCAGCAGCCCGTTAGTGTTTTGTGGATCCTCACAGTGTTTTCTGGGTCCATGTCTCTTTCATGGTGTTGCTTCCGCTTTGAAATGAAGGAAAAGCAACATTCAGTAATGATCTTTTATTGGTGAACTGAATTTAATTTATTTTATTTAATTGAACTGAAACATTTTATGTTCTTACCTCTGTACACGAGCAGATATGCAGTCTGGGAACTGTTGAACAATCAGATTTATAAATAATGTGTTGTTGGAACAAGAAAATAACAACACTGAGTAAACACATTCAGATGATACAACATATTAAAACTGGATTCTCAAACATACCTGAAAGTGTTTTCTGCAAATGATTGTCGTTCAGCCTACAACATTGAGAAGAACATTCAACATATTTAATGTTATTTTTGTGTTTAAGTGCCTTATTAGTGGATGTGTATATTAATCCTCACCTTTTTTACGTGAGCGTCATTAAACTCGTACCAGGTGTTGTTCTCATTGGACAGGATGGTGGCTGTGTAATGTCCAAATCTTAGTTGTCCCACGTGATTCACCATCCCGTACAGTTTGTACATCTTGTTCTACAGTGAAGAACATTTATTAAAGCTGCAACAATTGAACGGACAGTGCAAAACCTTCTGTATCTCTCTCTCTCTGATTGTTTCACTCCGCTAAGCCCCGCCCACTAAACCCACAAGCAGGAGCCCTGCGAAGCCTCACTGAGAGCAAACTCGTCTTCTAAAAGACTCCTCTCCGACACTTTGCCAGGGCAGAACGCTACCGGCTTCAGAAGCAGCTGTGACAACTTCTAACAGCAGGATGAGAATCTAGAAGCTACACAGCTGTCCCAGGCCAAAAGTTATTCCCCACTTGTGCGCCATGTCATTGAACGTAATGAGCCCAGAGCTCCATGGAGACTGGCATGGTCATACATGTTTTTGTACTAAATGCAGCTGTTAGCAAATGATGGATGGGCAGTTATTTTATTGCTGGTGGTTGTTTCTCAGACTTTGCGTTTGCAAAACTTCTGAAGCCATGTTAAAGATCCATCCATCCATCTTCATCCGCTTATCCGGGGTCGGGTCGCGGGACCAGCAGCTCCAGCAGGGGACCCTAAACTTCCCTTTCCCAAGCCACATTAACCAGCTCTGACTGGCGGATCCTGAGGCGTTCCCAGGCCAGTGTGGTGATATAATCTCTCCACCTTGTCCTGGGTCTTCCCCGAGGCCTCCTCCCAGCTGGACGCCTACCTAGGGAGGTGTTCCAGGAGGCATCCTTGCAAGATGCCCAAACCACCTCAACTGGCTCCTCTCAACTCCAAGGAGCAGCAGCTCTACTCTGAGCTCCTTGCGGATGGCCGAACTTCTCACTCTATCTCTAAGGGAGACACCAGCCACCCGCCTGAGGAAACCCATTCCACCACGATCTTGTTCTTTCGGTCATGACCCAGCTTTCATGACCATAGGTGGGGGTAGGAACGGAAATTGACTGGTAGATCGAGAGCTTTGCCTTACGGCTCAGCTCTCTGTTCGTCACAACGGTACGGTAGTGCAATACCACCCCTGCTGCTCCGATTCTCCAGCCAATCTCCCCTCACTCGTGAACAAGACCCCAAGGTACTGAACTCCTGGGGTAAGGACTCATTCCCTACCTGGAGTTGGCACTCCACCGGCCATAGCCACAGATTTGGAGGTGCTAATCCTCATCCCAGTCGCTTTGCACTCTGCTGCAAACCGATCCAGTGAGAGCTAAAGGCTACGGACCGATGATGCCATCAGGACCACAACATCTGCAAAAAGCAGTGACAAGATCCCAAGCCCACCGAAACAAACAGGATTGGTGACAAAGCGCAGCCCTGGCAAAGGCCAACCCCCACCTTGAAAGAGTCCGACTTACTGCCGAGTACTCGGACACAGCTCTCGCTTTGGATGTACAAGGATTGGATAGCCCTGAGAAGGGCCCCCTAACCTCATACTCATGTTAAAGATATAGGGCCTTATCTTGCACCCAGGCGCAAAGTGAGCACCAGCGCAACAAAGTGTCATTGCTAGTTTCCAACCGCGCAGTTGACATTTTAACGCCAAGCTGTCTGTCTATTAACAGACTCCAGTCTGCAGTGGAGTTCAGATACCTCACTGATAAACCATAGAGCTGCAGAATCACGTACAAGTAACTTAGTAAGTACAAGACTTTTGAAGTATGTGCCTGGCGCACTGACCATTTTTTCACACCCCAAACACAACTGCACCATGCACTTCATACAGAAGAGGATTAGGGCACGTGTGAATTTTTTTTTTTAATTCTGAGATTCTGAGGATTCTGAGAAGTCAGAAGAAAGTCAGAATTCTGACTTTAATCTCAGAATTCTGACTTTAATCTCAGAATTCTGACTTTAATCTCAGAATTCTCAGTTTAAACTCAGAATTCTGACTTTAATCTCAGAATTCTCAGTTTAAACTCAGAATTCTCAGTTTAAACTCAGAATTCTGACTTTAATCTCAGAATTCTGACTTTAATCTCAGAATTCTCAGTTTAAACTCAGAATTCTGACTTTAATCTCAGAATTCTGACTTTAATCTCAGAATTCTCAGTTTAAACTCAGAATTCTCAGTTTAAACTCAGAATTCTGACTTTAATCTCAGAACTAATCCTAACTAACCCTAATCCTCTTCGGCAGCTTCACGCTATGCACTTAGATCATTAAATATGGCCCACTGAGCTTGACTGAGTGAGATTGTGCACATACGCAGTGATTGACACTGAGTTTGAGACTGCTGCTGGCTCTGGTCGGTTGTTTAGACTCAGGTGAGGTGGATATTATCTGTCCCATTTGCTACTGTCACGATAACAGGACACTTTAAGAGAATATGACAAAATAATTCCCTACTGCAGTTTTAAGGAGGTTAATGTAATGTAGTTCAGAAGTTGCTGCTTTGTAAGATGCAAACTGTTTATGACTTCCCTTTTTCCCATGCTTGTGCCCACAATTAGCAATTTTCTATTTTCTGTGGAACCACATGAAGTAAATAATGGACTACGCTGCAACAGCAGTGAGCCGCATTAAATAATAAATCTGACTTGTCTTGATGGAAAAACTTGGCAATTTATTGAAAGTATGTGTTATACCTAAGTCTCACAGATCACTACCCTACTTATATAAAGTTACTTCTCCTCACCTTTATTTGTAATGATGGTGGCACATTCACAGAGCAGTCTAATTTGATATGTGACCAGGTGTTGTAGTCAATATCAAATCTCTTGAGGAGTAGAATTAAAGTCTGAGGAAATTTTACCATCTTACATCCCTGGAGAAGAGAACAGTGTTATAAACAAACGTAAAAAATGTTGTAAATTTTTGACTAACTTAAAGTTTGTTTTCAATATTTAAAGTAAAAACTCACCTTGGTCGCCTCCATTTCCTCTTTACATTCGGTGCAGAACACTTTACTGTCTCCTCTGTATGATTTAGACTCAAAAATCCTTTGAAAGCCTCTTTCCTGTGACAACATAAATAATTAATACGTTTCACCAATCTCACATCATCATGCAACAACAAAACTTACCACGCTGTAGGTTGACTCATCTCCATCTCTTAGTGATAGCTGAAGACTCCAAAATGAATTTGTCTCTTCATTAATAATGTGCGTTTCTTTTGTGCATGTTGTTTTGTAGTTCAGCGCTCCTTCAAAAACCTTCAGATAGAAAATTTCTATCAGTAAAGAATTCAGGTTTGATCACCTGTAAGTTGCAGTACATAGTTTGTACATGCTCACCTCAGAGACTTGAGGGCTGACCTTATCTAAAATCCACTCCAGGCATTCAGCAGCATCACACTGTTGATAAACTGCAGAGCAAAACATCCAGTTTACTAATTCAATCAATCCATTTCACTGAATTTTACTCAGTTAACTTTCCTACCAATTACCAATTACTCTTTGAACTTTAAGTTAATTACTGTTCAGCTTACCATTTGAAATCCCCACTGTTTTTGTGATGGTTTCTGTTCGACATGTATTTTTCTTCAAATTTCTAAAAAGATTTGTCAGCTGAAGATCTGTTTGTATTTTTGGATCCAACCTTCAGAGAGAAAATAGTTTCTTAGGGAATAGTTACTATTTACTGCCTGTTAATATGCCCACTGGAGATTTGTTCATTTCAAACACCCATTTAGACCCAAATGACTAACTTTATAGTAAAATTCCCTGTAAATAATGACATAATATTTTGTTTACATTTAGTCTTCTTAATCTACTTGTACTTAAAGCTGTTTCAAACCTGTCATGGACCTCTGGTGTCATGAAGAGAACTTGCAAGATACAGTTGAGGTAACATGTTGCTCCCTGATTATACAGACCATAATAACGTTTCTGTGGCTCAGTCACTAAAGAGAAAGAAAAACACAGAGTCATTCTTGTTCTTTGTGCAGCAGATGCAGTTCCTGATGTCCAACATGAAATAAATTAGTGTCAGAACTCAACAACTCATTCTAATAGATGAGGACTGAATTACTTTCAGTTGATTCTGATCTGTCCCTTACCAACGTCCCTGTGTCCCATCTGTCTCTTCCCTTCATCCTTGATTTCTTCTTCTACTATCTCTACCCATGTCTGTCTCACTTCATCCTGCTCCAGTTTGTTACTGGTTTCATCCTGTCGTTCAGCTGCATCACCTGTCAGGCCTTCTGGATCGGTCAGACGCTCGCTGGGTTTGTAGGAAAAGTAACTTACTCAGTAATTCATTCAGCAAAAGTCTGTTAATATTAAAGAAATAGCATTTTCACCTGAAAATCTGATAAATGAAATTTAAAACACAGAAAACAGAAGGAGGACAGCTGCACCATGTTAATATGATGGAGATTTGTAAATTAGACCCAAATAAAACACTTTATAATAATGTTTCCTGTTAATAATTTGCATAATGTTTTGTTATATTTGTTACAGATGAAAACAGCTGTTTCAAACCTGTCGTCGACCTCCGGTGTCACAGAGACAGCTCCCTGATTAGACAGACCATCATCAAGTTCCTGTGTCTCAGTCACTAAAGAGAAAGAAAAACACAGAGTCATTCTTGTCCTTTGTGCAGCAGATGCAGTTCCTGATGTCCAACATGAAATAAATTAGTGTCAGAACTCAACAACTCATTCTAATAGATGAGGGCTGAATTATTTTCAGCTGATTCTGATCTGTCCCTTACCAACGTCACTGTGTCCCATCTGTCTCTTCTCTTCATCCTTGTTTTCTTCTTCTTGTTCGTGTTCTTCTTCTTCTTCTTCTTCATCTTCTTCTTCGTCTTCTTCTTCTTCTTTTTCTTCTTCTTCTACCACTTTGTGTTTCCCCTCATCCTGCACCAGTTTGTTACTGGTTTCATCCTGTTGTTCAGCTGCATCACCTGTCAGGCCTTCTAGATCGGTCGGACGCTCTCTGGGTCTGTAGGAAAAGTAATTTACTCACTAATTAATCCAGCAAAAGGCTGTTAATATTAAAGTAGTAGCATTTTCACCTCACCTGCTAAAAATCTGATAAATGTAATTTAAAAACAGAAACCACAGGAGGAGGACAGCTGCACCACGTTAATATGTTACTGATGGAGATTTGTAAATTAGACCCAAATGAAACACTTTATAATAATGTTTCCCGTTAATAATTTGCATAATGTTTTCTTATGTTTGTTACAGATGAAAGCAGCTCTTTCAAACCTGTCGTGGACCTCTGGTGTCATGGAGGCAGCTTGCAGGTCACTGCTGAGGGAACAAGTCTTTCCCTGATTAGACAGACCATCATGAAGTTTGTGTGTCTCAGTCACTAAAGAGAAAGAAAAACACAGAGTCATTCTTGTCCTTTGTGCAGCAGATGCAGTTCCTGATGTCCAACATGAAATAAATTAGTGTCAGAACTCAACAACTCATTCTAATAGACGAGGGCTGAATTACTTTCAGTTGATTCTGATCTGTCCCTTACCAACGTCACTGTGTCCCATCTGTCTCTTCTCTTTATCCTTGTTTTCTTGTTCTTGTTCTTGTTCTTGTTCATGTTCTTCTTCTTCTTCTTCTTCTTCTACCACTTTGTGTTTCCCCTCATCCTGCACCAGTTTGTTAATGGTTTCATCCTGTTGTTCAGCTGCATCACCTGTCAGGCCTTCTAGATCGGTCGGACGCTCTCTGGGTCTGTAGGAAAAGTAATTTACTCACTAATTAATCCAGCAAAAGGCTGTTAATATTAAAGTAGTAGCATTTTCACCTCACCTGCTAAAAATCTGATAAATGTAATTTAAAAACAGAAACCACAGGAGGAGGACAGCTGCACCACGTTAATATGTTACTGATGGAGATTTGTAAATTAGACCCAAATGAAACACTTTATAATAATGTTTCCGTTAATAATTTGCATAATGTTTTCTTATGTTTGTTACAGATGAAAGCAGCTCTTTCAAACCTGTCATGGACCTCTGGTGTCATGGAGGCAGCTTGCAGGTCACTGCTGAGGGAACAAGTCTTTCCCTGATTAGACAGACCATCATCAAGTTCCTGTGTCTCAGTCACTAAAGAGAAAGAAAAACACAGAGTCATTCTTGTTCTTTGTGCAGCAGATGCAGTTCCTGATGTCCAACATGAAATAAATTAGTGTCACAACTCAACAACTCATTCTAATAGATGAGGGCTGAATTATTTTCAGTTGATTCTGATCTGTCCCTTACCAACGTCACTGTGTCCCATCTGTCTCTTCTCTTCATCCTTGTTTTCTTCTTCTTGTTCTTGTTCTTGTTCATGTTCTTCTTCTTCTTCTTCTTCTTCTTCTTCTTCTTCTTCTTCTTCTTCTTCTACCACTTTGTGTTTCCCCTCATCCTGCACCAGTTTGTTAATGGTTTCATCCTGTTGTTCAGCTGCATCACCTGTCAGGCCTTCTAGATCGGTCGGACGCTCTCTGGGTCTGTAGGAAAAGTAATTTACTCACTAATTAATCCAGCAAAAGGCTGTTAATATTAAAGTAGTAGCATTTTCACCTCACCTGCTAAAAATCTGATAAATGTAATTTAAAAACAGAAACCACAGGAGGAGGACAGCTGCACCACGTTAATATGTTACTGATGGAGATTTGTAAATTAGACCCAAATGAAACACTTTATAATAATGTTTCCCGTTAATAATTTGCATAATGTTTTCTTATGTTTGTTACAGATGAAAGCAGCTCTTTCAAACCTGTCGTGGACCTCTGGTGTCATGGAGGCAGCTTGCAGGTCACTGCAGAGGGAACAAGTCTTTCCCTGATTAGACAGACCATCATCAAGTTCCTGTGTCTCAGTCACTAAAGAGAAAGAAAAACACAGAGTCATTCTTGTTCTTTGTGCAGCAGATGCAGTTCCTGATGTCCAACATGAAATAAATTAGTGTCAGAACTCAACAACTCATTCTAATAGATGAGGGCTGAATTATTTTCAGCTGATTCTGATCTGTCCCTTACCAACGTCACTGTGTCCCATCTGTCTCTTCTCTTCATCCTTGTTTACTTCTTCTTGTTCTTGTTCTTGTTCTTGTTCATGTTCTTCTTCATCTTCTTCTTCGTCGTCTTCTTCTTCTTCTTTTTCTTCTTCTTCTTCTTCTTCTTCTACCACTGTGTGTTTCCCCTCATCCTGCACCAGTTTGTTAATGGTTTCATCCTGTTGTTCAGCTGCATCACCTGTCAGGCCTTCTAGATCGGTCGGACGCTCTCTGGGTCTGCAGGAAAAGTAATTTACTCACTAATTAATCCAGCAAAAGGCTGTTAATATTAAAGTAGTAGCATTTTCACCTCACCTGCTAAAAATCTGATAAATGTAATTTAAAAACAGAAACCACAGGAGGAGGACAGCTGCACCACGTTAATATGTTACTGATGGAGATTTGTAAATTAGACCCAAATGAAACACTTTATAATAATGTTTCCCGTTAATAATTTGCATAATCTTTTCTTATGTTTGTTACAGATGAAAGCAGCTCTTTCAAACCTGTCATGGACCTCTGGTGTCATGGAGGAAGCTTGCAGGTCACTGCAGAGGGAACAAGTCTTTCCCTGATTAGACAGACCATCATCAAGTTCCTGTGTCTCAGTCACTAAAGAGAAAGAAAAACACAGAGTCATTCTTGTTCTTTGTGCAGCAGATGCAGTTCCTGATGTCCAACATGAAATAAATTAGTGTCAGAACTCAACAACTCATTCTAATAGATGAGGACTGAATTACTTTCAGTTGATTCTGATCTGTCCCTTACCAACGTCACTGTGTCCCATCTGTCTCTTCTCTTCATCCTTGTTTGCTTCTTCTTGTTCTTGTTCTTCTTCATCTTCTTCTTCGTCGTCTTCTTCTTCTTCTTTTTCTTCTTCTTCTTCTTCTTCTTCTTCTACAGCTGTGTGTCTCCCCTCATCCTGCACCAGTTTGTTAATGGTTTCATCCTGTTGTTCAGCTGCATCACCTGTCAGGCCTTCTGGATCGGTCGGACGCTCTCTGGGTCTGTAGGAAAAGTAATTTACTCACTAATTAATCCAGCAAAAGGCTGTTAATATTAAAGTAGTAGCATTTTCACCTCACCTGCTAAAAATCTGATAAATGTAATTTAAAAACAGAAACCACAGGAGGAGGACAGCTGCACCACGTTAATATGTTACTGATGGAGATTTGTAAATTAGACCCAAATGAAACACTTTATAATAATGTTTCCCGTTAATAATTTGCATAATGTTTTCTTATGTTTGTTACAGATGAAAGCAGCTCTTTCAAACCTGTCGTGGACCTCTGGTGTCATGGAGGCAGCTTGCAGGTCACTGCTGAGGGAACAAGTCTTTCCCTGATTAGACAGACCATCATGAAGTTTGTGTGTCTCAGTCACTAAAGAGAAAGAAAAACACAGAGTCATTCTTGTCCTTTGTGCAGCAGATGCAGTTCCTGATGTCCAACATGAAATAAATTAGTGTCAGAACTCAACAACTCATTCTAATAGATGAGGGCTGAATTATTTTCAGTTGATTCTGATCTGTCCCTTACCAACGTCACTGTGTCCCATCTGTCTCTTCTCTTCATCCTTGTTTGCTTCTTCTTCTTGTTCATGTTGTTGTTCTTCTTCTTCTTCGTCTTCTTCTTCTACAGCTGTGTGTTTCCCCTCATCCTGCACCAGTTTGTTAATGGTTTCATCCTGTTGTTCAGCTGCATCACCTGTCAGGCCTTCTGGATCGGTCGGACGCTCTCTGGGTCTGCAGGAAAAGTAATTTACTCACTAATTAATCCAGCAAAGGCTGTTAATATTAAAAGTAGTAGCATTTTCACCTCACCTGCTAAAAATCTGATAAATGTAATTTAAAACAGAAATCACAGGAGGAGGACAGCTGCACCACGTTAATATGTTACTGATGGAGATTTGTAAATTAGACCCAAATGAAACACTTTATAATAATGTTTCCGTTAATAATTTGCATAATGTTTTCTTATGTTTGTTACAGATGAAAGCAGCTCTTTCAAACCTGTCGTGGACCTCTGGTGTCATGGAGGCAGCTTGCAGGTCACTGCAGAGGGAACAAGTCTTTCCCTGATTAGACAGACCATCATCAAGTTCCTGTGTCTCAGTCACTAAAGAGAAAGAAAAACACAGAGTCATTCTTGTTCTTTGTGCAGCAGATGCAGTTCCTGATGTCCAACATGAAATAAATTAGTGTCAGAACTCAACAACTCATTCTAATAGATGAGGGCTGAATTACTTTCAGTTGATTCTGATCTGTCCCTTACCAACGTCACTGTGTCCCATCTGTCTCTTCTCTTCATCCTCGTCTTCTTCTACTATTTCTACCACTGTGTGTTTCCCCTCATCCTGCACCAGTTTGTTAATGGTTTCATCCTGTTGTTCAGCTGCATCACCTGTCAGGCCTTCTGGATCGGTCGGACGCTCTCTGGGTCTGCAGGAAAAGTAATTTACTCACTAATTCATTCAGCAAAAGTCTGTTAATTTTAAAGCATTTTCACCTCACCTCCTAAAAATCTGATAAATGTAATTTAAATCACAGGAAACAGAAGGAGGACAGCTGCACCACATTGGTATGATGGAGATTTGTAAATTAGACCCAAATAAAACTCTTTATAATAATGTATCCTTTTAATAATGTGCATAATGTTTTGTTATATTATATTTCTACCAGATGAAAGCAGCTTTTTCAAACCTGTTGTGTCCCATCCGTCTCTTCTCTTCATCCTCATCTTCTTCTTCTATTTCTACCACTGTGTGTTTCCCCTCATCCGGCAGCAGTTTGTTACTGGTTTCATCCTGTTGTTCTGGATCGGTCAGACGCTTTCTGGGTTTGTAGGAAAAGTAATTTACTCAGTAATTCATTCAGCAAAAGTCTGTTAATATTAAAATAATGACTTGCATTTTAACCTCACCTGCAAAATATGTTCGAAATGAAATTAAAAAGCACAGAAAACACAGAACAAAAACAGCTCCACCATCTCCTCTGCTGTTCAGCAGGTGCAGCATCTGATTATAAACAAAAATATTTTACCGTCAAAGATTTTGAAACATGCATCATTTATCATTTAGAATAAAATGACTAAAGTGAAAAGTTTAAAATTAATAAATCAATAAATCAATTCAGTCGGTCTTCTTGCTTATTACCTGTTTGTTCTTCCTTCCCTGCCTTTGTGTTCTCATCTTGACGCCCTTCACTGGATTGGAGAGGAACAAGTTCTATCACAATTTCTTCCAACATGTCCATGTTTTCCCGTGTGATGCTGAAATAAATAGAGCCTTAATCATTACACATTTGTTTTTGCATCTCTGCTTATAATTTCACACAGTTACACAGGTTTTGTAAATTTTCAAATTATTATGTGCTGTTCTTTTTACTGATATGTTGTCGTTATAATGTTATAATAAGCATTTTATGACTCTTAACTTCTCTGTTTATCACCCAGAAAAACAAACAAAAAGCCATTTAACATGCTCTGCATGACCAAAATCTAAACTTTCTTCAAACTTTCAATCACTTGGCTTCCACCTTGTGGTGAATAATTATAGCCTATCTCCAGGAGCAGGCTGTTCAGCTTGCCATAGTCCTGCTAGTCCATTTATTTTAATAATTTTCAAAAACTTCGGTAAACCCTGCCGAAACGTATGTTCATCTAAAAAGAACATGGAGGTGAATTATTTATATCGTAACTTATGAAAATATAGCAACATGTTATTCCATAATTGCGAGTTAGAAATGAATGCACGGAGCATCTGTCTTTGGACCTTTAACTTAACAAGAGGGAAACACTAAATAAATACTGTACCTACATCGTTTTACGTTTAGAAAATTAGCCTACATCTGAATGGTTTAAGACAGCCAATTTATTGCTGTTTTGCAGTATAAGACAAAATTAGAGATACATAGCGAGTCTTACCGTGGTGTGGCGATCACTTTATCACATCAGTAAGGGAGAGCTGCTACTCTTACTTTCGTTTGTGTCACAGCTGACTGTCAGCTGTCTGCCTAGCGACAGGATGATATTTGTAAATTGAAAGTAAAGAAAAGCAAAGAGGCTCCACCAACAAGTTTGAGTGGACCTGGAGACCTATTTTTAAAAACTTTAATCTTAAAATATTTTTATCTTAAAAGTCTTCCTGGCAGTAAGAGGAGGGAGCTTCTATCAAGAGGGAGTTTCTGTATTTTCATCCCTGTTCATTTCACCTGCACTAACGTGAGATGAACGCTCGTGCGCCCAAACCGAAAGCAAAAACAAAGGTTATAAAACCAAATAATCAATGAGCTTGTCTCTGTGGGAATCCCGGGGAGAAATAGGGACTTTCACAATGGGGCTCGTGGAAAACCCCTGTGAGACTCTACACAATTAAATAAGGAAATTAATCGATGTTGCCTGTTTTGAAAAGATAAATAAAAAAGGCTTTAAAATCAATGTTTTTATGCCACACAGTCTGTCTCCTTTTCTGTTTATTTCACATTTATTGCCTGTCAATAACCTGCGCAGGACGTCTGGAAGTCTCTTGTTGGATGTTTTAATAATTTTATTGCTTTTAAATTGCCATTTTAACATTTTTATGTAGTTTACTGTGCAGGCAGAGTTGATAAACAAAGGTTATTGGCACAGACCACATTGCTTTCAGCCTACAGGCTAGGCGTCTTCTTCTTAACAGAATGTTATTGGCTGACAGTAACTATTAAGGCTGGTGAAAAAAATATAAAGCAACAAGACATTAAATGGCTTCAAAAAGTTCTGCTCACATAAAACGTGAATTTAACAGGCTAATACTTTACGAGAGCTTACAGATTTGTTTTGACAGTGACGTTTCATGCAGGAGCAACAATCGTTTGCACTGATTGTGAATGAATGTTGACATAATAGCCTCCATCTTTACAGGCTAGTCTAATACGAGAAATACATAAAAAAAAACATGGACGGAGTGAGTACATGTGTCTTCATTTGTTTATGTGTTGACATGAGCTGCTCTTGACCGCACATATTATTCATCTCTATGCGGTTTTATGTGCTTCCTCAGTCTCGGCACTGTATGACTTTCAGACATGTGCTTTATCTCATTGGAATCGAGAGTGCATCCTGCAGCGTCTTGGCTTTGTAGACAATCCGCAAGTCGTCACCTGTAGCAAAAGTTGAAGTAAATAGGCGAATTATTATATTTATAAAAGGCTCTATAGAACCTTATTCTACATGCTAAAGCTTCAAATATGTTTTAGGGCAATTTTTAACCAGCTAAAATGTAGAAACAGTACTCAAAATACGCATCATTGTTAGACTCTCTGAAACCTATTTTAAACGTAATGTCTATTTGCATGTCATAGCCTACTGACAAATTGACATAGGAGAAAAAATGTAGGCCAACATGTCTTCATTTTCTGAATAATTTTCTTTTTCAGGTCCCCTACAGTGATCTGCTTCAGCTGCTCTTCATCGTCACACACCTTCACGAGATTTTCCTCTCCTCCGAGACATGGATGCACATTTCGCTGTTAAACCTGCAATGAGGACTGGATGGAGGGCTCTGCAGGGTTGTTTATTCAGGTATCTAGAGAAACTTTAGGTAAAGAAATACGGGATATCCGATTTTTTATGACCTGCGTCACATAGCCTATTAAACAGAAAGTCATGTGACTTCATGGAAATAAACAGCGAAAGCAAACGAAACAACTCAAAGGCTCAGGGTGTTTAGCTTGAATGAGCAGGCTACATATTACATTTAGTCAAGATGGGCAACAGCGAGGCAATTCAACAGAGCAATAACTCCGGACAACTGATAAGCAATATAACAACAACACAACAGGAGAAGTGTTACTACCCTCGAGACAGAACACTTACATTTGTCGATGAAGACGATGGCTTAGACTGTAAGTAGCTAAATGTCACGTTAACACGCTTTAATCCAAACACCATGTGGCTATAAGCTTCTAGGTAGATGTGACTTATTATATTATTAATAAATTGAAGTATGTTGCCCTTATAGCTTATAACACTGCACGTTTTTCCTTGTTTTGTGTCTCATAGTTTTGTGTGAGGACTTCAAGTCTCTCAGAGCAAAGATGTCCTGTGGTCATGCTGTCACTCCGATGTCTCTCACCAACTGGTGTAGCAGGTTGCTGGACCAGGTACACTGTTTACTTCACCTTCATCATGAACTTGAACAAAATGCATAATGGCAGCATGTTGTAATCAATATATCAATATCAATCTTATTAATTTAGCACACTTTAAACAACCAAGATTAACCAAGGTGCTTCACAGGTTAAAAGTACAGCAATAAAACATTATAACATATATAGTGATATTAAAATCGCCAGGGATAATAGGTAAAATAGTAATTTTACTTATCTTTTTAATAGACAATATGACTTATCAGCTGGGTTTCTCATGGGTTTAACGTGGAGACTGATGCTAGTTATTAGCAGTGTACCATGTAGCAGCAGTAGGGTGATAGTTGCTGAAGAATTTGCTTTATGATTTCTACTCTTTAAGTTTTTTATTTGATTCTCTTTTTAATAAGGGTGAGTACAGATTTGTGTGTGGCCAGATTAACTGTGATGTTGAGTGGCCATATGAGGAGGTGTGTAAAATGGCTCTTCTAACCAAAGAAGAAATGAAGTACTTTGAAAAGAAAATGTCACGTAACGCTGCCAAGGACTTGGGTGTGAAATTTGTAAGTATCTCACTGACACTATATTTACACTGTTGTTAAAAATTGTTCTTGTTATGCAGAAAAATTCAAGGGTGAATTTAAAAACCTCTCATTCTGTGTAACTTCACTCAACAGTGTCCTGGCTGCAAGTCTCACATGGCCAGGGCTGATCTCAGTGATCTGAGCATTAAATGCACAACGTGCACAGCTGCCAAAAAAAGACCTTACAGATTCTGCTGGCAGTGTTTGAGGGAATGGAAAGGTCCGGCTCCACGTTCAGACCGCTGTGAAAATGATGGCTGCATCAATGAGACAGTAGAAACACTGAGAAACTGTCCAGATATCGTCTTTAAGTCTGTAGAGGGCGTCACTGGCTGTCCCTGCATCCGTGCCTGTCCCACCTGTGGTTTGCTGGTGGAGCATAACAGAACTCAGTGTAAAAATGTCTTCTGTTCTCGCTGTAAGGTGCAGTTCTGTTTTGTTTGTCTTAAGATCACTGTAGAGTGCTTGAAGCTAAAACCATCATCATATTTCACAATTTGCTCCACTGGTGTGGCACCTAGACAGACCTCCATACCTGTGTGGCAGAGAAAAAATCTGTTGATTTAAAACTGTGATGTCAAGAAAGTCATAGACTAGTTGTATTTCTTGAGATCTTTTTATTTTCATTAAAAAAGGTTTTTCATAATGTCAATCATTATTAATTGTTGTTACTCAGACAGAAACTCAACCCCATCCCAGCTTTTAAAATACTGAAGCTCTCTCCAGAATAACTTTCATCTTGCAATAAGGTAGACAATTCAAAATTAAAATTTATTTATAATAATATTAATCAGTTTATTCTGTTTATGTAAAAAATCATTTTGCTTGACCCCCCCCCCTTCAACAAAAATATATATTCGTAAAAACCATGCTGTGTATTGTAAATAATATAATGATATATTCTTAAAATAAGTTTGAAAGTACTGAAACAATAGGATAACAAAAAAACACTTTTAATTTTAGAGTTGGAGAGAACAAAGTTTGAATCACTTTAGTATTTTCTTTACTCTTTTAGTGAGTTATTGTACAAATTTGTTGCAGACTTTGCTTCTTTAAGACTGTTTTGGAAGGAGTGTATTTGTGGGCTGAGCCAGAGTGGTTCATTTTACATGAGAGTAGAGCGCAAACAGTTTTGCTGTCTACCTGCAGGTGGCAGTTATCGGGAGGCTCCTTTTACTACTTTATAAGTCACTTAATGGTATTGGTCCAGAATACTGCAGATTTGCTTTTACCTTATGAACCTACTAGAACCCTCAGGTCCTCTGATAGTGGCTTTTTAATTATTCCTAAAGCCTTAACTAAAACCTACGGTGAGGCATCCTTTCAATGTTATGGCCCGCGTTTGTGGAACACCCTTCCTGTTGAGCTGAGAGCAGCAGGAAATCTGGACATGTTTAAAGGCAAACGAAAAAAAGACATACCTATTTAACCAAGCTTCTAACTGAGCTGTATTTTTGGGTGGGGCGGGGACTGATTGTTGGGCTTGACCTGCTTTTTATATATTTTCTTTTCTTTTCTTTTTTTTAGTATTTTAACTGTTTTTAAATTGTTCTATAGTGTGAAGCACTTTGTGTTACATGTTATTTTTATGAAAAGTGCTATATAAATAAAGATTGATTGATTGATTGATTGATTGATAGTGACAGACCTCAGACTGGGTATAGTGCGTTCGAGATGACGCCGGCTGACTTTCGCCGACTTCCTAGTCTAACATGAGCTGCAGGGGCCGGGTATAAAAACAGCGCCGTCAAGTCGGACACATTCTACCTGCGTGAGCTTACTGTGAGCTCAGATCAATGACTGATCTCGCGGCAATTGCAAAGAAAAATGCCGCGAGACTTGGCAAAAGTGTGGTTCACTCAGTAATTCATTTAGCAAAAGTCTGTAAATATAAAAGTAATAGCTTGCATTTTCATCTCACCTACTGAATATCTGAGAAATTAAATTTAGAAATACAGAAAACACAAAAGGGCGGCACAGGGTGCAGTGGTTAGCACTGTTTCCTTGCAGCAAGAAGGTCGTGAGTTCAAACCCAGCCCTTTCTGTGTGCAGTTTGCATGTTCTCCCTGTGTCTGCCTGGGTTCTCTCTGGATGCTCGGGCTTCATGCATGACGATGGATGGAAAACACAAAAGTAAGAAAGCTGCATTGGTCCCTCTTCTGTACAACAGGTTCAGTTTTGGATTATATAAAAAATAATTCTGTTGAAGATTTGGAAACTGGATACTAAATTTAGTTGAATAACATAATAAGTCCTATATCCAGAACTTTGATCTTAACATCTTCCTGGCAGTATAAGAGGATTTTTCTTTCTTTTTTACGCCTACTTCTGAGTATCAGTGCTGCTGTCAGTATCATTGCGTAGTGAAATTAAGTGTTATCAAACAGTGTGCTGAGATGTGAAACCGAAAAAAAAGTCGAACAAGGGACTTTCTGTATAATCCCTTAATTCACATGCATTAATGTGCACGCGGCCAGACCAGTTCTCAAAACAAATAACAGAGAAGTTCTGATGACAGCACATACAGAGGGGGTGTGACTCTGACTTTGGCATTGGCACTGCACACTATTTTAAAGTCTAATCTGTCTAATCTCTGAGAACACAGCATGAAATGTGAAGTCTCTTCCTCGTCTCTGCATCGTTTACATTGCAATTGCATGTTCCCTAAAGTTTACACACTCACTATAAAGCATTTTTATATATACAGCTCGCCGTATAAAACACTATTTAGGTGAATTTAAACAATGGCTAAGTTGCTAAACGCATCGTGTTGTCATGTAAGAGCCTTGTTCATGTTGGACAGACATTTTAATTGCATTTTGTGTCTGTTAAGAGGCACAAAGACACTCTTTATGTAAATGCCCCATAACTGCCGTTTTAGCTACGTGGGAGCTCTGGGCATTAGCTGTAGCAGCTCCGTGTTGCAAGCACCAATCCGGTTCGGGTTTTTTTTTTTATAGAGAGTAGCCTACTCACAAAGGTATAACGATCAAGATTAACTTAAAAATTGCCTGGAGTTCTCCTTTAAGCCTTGAGAATAGACCTACAAGAAAAGGAATCATGTGAACTGTGTGAAACTTTTGATTTTTCTTATATTAGGAAGTTTGGCAATATGTAACATAAAACCTTTGTTATTTTTGATCAAGTGGGTGGTTACATACTTTCTCGCAGTTTATTTAATAATCAGTAAATGCACAATCCAAATATGGACATTAAACATAGGAGAGTTATGACATGACATTGATTGATTTTTACAAGAATAGATATGTAACCTTAGTTACTGTACACGTTATATTTTGATACCTTTATTCCTGACAATAATTTATGTTGCTTATTAAACTGTGTTATAAGTTGGTAGGATTTGTGTAACAGTAAGAGTAATATAATATTAATTGGACAGGCATAATTAAGTTTATTAGTAGTAATTGTTTCTTTTCAGAGCAGAAGCATTTTGCTTCCCACCTGTATGTTCCCAGGGGGACGCAGAAGAGTAACAGAGTCGCAGGGTGTGAGAGTAATGTGCTACATCGTGTGTAGTTACTGTCATGCTTCTTGGTGTTGAAGAAGAAATTGTAGCCGTTTATTACCCGCAGGCCCGAAGGACAGGAGAACGCTACCAACCCAGAAACCACTGTTACAGATACATGAAGTAAAGAAGAGTGTTTATTACTTTTTTGTTAAGGTTTAAGATGAGATTTAACTTTATTGCTTTTCTTCAAATAAATCATCTTAATGCAGTGTGATTCATGTTTCGGCTGCAGTTAAACATGTAGGCTATATGTTGTGTTGATGTGGTTTTATACCCTATTTACCACCGTGTTTGCAAACGGGAAGAACTTCAGCTGTGGCGCCGATGTTTTTATCAAGCTGCATGACGCAGCTCCAAAATGTCAGTCATCTTACGTTTTCTTAACATAGAACATGTAGATATAGTGTAAGTACTAGTTCGGCTAGATATTTGATATATTCAGTAGATATATTTTTATACGACCCCTATTCACAACCATACTTTGCAAACCAGAAAAACTACAAATATTATGCTAATTTGTATCAAGGCGCATGGCGTGGCAAGAGGGAATTGTAATTCAGAAAATATTACTATATTTCATGTAATTGGAAATTGCAAATGATGTACTGAGTGCACACTGGGGGGTTTAAGAGGATGGGAATCACATTTTAAATATCTAATTTTTAAATATGTGAAAATCAAGTTTGACCATATTTGACCACCCCCCCCCACCCCCACATGGTGACTCTATCCATATGGGTATAGTCATATAGCTGAAGCCAAGAGCTATTTATACCTTTTTGCCCCATGTCTGTAGCCCCTTCTGTTCCAAAATGAGAAGCCTTCCAACATGTACTGGGGTCGAGGTTCAGAGGTCAATATTTCAAAGCAGGAGCCATTTAGAACCTTCAGACCAACATATGTTTCTCTCCAGGCCAAGACCTTTCCAACTATGTATTTCTTTTTAGTTCTGCGACGACGAAGTTTTAATTTTAACATTTCATGGAAAGTCCTCATTGTTTCAATGAGGACTTGGGGGGCCCAACCCTCACCCTTTATACTTTCATATAAATATACTTTTATTACAGTAGTGATATATATGTATGCACCTTAACCAAGCAAAATATGGACTATTGAAGTGTTTTGACACAAGTCATTAACCTATGAGTGTCAGCATTGGTCTCAAAAGAGCTAATTACGTGTCAAAATGGTACTTCCAAAGGATGTTATAGGCGTATTAAGTTCACACAACAGGCAAAAAACGCACCACTTTGGTGACAGCTCGGCGTTATATACTGCAGAGTACGTAATGAAAACTAGCTAAGTAGCTAACGTTAAACCCCCAGGCATTAGCGGCTTTACCCGACTGGCATCAGCGGCTTTAACTCACATGAATATCAATAAAATAACACTGATCACTTAACATTGATCCTTAAAATAAAGCTTAAAAGCGGTAGCTCACTAGCCACCTGGCTACAAAACGCTACTTACCTGCTTCGCGGACACCTTGGCCGGTGTCCCGTAACGTTATGTACTGCAGGGTACGTAATGAAGGTAGCTTGGCTAGCTAGCGTTAGCTAAATCACCCAGACATTAACGTTCGGCGGCCTGACTGGCTTCAGCACCGCGAGTCTAAAGTTGCATTTTCCATTAAGGCAAGCAAATATATCACTAAAATAACACTAACATAATAAGACAATGTTGATTTTATAATTAATATTAAAATCAGAAAGTCAACTACAGCCCATCTCTAATGCGATCTAATGGTCCAGTGCAGTCCTTCTCTTTAGCACCCCCCAGTGGACATTGTTTATCAAAGCTATGTCAAAATGTACCGGAGGATACGTAAATGTGGCGCTGCAAAAAGGTGGTCAGAGGTACGTATAAAACCCCTGAGACCAGGTTGAAAAAAATCAAAGGTTAGCATAAGAACAAGGATTGGAAGCTGTATTTAAAAAATTAACAAGGGAACACAAATGGGTGATTCTCACGAAACTGTGCTACCATTAAAAAAATATTTACAGTTAAAAAGGCAATATTTTACTCACTTAACTTAACAAATATAATTCAAAGTTACTATTGTTATTAATTATAATAATTTAGAAATACACTTTTTAAGTCTTTTTTAACATTTTACAACACAGTTTCAGATTTTTTTTTCATTACCGTAACATTTTTAAAAGTTGTAATATTATCAAGTCAAATTGTATATATTCAGAAAATTTTGGTGGTATCTTCACTTACGATTATAGGTAAGGAAATTTCATTTAAAAAAAAATATTTTTATTAAAAATACATGTTTTTAATTTAAAGAATCATGTCATTACCGTAACACTCATCAGTTTTGTCACATTGATTTTATTTATGATTTTGTTCAGGGGGAATTATATTATAAAACCATCAAATCAATATATAGGGAATTAAGAATATTTCCAGCACATCTAAAACTTTTTATGTTTCGTTGTAGAATAATTTTAATATTTGGCCAAATATCAAGTGTTTGGTAATGAAAACTAAGTTACGGTAATGAAAGACCATGTTTCGGTAATGAATACCATTATGTTTTGTTGGTTTCTCCTTTTAGCATTAGACCTGTTAGAATTTCCCCTCTATTTCTTTTATTGTCTTTTTTTCTTTGTTTGGGTGTCATGTCTTGGCTTACTTCAATACACCACTCTCTTAGGCTGATGATACACAGGGCAACTTTTTGAGCAATTTTGCTGGGCAATCTTGCTAGCGGCAAGTCCGACTATGTTTTAAATGGATAGGGGCGGTGTGGGGCTGGTGGCGGAGTGGTGGGGGAAGGGGATTACAGTAGTAATCTTTACTCCTTACCATTGGCGACAACGTTGCCCTGAGCGATTGCTCTAAAAGTTGCTCTGTGTATCATCAGCCTTAGGCTGCCTTAGGCTGATGCCTTAGGCTGCCTTAGGCTGATGATACACTGGGCAACTTTTTTGAGCAATGTTGCTGGGCAATCTTGCTAGCGGCAAGTCCGACTATGTTTTGAGCAACTGGCAGCGGTGCAGGGCAGGTGGCGGAGTGGTGGGCGAACGGGATTGCAGTTGTAATCTTTACACATTATCATTGACGGCGATGTTGCCCTGCACAACTGCTCTAAAAGTTGCTCTGTGTATCATCAGCTTTAGTTTTTGATACTTTCAGAGATATCACAAATATTATAAACCCTAACACTGTGCTAGGACTAGGCGATATGGCCAAAATTGCTATCAAGATAAAAACATTTCATATTTTTCGATATCAATAATTATCACGATAAATGTCAAATCATTATTTATTTCAAATTTAAGTGAAAATTGAAGAAACAGATGGTTAATTATGTGGTGAAATGTTTCTTTACGCTCAGTATGTGACAAACACTTGTGCCAAACTTGTGCCAAACTACTACTGAAAGTCCACTTTCAGTAATAGTTCCACCTTGTTGTGATTTTGGTGGCGGAAAATAGACTGGGAGTCCCTGCTGGCCATTACAAAGAATGCAGGTATAAGTTAATTTTGCATGGCTTAACTTTTCAGACCTGGAGGTTTACGCTTAATTAAGATTAGAGAAGCTACATACACACACTCGTCACATTACTAAAATTCTTTATTGGGGAAAGTTAGCGGAGAAAAATACTTACAATAAGTTTCAGTCTGGCAGTAAACGTGCAATGAAATAACAGTCCTTCGTCCCTGTTCTTTTCCAGCACTGTAGGTCTTTATCAAAAATAGATTACATGGTCTATAGGGCTGGATAATGTAGCCAAAAATTTTATCAAGAAGAAAACATTTCATATCATTCGACATCAATAATGTATGTCAAATCATAAGTTTAAAGGAGGATGTTTCTGAGTGAAACTTTAATGAAACCAGATTGTTAATTGTGTGGTTAAACTTTTCTTTATAGTCAGAATGTGATAAACACTTGATGCCAAACAGTGGATCAATTCACAAGTCTGAGGCAGAACATTATTACCAAATCTGTTTTTCATTCCCTTTTCCTCAACAAAATATCTTGGTAGAAAAATTAAGAGCTAATTCATTCGTGATTCAAATTCAAACAGTTATTGACGATATATTAAACATTTGTTCTATTGTTATTGAGGGAAGTCATTTTGCAATAATCCATCCATCCATCATCAACCGCTTATCCTGCGTACAGGGTCGCGGGGGGCTGGAGCCTATCCCAGCTGGCATAGGGCGATAGGCGGGGTACACCCTGGACAGGTCGCCAGTCCATCGCAGGGCCACACATAGACAAACAACCACTCACACTCACATCCACACCTAAGGACAATTTAGAGACACCAATTAACCTAGCCTGCATGTCTTCGGATGGTGGGAGGAAGCCGGAGCACCCGGAGAGAACATGCAAACTCCACACAGAAAGGCCGGGGCAACCGGGGTTCGAACCCACAACCTTCTTGCTGTGAGGCGACAGTGCTAACCACTGCACCACCGTGCCGCCCATTTTGCAATAATTATTATATTTATTATTTTATTGCTCAGCCCTACTGGTCTAAAATAAAAATATCTAACAAGCAATAGAAAACTATTCTGATATTAATCACCGTAACATCATGATTCATTACCGTAACAAGCAAAAAATGACATGGTAATGAAAGATTTGTGTTACGGTAATGAATTCACTTTAGCTTAGCTAGCATAAAATGGCGGGAAACACAATGACTTAGCAAAAAATAATACTCCATCAATACATTCCCACACTATCCTTCCTACTGTTATGTTCATAATGAATATTTGTTTGAGTAATATTAAATAATACACTGTTACGGTAATGTACACACATGGTGGGGTAAGAGGGGTTTAAGAAAGCAAAAGTAGAGACTTTAGCTATCAAATGTTAACCGATAATCTTGCCTTTTAGCCATCTTGAATCTTCTATGTTCTGTGGAACTTTGTCTTTCAATAAAACTTTATATATAAATATATTGAGTCGTTTTGAGAGATGTGAAAATGTGTTACGGTAATGAAATAAATGTACACGGACACAGTGTTTTAGCCATATTTAGAAATAATGTTTTAGAAATGTATCAAAATTGCTATTGGAAATTAATATTATTTTAATAGAGACAATTTTTGAATCTTTTTTTAATATATTTAATATATTATTTATTGTGATGTAAGAGAGCAAAATGCAAAATTTTTGTTCGGACACGTTACGGTAATGAATTTTTTAATAAAACAAATAAAAAATACTTTTTAAAACTAATATTTGAAAACAACTAAGTGAACATTGAAGTAAAAGTTGTGCACTTTAACATTAAAATTAGTTTTTTCATCTTCTATGTGAAAATATGCAATAATTCATTTCGGACACGTCTTTAGGTGGTTTCATGAGAATCACCCAAATAATATGGAAAGGACGACACCAGTAAAAAATATAAAAGAAATCCGACAACAACTGGAGGATGCCCTGACATACAGTATAAGGCAGAATATAAAATAGAAATATATAAAATACTATGAAATGGGGAAAAAGGCTAGCAGGTCGCTGGCATTCCAACTCATTTGAAGCATTTGATCACATTGATTGGGCATTTTTGAGACACACACTGGTAGAAATGGGCTTTAAGAAAGAAATGGATGAACACACAATGTGTTTCTAAGAAACACTGAAGTGAAACAGAAAGTGTTTGGATTAGTGGGAGAAATATACCTGTTAAACTATCTGCAGATAAAAAAGAAAGGAACAGTATGTGGTTATAATATTCTGACTGGAGAAAAGATCAAGTACAAGAATGTAATCGTACTGCATTCTCGTGGCATGGTGTAGCTCAACTCAAATAAAAACACATTACAAAGAGCCTTTTCTAACCAATGCATGTCCTCTTAGAATGCAAGTTATAATGTGTAATAGACTCAAGACATCCTTGCTTATTTTAGTTAAAATTCTGTACAGAAATTGGCCCTTCTTTATCTGCCTATTATGGAAGTTGTAAAAGAAAAATGCTTCCCAAAGAATCAAGAGTCAAAAGATGTGTTGAATCAATCCTTTATGTACGTGGCTCAAGTACAAAGACACAACAGCAAATCTTAATCAGACAAATGGCATCCTGAGATAGCAAGGACACATGCAGATGTATTTATACAGAAAAAGGTGTTCCAGCGGTCCCTGTAGTGTCACCTATTTTTCTGTGTTACAAATCTCACCTACATGTTGGCAGAGAAAACATGACCCTTTGATCAAAATGGTAATACTGTGGCCCTTACTTTGAAAATGTTACAACATTGTGACCAAAACTTATTTCTTTAAATTAAAATGCAGTGAGTAATAGTGTAAAGATCTACAATTTGAAATTCATTAGGCCTTTTTTAGGGGTGCTGAAGATACCCTAAAATGGTCCTAAGCCCCTAATTATTTCACAGATTTCATAAGGGTCACGCCCTGAACACATCTACACACCAAAATTAACTTATAATCATAGCGCCAAGAGCTATCAAGCCACAAAGGAGAGGTAGGGAGTGACGTATACCGTCTTCATGCAGTCAGAAGTGCGTAGCAAACCGGCAGAGTGCCAGAATATGCAACGCTGCCGCCTCACACCCAACGCGCTAAACGTGTGAGGGCCCGACCAACGCTTGCAGCTTATTAGATTTTTTACAGTGCAGACATGTAGGCTACTCAACAAAGATTCACAGGATTATTGATACATTTGATAGAATAGTACAAATATAAATGCAGTTTTATAACTAAAGTTCAGGAACAGGACCACGCCTCCGTTCACATCAATCAACCACCTGTGCCTCATCCAATTCCTCCATCTGTACCTCTTTAAGCCATCAACTGCACACGCATAAAAGCCCATCCAACCCCTCTCACTCTCGTTTGTCTCAGTTCTACAGTCCCCCCCCCCATTTTCTTTTTTTTCCCCTTTCCAACGGGCACCATGGTGGCCCAGTGGACAACACTGCGGCCTCACAGAAAGAAGGTCCCAGGTTTGAACTCTGGTCATCCCAAGCCTTTCTGTGCGGAGTTTGCATGTTCTCCCCGTGCTCGTGTGGGTTTCCGCCGGGCGCCCCGGTTTCCTCCCACCATCAAAGACATGCACACTAGAGTTAAATACTTCCACCGAGTAACTGTCTTTCTTTCAACCACAGGAACCACAAGGGCGGACGATAAGCAAGCAGCACATCGAGACAAGCCCCCACCGTGAGTCTCGACCTCCTGGGTTCCAAGCCACTCCAGCCACCCAACCAGCTCATTCATCCCTCTCCCCTTGACCCCTTCATCCCTCTCCCCACGACCCCCCACCATTAATAATCTCAATATCCAATAAACCAACTTTCTATACTCTATGTTGGCGTGGACCATGTTAGTGAACTTGTATTTATCGGCTCAAAACCCAAGCTACGTTTACTTGAGGTCAGGACTGGATTGGTAATCTGGCATACCGGGAAAATGCCCAGTGGGCTGATACACCTTTGGGGCTGGTATAAAGTATTTATTTATATAACTGTTTTTTTTTTTTAAATGGGCCAACGACCGGCCCATAGGGTGATTTTCTATACTGACACTGGGCCGGCCCCATCAGATCTCTTACTAGCCCCCACATCCTCTGCTCTCTGTTCCTAGCGGTGAATGTAACTCAACAACAACATAAAAAATATTTTCCATATTAGGCTAATATGCATTAATCCTCATCACGCAGCCTCTCTCGCAGCTCTTCAAAGAGCGGCTAATGGCAATACTACATTTTGTTTGTAGCAACGTGATCCCCAGCCGCTACTAACAAGCAGAAACAAAAATATATTGAACACTGGAAAGAAACAACCAAAAACACAAAGTAAATCACAATGTTATCTGTCACTAAAAAGAGAATTCACACTGGCAGATTACCCGAGTACAATAAAATGTCCTAAACTAAAAAAAATGTTGACAATATACAGACTGAGTGAACACAGCCTGGCCATAGAAAAGGGTTGCCACAAACAGAGCTGGCTACCACAGGAGGACAGACTCTGCTCCCAGTGTGACACAGGACAGGTAGAGACAGAGCTGCACTTCCTAACCTCATGCCCCAAATATGAACCACTAAGAGAAAAACGCTTTGCAAACATTGCCCAAATATACCCCGAATTCGATTTCCAATCAGACACACAGAAACTCCCCCTATTTACTGGGAGAAATGCCCAAATGTCAAATAATTGCAGCAAAATATGTCTCCACATGCCATGAAGTGAGGACAACCAGTGGAACCTCAGACTGACAAATAATTGGACAGATTTTAAAATTATTATTTTGATCGTTTGATATTTTAGTAATTCTTTTGTTTTACATTTTATACTTGATTTTTTTTGTCTATTAATATAACTATATATGTTATATACACACACACACACTTACTGTGTTATGTATTTTTTTATGTTTTTAGTTTTTGTTTTGTTTTTAAGACACACACACACACGCTTACTGTTCTGCTTATTTATTTCATTTTTAGTATATTTTTATTTCTTTTAGCACACACACACACAGTTTTATTTTATTTTTAATACTTTTTAAACAAACACACGCACACTTACTGTTTTGTTTATTTTATTTTTAGTATTTTTATTTTATTTTTTTAACACACACACAGTTTTATTTATTTATTTTATTTTTTAATATATATGTATTTCTTTTTTTAACACAAACACAGATGCTTTGATTATTTTACGCTTTAATTCTTTAATGAAACGTATGGGGTTGATTGTTGTTAGCCTATGTTATATGTATGGGGCTGATTGTTATGTGATATGTATGATGCTTTGGCAATATTGTTTTACAGTCATGCCAATAAAGCGAATTGAATTGAATTGAATAGAGAGAGAGAGCGCATTGCTCACAGCTTCAGGGCTTGTCAGCGATCACTACTTCTTCCCGAGCAAAATTATAATCAAAACATTTAAATATTAATGTTGTCGGTCAGCGTCTAGTCAATGTACTTGCTACACAAACGGTTAACAGTCCGCCACAAAGTAGTGAATGCAGGAAATTAAGTGTTTTGATAGTAATTAAAATTTCGAGCAGAACACCACAAAGCTTGTTCAATCATGTTTTTATCAACTGTGTTAAGAATATAGCAAAAATTCGATTCATGTTAACTTTTAAGGACACCAGGATTTTACACGCCTTCATCTCATCACGCCTGGATTACTGCCACAGCCTTTTCACTTGTTTAACCCAAAAATCTACTGATCGACTCCAGACTGTCCAGAACTCAGCTGCCAGGCTTTTAACCAGAACTAAGAAATATGACCACATCAACCCCTATTTTAGCTTCAACACCGGCTCCAAGTATGTTTTAGAATTGACTTTAAAATTTTATTGATCACTTTTGAAGCTCTTCACGGCCTCTCGCCTTGTTATATTTCTGACCTTTTAGTCCCCTACACACCAGCACGTACCTTGAGATCCTGGGGCAGAGGTCTGCTGTCTGTTGAGTCTAGACTGAAAACTAAAGGGGACAGAGCGTCTGCTGTCAGGCCCAGCCTGCCCGAGGAAATCAGGTCGGCTGAGTCAGTGGAGTCTTTTAAGTCCCTTCTTAAAACATACTTTTATAGTAGAGCCTTTCCCGATCTTGCTTGACTTTATTTTATCCCTTTTATTTTATTCTATTTTACTTATTTTATATTTATCTTTAAAGTGTATGAAGCCGGGACAAGTTACACACACAACTTCAAATACGATTTGTGGGGTTTCTTTTTATTGTTTTCCCACTTTCAGGGCTGGCAATTTGATGTAAAATAAAGCAAAAATGCAGTCTCTCTGCTGAAACAACTTAAGGTACAAAAACCAAAAAAATAAAATAAAATGATGTCGAGAATAGAAACTCAATACTACTTCTGTATATACTTGGCAATAATGCATCAAATATTGTCTGTACAACAGGAATGCAGCCCAAATTTGTCACATAAAACGGCATCAACACGGTAAGGTTACAGAAAAAAATACGGCAGTGGCACCTCTAATAAGAGGACAAAAAAACACAATTAGAACACTGCACAATAAACATTACACATCAGTTGTGCTAACCACAAAACAATGTGTCCATGCACAGATAGATACATTAGTTAAACAAATAAAAACAACTTTCATTAGGTAACTTCCGTTTCATACCTAACTCACGGATAACGAGCTCTCGTGGCCCACATGTATGGTTTCTCCCACAAGCATCGGCTATCCTATACGCAACAATTACATACAATGTGGAGTTTAATACATACATCATACACCAATAAAAGAACACATTAGCATATTGTGCGTAATAACTCACAAGAACATAACATTATTAATAAATGTTCTCACCGATAACAGCAGCAGCCAGTCAGTCCATGCAAAATAGCGCAGTTTACTTCCTATATTTTCCTGGCGCCCCTTGACCTCTCGGCAAGCACGCGGCTGTTCGAGCCAGCGACGCTATGCCGCCTGCTGTCTAAAATCAACACCTGCAGCACTCTCGCTACGGCAGAACATGGTGCAAATACAGGTTTTAACACTTGAATGTCCTGTATATTTAAGGTTTCTTTATCACCTGGTTACATGTATTTTAGTCTTTTCAATGTTTTCTTGCTTTTATCTTGTATTGTTTTTGGGTATTATTGTTTTTAGACTTGTTAAAATACTTTGTAACTTGTTTTTGAAAAGTGCTCTACAAATAAAGATTATTATCATCATTAATATTATTATTATTATTATTATTATTATTATTATTATTATTATTATTATTATTATATAATTATGTTTAAAATCTTTTGGGGGAGGACCCCTCTCACACCCTATCAACTATTTCATCAATACATTTTTTCCCCAAATACTAAGCCTAAATATATATTGTTACTATTTGCGCAGTGTCAAGTTTCATGGGCTAAGAGTTTTGTTAAACCCCTAAACACACCCCTAAATTTAAGCCCTTAAAAGCAAAGATGGTGTATTGGTGAGGGATGTCCGACCAATTTTGATGGGCTGCCTGCATGGGCCAAAAATGCCAGCAACGATTTTTTTGTCCCAGTCCAGGCCTGCGTGTGGTAAAGGAGATATTTTAATTGGCAATGGAAAACAGTAGTCTAGCAAGCATGAATGCCATTAATATTACCTATCTCTATAGTATTTCCAAACAATTTCAGTCCCCACAGAATGTTGTTGTCGGTAAAAAACTAAATGTGATAGTGTCACTGTTAATCCTATGTATATCCTTCCATTCATTGAAGATATACATATAATAAGGAGATATAAGGAAAGAGGGAGAGAGAAGCAGGAGATTGACGGGGCAGTTGATTCTGAGGTCTGTAGTGGTCTCGAAATGTGGGACGTTGCCTTCAAACGAAAGACAAAAGACAATAGGATCCTTATAAACAGCTTAGATAATAAAGTATTTATTGTATGCTTGTATGCAACCATACAACAGAGCAAAGTCACACTGACTGAAGCAATCTACAGTGCAGTAACAATAATTAGTGTAATTAGTGTAATTAAATACCATTTTGTGGACCTGCAACTTAGCCTATCTAATAGAGAAAGGAATTAGATGTGATATTACTTTATCACACATTTACATGAGACAGATAGCACATTGAAGAAGAACTCTGCAGGACTAAACTGACCTAAGTAAATTTCCCCCATGCAGCATTAATGTGTTTGAAAGTTAACATTACAGTAACTAACAGAGGCAGGGGCAGACCGGCCATCTGTGTGATCTGGATTATCACAGAACGGCCGGTACCCGCCACACACGCAGTCATTGCCTGTTTTTCCCCCACTAATCTGTTTCACACTCCAGTACTGTAGGTGGCAGCAATGCACCTTTAAGTTGGATGCCAGCTGCACTGGCCGTGGCCGCCAAGTAAGGAGAAGAAGAAGTGGAAGCGGAGGAAGAAACCAACAGCAAAGACGTTAGATAAAAGCATAGAAACAAACAAACAGTATGCATAACGCGGCCACGGGTAAAAAACGGAAAGAAAAGGGTGGGGCTGAGAAGGCGAGAGAGAAAAAACTGCGGAATTTAGATACTAAAGCCGCTGAATGTCGCAAACTAACTGAAATATTTAGCAGCACAGCCAGCAGCAGCACCTCGCAGTTAAATATTAGCAGCAGACCCAGCAGTGAAGAAGTGAGCCAGACAGCTGTGCAGCAAAATGCCACCAGTGATGATGAGGGACAGAAAGATGAGCTGGTTCCACAGGCAGAAACAGGGCAAGTAAGTTTGGAACATGAGAGGAGAAGAGAGTTACCTGCTAGAGATGATGTTAGGAAGTGATATTCAGCTTGCTACATTTTTAATGATTAAAGTAGTTAAAACAGCAAAACTTCAACATTTTAGCTGTAAAATTAAATTATTGTTGTTGTCGAGTTTCCACGCGCCGATTGCTTTGGGCCGGGCCTAGTCAAAGTCCAGGGCCGTTTTTTAGTCCCAGTCCGTCCCTGAACAGAGGAGAAATGGAAGAAGAGAATATGTCTGTTACTTTTTACCTGTTAACATCTTGGCTTCTTCACTGGTTGTTGACATAAGTGTGGTTCTAATACAGTAATAAAAGATGCAAGTGCAAAGATTTTGCAAGTCAAGTATAGCCTACCCGGGGGGCTAAGCCCTCACTGTCTTTCAATCTTAGTCATCCCTGGTGCCCATGATTATTGTTAGCCCTAACTTTTGTTTATCCGTTTCCAATAGGCTACATCTTGCCCGTTCAATGTGTGTATTTCACTCCTTTTTTTGGGCGACTGTAGCGGAGGAGATGAACTGGGTTGCCCACTTATTCCCAGCAGCATGTTGAGGTGTCCTTGGGCAAGATACGAAATGCCCCCGATGGCTGTTCCATCTGTGTATGAATTTGTGTGAATGTTAGTTTCTGTTTGAGCACTTAGGTTTATGAATGACTGTGTGTGTATGGGTGGTGATGGAACAGTGGATAAGTTGAAAAAAAAAATGATATTAGAGACCTCTTTCATAACCTGGCCTAGAAGGAAGCAGCATATGTTGTTAACTTAACAAACAACAACATATAGAAATAAGCATACTTTAAATCATGATACAGTTATAGGCTACTTGTTTCTGTTTGTAAACAGTAAACGTGTACAGAGGGGCGAAGTGCGCCCTCCCACCCAGCCCACTAGCACAGTACATTCAGTTGGACCGATCATATTCAAGGTTTTCAAATCAACGACCCAATCACACAGCGTGAAAGTCCACTTTACGAAAGTTAACTGTGTACTTTGAGAGAGAGAAGCTATTTCTGGCCAGAAATAATTTTGTTTCTCAGGTTTCCTTTGTTTTACTTTACCGACTCGGACTTGGAAGGAGGACACCATGCTCTGTGCTGGAGTTCTTTTAAGAACTTGATCCAGATTATAATTAAATTGGTTGAATTTTAATAAGAGTGTGTTTATTCATATAGTGTATCAAGCTTATTACTTCAATATACACAAATCTGATATTAATATTTTACTCATGGATAGGGATGTTACTGTAAGAATGAGCACGTTAGAGATAAATACATGGTACATACATGGTCTGGTTGTATATTGAGGAAAGATTGTGAAAATGGAAGGATTTAGCCAGAGTAGTTGATTGCATATAGACAATACAACATATTTTTGTGGTTTTTACATGGTTTGAATTTGGTTGTAGGCCCAAGGGGGTGTGATGATAGAGAATGGTTAAGAGGTGAATTTGTGCATTATACTTTGTCAATTAAAGCAAGCCAGGCAGCCTTCTGTGTTTGAGAACGGCACTGTTAATCGCCCACTTGAGGGCTGCAGCGCCGCAATAACCAGCCTAGTTCAAATGAACGAAATGATACAAAAAAAGATTAGTTCCTTTTAATGAACGAGATTTGAATGAAGGAGTCTGCCAAAAGAGTCAGACTTGCCATCACTAGTGTGTGGTTGAGTTCCTGTCTGAGTAACATCAGTTATGATGATTGGCATTTTAAAAAAAAAAATTTGTAAATAAAAAATAAAAAGGTGTATTTTTTAAATCAACAGAATTATTTCCTCTGCCACACAGGTATAGAGGTCTGTCTCGGGGCAACACCAGTGGGGCAAGGTTTGTATGCGTTGCGCTTCAGGCACTCTTCAGTGAACTGCAGACAAACAAAACAGAACTTCACCTTACAGCGAGAACAGACGATGGTTTTACACTGAGTTCTGTTATGCTCCACCAGCAAACCACAGGTGGGACAGGCACGGATGCAGGGACAGCCAGTGACGCCCTTCACAGACTCAAAGACGATATCTGGACAGTTTCTCAGTGTTTCTACTGTCTCATTGATGCAGCCATCGTTTTCACAGCGGTCTGAACGTGGAGCCGGACCTTTCCATTCCCTCAAACACTGCCAGCAGAATCTGTAAGGTCTGCATTTGACGCTCAGATCAATGAGATCAGCCCTGACCATGTGAGACTTGCAGCCAGGACACTGTTGAGTGAAGTTATACAGAATGAGAGGTTTTTAAATTCACCCTTGAATTTTTATGCACAACAAGAACAATTTATAAACAACAACAGTGTAAATATAGTGTCACGGAGATACTTACAAATTTGACATCCAAATCTTAGGCAGCGTTACTGGATATTTTCTTTTCAAAGTAATTCATTTCTTTTTTGGTTAGAAGAGCCATTTTGCAAACTTCCTCATATGGCCACTCAACATTAGAGTCAGTTTTGCCACAAACAAATCTGTACTCACCCTTAGATATTAAAAAGAAATAAAAAGAAATGTGAGAAAACATAATTTTAATTATAATTCGGAGTGACAGCATGACCACAGGACATCTTTGCTCTGAGAGACTTGAAGTTCTCACACAAAACTATGACACACACAAAAACCAGGAGAGACAAATCTATTGACAAATGTAAGTGTTCTGTCTCGAGGGTCGTAACACTTCTCCTGTTGTGTTGTCATATTGCTTGTTTGTGTCCGGAGTTGTCGCTCTGTTCACTTGTCACACTGTTGCCCATCTTCACTAAATGTAATATTTTGCCAAATCACTCAAGCTAAACACTCTGAGGCGTTGAGTTGTTTCGGTTTCTGTCACTGTTAATTCCATGAAGTCATGTGACTGACTGTTTAATATGTGACGCAAGTTATGAAAAAACACATCAGGTAGCGTGTAGACTATTTATTTACCTGAGGTTTCAGTTTCTCTAGATATTAAAATAAACCACCCTGAAGAGCACTCCAGTCCTCACTGCAGCAAAATGTGCACCAAAGTCTGCGTACCTCTGCCCATAGGAGGGGAAAAGTTCCTGAACATGTGTGACTATGAAGAGCAGCAGATGCCGATCGATGTGAAGATAACTGAACTGATGAAGATAATTAATCAGGAACTGACAGGTATGTAATTCTTTTGGTCCTTTTGTCAGTAGGCTATGACATGTAGCCTAACATTTGGCCTACACGTTTAAAATAGACTAATAGAGTTCAGTCCTTTATTTTTCTGTAATTTTAAAGTGTACAGTCGACTGTGTGGATTTCATTCAAACCTTTGAGCTTTTGTTTCAACGTGATGTTTCATCGGGATTTCAGAGAGTCTAACAATAATAATGTGTCTTTTTAACACTTTGTCTGCCTTGTAGCTGTTATAAATATACTCGACGTCTAAGGATTGCCCTTTAGCCAAAAAAAATGTGAAGGTTTTATATAGGCTATATATATATATATATATATAAATTAGAGTATTACTTAAAAATTACTACATACACGCCACTTTGCATTTTGTCAGTGAAGCTTAGTCATTGAAACGTCTTTGAAGTTCGTGGTGAAGGTGAAGTAAACAGTGTACCTGGTCCAGCAACCTGCGACACCAGTTGGTGAGAGACATCGGAGTGACAGCATGACCACAGGACATCTTTGCTCTGAGAGACTTGAAGTCATCACACAAAACTATGAGACACACAAACACCAGGAGAGACGTGTAGTGTTATAAGTTATAACTAAGGGTTATAGAAAAAAATAGCATGCCGATGGCAGTCATATTTTTAGACCTGTTAATGTGACATTTGGCTACTTACAGTCTAAGTCATCGTCTCCATTGACAAATGTAAGTGTTCTGTCTCGAGGGTCGTAACACTTCTCCTGTTGTGTTGTCATATTGTCATAGACAGAAGCGTGCGTCTGCCCAGAGGAGAGGTAAAGCCCCTGAAGGTGTGTGACGATGAAGAGCAGCTGAAGCAGATCACTGAGGGGGACCTGAAAAAGAAAAATAATCAGGAAATGAGGACAGGTATGTAATTCTTTTGGTCCTTTTGTCAGTAGGCTATGAAATTTAACATTAGGCCTATATGTTTAAAATAAGCTAGTAAGAGTTCAGTCCTTTATTTTTCTGCGATTTTAAAGTGTACAGTCGACTGTGTGGATTTCATTCAAACCTTTGAACTCTTGTTTCAACGTGATGTTTCATCGGGATTTCAGAGAGTCTAATAATAATAATGTGTCTTTTTAACACTTTGTCTGCCTTGTAGCTGTTATAGACTAGACGTGTAAAGATCGCCCTTTAGCCAAAAACAAATGTGAAGGTTTATATATATATATATATATATATATATATATATATAGCCTATATATGTATATATGTATATATATATATATACATATATACATATATATATATATATAGCCTATATATATATATATATGTATATATATATATATATATATATATATATATATATATATACACAAATATAATAATTAGAGTATTTACTTACAAATTACTATATGAGACACACAAACACCAGGAGAGACGTGCAGTGTTATAAGTTATAACTAAGGGTTACATAGACAAAAATCAGATACCGATGGCAGTCATATTTTTAGGCTTGTTAATGTGACATTTGGCTACTTACAGTCTAATTCATCGTCTCCATTGACAAATGTAAGTGTTCTGTCTCGAGGGTCGTAACACTTCTCCTCTTGTGTTGTCATATTGTCATAGCCAGAAGCATCGAAGTCCGCGTGCGTCTGCCCAGAGGAGAGGTAAAGCCCCTGAAGGTGTGTGACGATGAAGAGCAGCTGAAGCAGATCACTGTAGGGGACCTGAAAAAGAAACTTAATCAGGAAATGAGGACAGGTATGTAATTCTTTTGGTCCTTTTGTCAGTAGGCTATGAAATTTAACATTAGGCCTATATGTTTAAAATAAGCTAATAAGAGTTCAGTCCTTTATTTTTCTGCGATTTTAAAGTGTACAGTCGACTGTGTGAATTTCATTCAAACCTTTGAGCTCTTGTTTCAACGTGATGTTTCATCGGGATTTCAGAGAGTCTAATAATAATAATGCCTCTTTTTAACACTTTTTCTGCCTTGTAGCTGTTATAGACTAGACGTGTAAAGATCGCCCTTTAGCCAAAAACAAATGTGAAGGTTTTATTTATTTATTTACATATATATATATATATATATATATATATATATATATATATATATATATATATATATATATATATATATAAAATAATAAGAGTATTTACTTCTGCTTTTGCTAAGATGACGACTTCCGTATAGTCTACAAAGCCAAGACGCTGGAGGATGAGACCACACTGGCTTCAGCTGGGATAAAGCACGAGTGTGAAGTTCAGGCAGTGCGGAGAGTGTCCGGAGGCTGAGGAAGACACATAAAACCACAACGAGATAAATAACATCTGTGTTCAAAACCAGCTCATCTCAATACATAAACAAATAAATACACATGTACTCATTTTATCCTTTCTTTTTGATCATTATTCCCTGTGTCAGGCTATGTAGAAAGTAATTAGCCTGCTGAATCCACATGTTTTATTTTAGCGAAACCTCTAAATAAACTTTTTAAAGCCATTGAGTGTTCAGTTTCTTTGTTTCTTTCACATGTTACTGTGATCCAATGACAGACATTCTGTTGAGAAGATGGATAAAATGCATTTAGCCTATTGGCCTAAGTCACGAATCTGTGAAATGTTTCTTAAAAGTAAATTTGTCATCCGCCTTAAAGAAATGTGGTTTGTGCCAATAACTTTAACTTTGCTTAGAACCTGTTCTGATAGCCTAACATAGAAAAGGACCTGGACCTTCTAAAATTGTTAAGCAGCAAATGACACTAACTTTAAAAATAGTTATGAGCATTGGGCTGTGTAAAATTAGGGAAATATTCTGCAATTTAAAAATAATAAATATAATAAAAAAGTAATAAAATGATTAAAACATCTAACAAGAGACTTCTGGACCTGCTGCACAGATGATTTGACACATCAGGAGACTTGACACGCGATAAATGTGACTGTGCAGCATAAAGGCATTAATCTTTTCAAAATATGCAACGTGGTTTCATTTCCTTGTTTAATTGTTTAGAGACTGTGTGTTTAGGTGTTTTCCACTCATCGTAAAATCTCTTATTTTCCCCCGGGATTCCCACAGAGACAGTCAGAACATAGATTGATAGGCTTTGTTTTTGGCTTTTGGTTTGGCCGCGTGTGCACGTTAGTGCGTGTGAGTTGAACAGAAAGTCCCTTTTGAAATATTTTTGGCTTCACATCTCAACCTAGAGGCACACTACATAATGACAAGTATTTTCACACGAGCAATGATACTGACGAGTTGGATTCGGCATAAAATGAAAGCAAGAATGAAAAAACAAGCAGGGCCGTGCAGAGACCTTTGGAAGGGCAGGTGATCAAAGTATAAAAAGGGCACATGGAACAAGGATTTAAACAGGACTCTTCCTATACTACTGACAGAAATATATCGTTATGTATTCCTTGTTGACACACATATACAGATGCTTCTGTATCGATGCATCAGCAAATGCTGTGACGCAAAAAGAAACAGGGACTACCCAACTCTAGCATTAAAACACTGAGGGCTGACATAGCTTACAGCAGGGCCGTTTGAAGGAATTTGGGGGCCCCAAGCAAAATGGACATGGAGGCCCCTCCACACCCCGCACCAGTGTTGCCAACTTAGCAACTTTGTCGCTATTTTTAGCGACTTTTCAGACACCTTTAGCGACATTTTTTTCAAAAAGCTGACTAGCTGACAAATCTAGCGACTTTTTGGACAAACCTTTGCAACTTTCAAAATTCCAAATATCGCCAGTACTGCTAGTGTGAGGTCTTACTTCCCGCTACGTCTGTTCAGTCAGTGAGCGGCTGAGAGGAGCAGCACATTCCGTTGACTGCACGCCAGCTGAACATAGACATGAATGAGCTGCGCATGTGCACGCTGTGTTAGAAGGAACCAATCAGTGATCACATAGCAGCTGTCTTCTCCTTTGTTTTAATTCAAAACATTTAATTTGACCGCTTTTTTCTTGGCATGCGGCTTAAATTCACTACTGATCAGAGTTTTAGTTAATTCGGTTCGGTTTCTGAACTCTCCGACTTCAGATCGTATATTTACTGGACATTCAGCTATATACTTATATAAAAACAGTATGAGCACGGTTTAGGGGAGATAACCGTTACTATAAACTGAAGTAGGCTACAGTACCGACAAATTAGGCAGAATGCAAATACAACGCGATGACGTCATTAATATGCTAATGACGCATGACGTCATCTGGCGACATTTAGCTACTTTTCGAGCAGGCTTTAGCTACTTTCCATTGAAAATAGTTGGCAACACTGCCCCGTACACACGCACGCAAAGCCTACAGGAACCACAGCATAGCCATACAGTTAAAGCTCACCCACACTTTATATAAATAATTTTTTTTACAGTGCAAATACTGCTGTTGCATATACTGTGCATAAATAAAAGTTCACAGTGCAAATACTGCTGTTGCATATACTGTGCATAAATAAAAGTTCACAGTGCAAATACTGCTGTTGCATAAAATTTGAACATTTTCAACAATTGAACATTTGCAAAAAACACCACTGTACCATAAAATCAAATATACATTAAAAAAGTGCACAATAACTAAATCCAACATACTTGAAAAAACACACACACACGCATACACACTGAGCAGCAGAGATAACGTGTTTAGCGCTGTTGTCAGCCTATCAGCGACTACTGAGAGGGGCCCCCTTGAGGGGGATTCTGATAACAGTGTCATTGCACTTTACTGCATTGACTATCTATCAAAGGGGCGCGGGCTCTCACAGTTTGTCGTTGCATTTTATTCTTAAACAGTCGTTGTTTTGGGGCCCCAGTCCAGCTCGGGGCCCCAAGCAATTGCTTGGTTTGCCTGTCCTGTCGCGACGGGCCTGGCTTACAGGGAACAGTTGCTGTTGAGGGGTTGCTATGGATGCTGCTCTTGTTGCTGTGTTGTTGCTGATACTACTGGAGGTGATCTGTGACTACAGATATTAAAACAACTATAGGATATATATTAGCTGATTAAACAATTATGTGACCATAAAAAGATACTTGAGTGTTTGGGACCAGCTCACAGTGACTGAGCTGGTGTAATACTGCAGCCACAAGGCTGACTGCTGGGGAGACGCTCACAGAGTTGCTCACCAAGAGCTGCAGGAGGAGGAAATAACAATCTTTACATCTTTTCATGGTCACATAATTGTTTAATCAGCTAAATATATCCTATGTTTGTTTTAACCAAGACTTTCTGAAATCTTATAGGGTAATTTCTTCTTCACTCTTGGAATATTATTTTTTTTACATTGGCACTGCACTGAAAAAAGAAAATTGTTGGTCCAACTTTAAAAAATTACTTCAATTGGTAACACACAAATAAATTAAGTTTTTCCAAATTAAATTAACAAGTTCATTTGTATAAAAATTTTAAGTCTGATGTATTTAATAACCTGAGTGCTTTCAAATCAACTGTTTTCATTAATGCAACTTAAATTTAGTACAAGCTAACTTAAAGTTTTCTGTCTTTACAACTCAGTTTGTTTGCTTCAACGTTAAGTAAAAGAATGCTTCATTACAATCTATTTGAGCCCGTTCTCATCTCAGGGCTTCATATACCGACGATTTGAGAAAGAGTGACAAAGCTTAAGTAGCTATTTTACACAAAAGGTACCCTTTAGCGTTTTATGGAGACGCACCCGGTGCGCGTACATATACGTGACAGGCGTATTAATTTCAGACATCAGAAAAAAAAAATGGCTTGTGTGAACAATTTACAAAGTTGGTGGCTAGTCGGAAAGTTAGAAAGTGGAGGCAGAAAATTAACCTGCCCCATTCTCATCAATATGATTTGTCAAACTGAGACTGCAAATGTTTACTCGTAGTGGTCATGACGGGGGGGGGCAGGTGTGTGATGGTGTGTTGTGTGAGGACGGGCATGAGACCCTGGTGTGTGATCCAAGTTCAAAAATAATGTATTCAAAAAATGTTAGACTTCGACTGTCTGTACATATATTGTTTGGAAAAGTTCTATCTACTTGGGTGTTGCACCCATGTAAATCCTAGGTACAGGAAACACTGTTTTGTAAATAATTTGTGTTTTAAATTTTTTTTAGAAACTAGACTAGAGAAAGTAACAACATGTTGGCCACATCACCAGAGCTTCACCTTGACTCACACTGTTGAAAGTGCCAACTATTGCTTAAGCTAATTTTAAAATTGTAAACATTAGAAAGACTTAGCTTAACGTTAGTTACTAATAACGATAACACACTTTCCTGTACGACGCCGCGCACCGCATGACAGGATGCCTGCACTTCTCCACCATCAGCCACTATCGTGTGCACAGTTATGACCTGACAGGTTGGAGCCTGGTGTTACTGTATTAGACTCTGTATTGACTGCTACTCATTTGTTTAGTGTTGTTGGCTTTTTGATGCATCCTCCGATTAGTACTACAGCGCTAACATGCTTGCTACTGTGTCAGCGTATAGGGTCCTCACAGCGTTTGCTGTTTGGACCCTAAATATTACCCATAAAGAGCAGAAGTGCACGTCTCCTTGAGCAATAGTCTTTGATGACATTTTTCAGGCAATAATTAAACTTAAACTTTGTTGCAATATATCGCAGACATCTGGGTCAAGTACTGGACTGATAGATCTTTTCCCCTCCTCTGGGAAGATGTACGCTCACTTGGATGCACATTTTGCTGCAGTGAGTAGGCTACTGTCGACTGTGTCAGACTACAATTGAACTGAAAGTTCAGGTAAATAAATAGGCGACATGATACCCGTTCATTTGTTTGTTTGTTTTCGTAAAACTCCCGTCACAGGATGTGGGTGAACTCACAATCACGTGACTTAAAGGAAATTAACAGAGAAAGAAACCAAAACAACTCAAAGCCTCAAAGTGTTTAGTTTGAATAGGCTAGGCTACGTATCAGACTACATTTAGTGTAAAAATAACTGCGGACAACAGATAAGCAATATGACAACACAACAGGAGAAGTGTTACGACCCTCTAGACAGAACACTTACATTTGTCGATGAAGACGATGACTTAGACTGTAAGTAGCCAAATGTCACGTTAACGAGCCTAATGAACACCGTGTGGCGATAATCCTGCTAACCCTGCCTTATTTTTGCTCCTCGTTTTTATCCTGGTGTTTGTGTGTCTCATAGTTTTGTGCGAGGACTTCAAGTCTCTCAGAGCAAAGATGTCCTGTGGTCATGCTGTCACTCCGATGTCTCTCACCAACTGGTGTCGCAGGTTGCTGGACCAGGTACACTGTTTACATCACCTTCACCATTAACCTCAAAGACCTTTCAGTGACTAAACTTCACTGACAAAATGACAAAAAAACAAATCAGAAATTATCTGACAGAAGAAACACATCGTGTCGTTTCATTGAAATTTGAAATTGTTGGTCGGCGGCGGCTGACTGACACAAGCAGGAATTTCCTCAACATTTTTCACTCTTTTTCATTGATTTTCTTTTTAATATCTAAGGGTGAGTACAGATTTGTTTGTGGCGCACCTGACTGTGATGATGAGTGGCCATATGAGGAGGTTCGTAAAATGGCTCTTCTAACTCCTGAAGAAATGAAGTACTTTGAAACGAAAACATTCAGTAACGCTGCCAGGGACTTGGATATCAAATTTGTAAGTATCTCACTGACACCACTGACGAAAATGTTGTAAATGCAAATTCAAGGGTGAATTTAAAAACCTCTCATTCTGTGTAACTTCACTCAACAGTGTCCTGGCTGCAAGTCTCGCGTGGTCAGGGCTGATCTCAGTGATCTGAGCGTTAAATGCACAACGTGCACAGCTGCCAAAAAAAGACCTTACGGATTCTGCTGGCAGTGTTTGAGGGAATGGAAAGGTCCGGCTCCACGTTCAGACCGCTGTGAAAACGAGGGCTGCATAAATGAGCCACTAGAAACACTGAAAAACTGTCCAGATATCGTCTTTGAAGACGTACCGGACGTCACTGACTGTCCCTGCATCCGTGCCTGTCCCACCTGTGGTTTGCTGGTGGAGCATAACAGAACTCAGTGTCAAAATGTCGTCTGTCCTCGCTGTAAGGAGGAATTCTGCTTTGTGTGTCTGCAGCTCACTGAAGAGTGCCTGGTGTCAACTTTAGATTTTGAATTCTGCCTCACTGCCCCCAGACAGACCTCTATTCCTGTGTGGCAGAGGACATAATTCTGTTGATCAAACACTGTGATGTCAAGATTTATTTAAAAATGTTCAACCCGATACCAGCATGAAAACATTTACATGGACTAGCTCCTCTTCAAAATCTAAATCATGGTTCTGACCATGTTTCATGACATGTCAAATAAATGAATCTCTGTTTATTCTGTTTTTGTGAAAATCATTTTGCTGGATTTTACTTTAGCATCTTTAATATTGGGTGTAGACATTTTGATCTCTGTATCATTATTCAAATTGTTAATTTCATGTTTCTTTCTCTTTTTTTGTTTTCAATCTCCATATAATTTAAGTAAATACTAAAATAAAATGCTTTCCTGGGACGTGGACAGCTTCAATGTTAAACTTCTGGCATCTCACAGGTGCTTTGTAGAGGTCATGTGAGGTCATCAAAGGGAGAAGAGGCTTACGGTCTGTTTTCAAGCAGCAACGTCTCCATCCCTTAGGTATCTCACAAACCGCTCAGATGCCCAAACACTCGCATTCTTTATTTAGTAAATTTAGTTTACACAACACTGAGTCAGAATGTTTTATGGCAGTGTTTGCTACAGATCAGTGTGATTCTCTGGGGCAGCGTGGATCCTGACCCTGAAGGGGCAGCACTTCCTGTAAGACACCACAACTGCAGCCAGGAGACAAACAGCAGCAGTGATGCCGAGCGCTGTGGCTACAACGAGCTCTGTAGGAGGTCTGGAGGGCAACCAGGTCCCAATCTGGCCTGAAGTTAAAGTCTCCTCAGGATCACTGAGCAAAAAGCAATAAAGTAAAGTTAGCATGAGTTACAAGTTATTATAAAGCAAGAGGATTCTGGTTTAAAGTCATACTCACCTTGTGATAGCAGAAGGAAATGTAGTGACATTGTCTGAGGGCAGTGTAACGTCAGCGTACAGGCATAACCTCCTGTCAGGGCAAGAAACCAAACCCTGGTACCCTTTAATCTGAGGGTTAAAACCAGCAAAGACAGGATGGATAAAGTGATCACATTTCAGATAACTACAGGGATCTGCTTGTTGCTGCATGTTGCATTTGTAGCATAAAGTGTAAACAATTCTGAATAGTGGAGAAGTAAATGTATTTGTTTACAGCTTACAGTGAGTCAAATGTATTTCCATTGAGCAGCTTCCTAATGTTGAACATTGTAACAACAATACATACAATAATGCACACATTATATTTAGCTTTATTAATTTCATCTCTCTAATTTCTTTAATCTCTTATTCAAATATCTGTTTTCTTACCTCTGAATCCATCTTTGTGTGACTTTTAAATGTGAATTTCCTGAATTTCACCTCAGAGACGTCTTATTATAAGTTAACATACAGATTCAGTGAGCTCATTTTAACATTAATCAAAGCCAAAGGATGCATTATATAGCAGAAAAAGTATCAATAGCAGTCCAAACACATAATGTAATTGTATTTCATCTTGTTTGTAGAATTAATAATATGAACTGGGGTGGCGATGGTGCAGTGGATAAGACATTTGGTATGGTATTCCCACTGACCTCCGACATGTAGCTTATAGAAGAATACAATTTTCTGCCCTTACAATTGTCACTTTGGATAAAACTGTCAGCTAAATTAGTAAATGTAAACTGTAGGTGTAGTCCTAATCTCCCTGTGATTTCTAAATCAGGCTCATGTTAACAAAGTACGCTACTTCGCAGTGAGTCCAGCGTGGCCAACAGTAGCCTATGAGTTTTCAAAGTCTGAGACTGTGGGCCTCCCGTCAGACTAAGCCTGGAAAAGGTGCCACTCATCCACCCTTAGCTTACATCCTTAGTTCTGCTTGTAGGATTTTGATTATGTTATATGATCACACAGACACTCAGCATTTGAGCCAAGATATTGCTGTTTGACTTGACTTCACACTTTTACAAATACATAAAAAGTGTCTGATCTCCAGCACAGGCTACTGTGGTTACATATGTTGCTGTGTCATGTTACCTGAATGGTCCCCCCTGCTGGACAGTCCACCCATTCAGAGCCAGACACCTGGATTTGGTATCTGTTTGGTCCAGTGCACCTGTGTCTGTAACAACGTCCCTGCACAGAGCTGCTGAATAAAATAAACTCCCTTTGGTTCTAAAGAAAAAACAGGAGGAAAAAATAAGACATTAATGGTAAATAAGCAAACCAGCTGGGGGCAAGACCATGTAGACGGCACACACCTGTCTGGTCAGGTTGGAAAAGAAGCAACGGCTGTCAAAGCCAAAAATTTCCCCACTCATGTCCTCTTCAGCTGACTGCCTGCCGTTTTCCTCTTTCCAGCACTCACTCTGAAGGAGAGGAGGACAAAGAGCGACAATGTGGGACTGAAGAATCGGAAAACTGAAGAAAGAAAAGTAAGTAAAAGACTCACTCCATTCTTCAGAGGTTTATACACTCGACATCCCTCGAGGTATTGATCGGTCTGGCACTCCCCCTTGTGGAGGTGAAGATAATGACACCCGAATCCACTGAGAAGAAGGAATAATGCAAACATTAATGCTGGATGCATATGAAAAGAAAAACAAATCATATTTCTACATAAAAACATAAGCTGTTGTGTGGATACAAATATAAAATTATAAGTCAGTTACCTGCCAGTGCAGAAAAAGGATGAAGATTTGTCCTGACAGGTTGAAAGGGAACCAAACATGGCTCCCTCACCTGTAACAACACAGACTTGTCATTCAAATGTACCGTATATTTTTAAACAATCTTAAGACACACACACCAGGCTGTCTGTTTAACTGTTTGTAATGTTTTTGTAATTATGTTAATGATCATGCAGATTTTACATGAATTAAATGTTTACATTTAACATCTACAACCTTCATCTTCCCTTACCGTCTCCCCAGACTAGACACTGTGCCCGGCTCAGGTCTACAGCGTACCAGCCCGTATCTTGTAAGGCAGCCAAGGTGGCCGGGTCGATCCGGACTGTGGTTGAGTCCCCAGCACGGCCGCCATGATAGAGCCCTGGAGGACGCGAGACTCCCAGTGCGAGGACACGCTGCCGGGAGGTACACCCTGCAGGAACAAAGTGTTAGACCTGTAAGAAGAGCAGACGATCAATCTGAAAACCAGGAGCTGCTCAGTACCAGGTTCTCTAGCGGGCCCCTAGCTCAGGGTCAGCGGACTCCAGGTGCTTCTGCAGGACTGAGATGACAGACGGGGTGTAAATCCTCATCTGGCCTGATTCATCAGGGTGAGTCACTTTGCCTAGAGGAGAACAGCCAGCACCCACTGCAGCACGACTCAAAGACAAAACACATTAGAAGGAACATTTTCTTATTTTAGCTTAATAAAAGAGCAACGGGCCTAAACATGTGTGAAAACTTGTTAAATAATAATAAGACAAAAAAGACTGAAATAAACTCATTGCACGGAGGAGACATGTTGGAAATTTTGCAATGGAAAAACAAAAGCTAGGGCGACCAATCATCATAGGCAAATTAATCAGGGGCCAAATTAAAATAGCTTTCAGTCTAAATCTGGTATATTTACATTGATGCTAGCAGAAATGTGCATTAATGTACTCTGTCCCTTTAAAAATAAAAAGTAAAATTAAGAAAAAATATATTGTTTTTTTTTTGTTTTCTATCTGCAATTTTTCTGTCTCTCTTACTTTTCCTTCCTCATCCAGGCCTCTGGATTTTTGACCTCAAAGTATAAAAAATAAAGTATCTTTTGAAGACACAACTCAACTGTGTGATTTAAGAAGGATTAATGTTGAGTATGTACGCATTTGTAAATGAGTGAATCAAGTAATTGTCTCATCTTTTTTCTAATATTATTTTAGCCCACAGGTAGATTTAGCGCTCAGAATCATTTCATACATATTGCAATTTCGCTATGTTACAGTAAAAACAACAATTGATGCAATTACACACTAATCTATAACAGTAAAATACTTAATGTGTTTGATACAGTGAGATGAAAATATGAAATTAGGTTTAAAAACCTTGAGAAGTAGAAGAACAGTCTCTCCAGGTGTGGAAGAGATCTTTGGAGAAACCAAGTGCATGAAACAGCTCATGGATCACAGTCTGAAAAAGAGATGAGCATAAGCACTGATCATCTGTGTGTGTGTGGGGGGGGGGTTATTATTGTGTAATGAAAAAATAGAGACTAGGGACACTCAAAGTGCTTATTCTTCCTCCATCCTTCTCGTCCTGCTGCTGCTTGTCACATTTTATTAGGCAGAAGTATTCCTGATGATATCATTATTAATGGTACCTGTACTGTAGCCTGGTGGCTGTATGCGGCTCCTGTGAGTCTGTCACTGCAGATGACCACCACCCCGGCCACAGGTCGTCCACGGGCGTCTGCCTGGCAGTGGACAGCGTAGCCAACACGTCAGGCTGGGGGAGCAGAGCAGGATGAGGAAAGTCACAGCAGAGAGAAACAGAAAATACATTTTGTGTTTTCACGCAGCAAAGAAATTGTGTTTGTCTCTTGCTGCTCTTTAGTGAGCACATGTTTTAAAAAGCGCTTACTAGAAAAGCTTAAACTTAATGAAAATAAAAGAGAGTCGCTATCATAACGCGTCCACACTGTTTGACAAGGGATCTCTAGGACTTCAAGCAGAGAAAATCAAAGCAATGAGTGTTTAAGATGTGAAGAAAATCAAAAGACAATTATTCTAAAAGGTCAAAACACAGTTAAGCCTGTTTGTTTCTCTGTTTTATTGTAACTCATTTAAATAAATTTCCACCTTTAACTATTTGCTTTAAACCATTTCTCAGATATGTTTTAACATCTTTACGCTGTCAGTGGGTCTTTACCTCAGCTCGGCACTTGTCAGTGGCTTGCACGTGGAGATACAGCAGGAAGTCAGTGTCGGGGAGTCCAGCACCTTCAGGACGGAGAACAGCCCTGCGAGGTGAATCAGCCTCCGGGGTAAATATCACATCCAGCCAGATGATCATCTGGGATCTGTTGACAACAAGGATAACAACGCTTGACATATTTGGTCCTGGATTTTAAGTTGTTTCTGTGAACAGGTGCACACAGAGCTTATACTCACTGTCACATCCAGGCAGGTCTCAGATCTGTATCTGATGTTGGCTCGACCGCACCTGAAGGAAGAAAACGGTAACTTTTAACATTTTTTCCCCCCAACAGTGCTGCTGTGTTTAATGGAAGCCCAGTGAAAAGGAAAAGATAGTTGATCAAATGCAAAACTACTAAATATTCTAAATGTATTTTAGGAAACATTACAGTGCTGATTTTTGTACTTTCATTTTTTTTGATTGTTTATCAACTGTAAGACACTATGGGCCCGATTTACTAACATCCCAAACAAAGAGTACTAAATTGTGTGTGCATTCTAAAATATTGAGCTGAGCACCCCTAAAGGTCTGATCATAAAATCGCCCCTGTAAAAAGCTATCTGCTATTGAAATCAGTGTGAAAAGATGAACTCAGTAACTCTCTGTCACAACGCAGCAGACTAGTGGTCGTATTGTCATAGCTGAATACACAGCTATTAGCAAATGAATGGAATACACAAAATTGGACAGTCCTTTTTAAATTAAATAAAGTATGAGAGTACACGACAACTTCAGGTAACTGTTCATGAATGACATTTCTGGACATAACAGAACTTGACATACCATGCTTAGCAAGTGGAGCTCCAGACACTGCTGGATCCTCCTCTGGGTATGGCTGGTCAGCTGTGGGAATACACAGATATCTGAGAAACCTGAGACATCAATAGGCTAGAGGTTCTGCCACCACACATTGTTCTTCTGTCTTTTAAAACTGTTTTAACTATTGTTCTTGTGTAGTGATGTTTCAGACAGTTGTAATTGTATAACTGAAATTGTATGGGTGACAAACAACTTGAACGTGAGCCTACATGGTAAATTCAATCTATCCAAGCATGACTTACCATCCTGTGCACGAGGAGCTGACTGCTCTTCGTCACTACTGTTGTACCTAGACTGCTGACCTGACTGTGCCTTTTCACTGCTGCCGGTAGATGCTGTGGCTGGCTTTGACTCTTTTCTTTTTGAAGAAGAAGAAGCTATGAATCCCTGCGATGGACTGGCATCCTGTCCAGGGCGTACCCCGCCTTTTGCCCAATGTCAGCTGGGACAGGCTCCAGGCCCCCCGCGACCCTGTACGCAGGATAAGCGGTTGATGATGGATGGATGGAAGAAGCTATGAATATCTCTGTTTCTCTTCATATCTATTATCTTAACTCTAACCCTGGGGGAAATGTAATTCAATAATGCAATGAATCAATCAGTCAGTCAATTCACTTTGAAGTAATAGCTATAACTACAAACATCAAGCAGGATCATAATAAAAAATAAAGGTGTTTGTGGGGCTGTGGAACCACTTAGCAGCTTTGACTCCATTAAAAAGTCAAAAAGAAAGGAGATGTCAACAATGTGCCTAATTATGTCTATTTATATGATCTACAAAGGTTTATTTTTACATAACTACCACTCACTTTTAACAACACATTTAACACATATTGCATCTCATGCAATTTGCTCTGCCTCTGCCTATTTAAACGCCTACAAATATGTGAACTGTGAAGATGAGCTAATTGATACAAACATAAAGTCCTTTATCTCCAAGAGAAAAAAAAGTCTTTAAACAGCCCTTAATTCACAGTGCAGATGAATAAGTCCCAGCTTGTTCTTGTGTTATAATATTTAAATCTAGACTGTCACACTATATTTCACACAGTGGTTGGCCAAAAATATAACATTAGGGTTATTGAACACACACACACAAAACACCCTCAGTGTTCAGTCCAGAAAATAGCGTTTCATATTTCTTGGCGGTTATCCAAATAACATTTCTTTTTAAAATGCTAACGATCAATGCTTAACTCGGTTTGCAGGCTGATAAACTAGCTAGTGCGGTGTAGTACTTCGACTTTTACCTGCTAACTTACTTAGTGCTAGATAACGTTTGCCTACACATTCAGAAGGAACTACCATATAACTAAACATTAAATTACCATAACTTAGCTCTCAATCGACAGATTTGACTCAAGCATCTTTACCGTTGTTGCTGTTGTAACCGTCCTCCTGGCTGTTTCACGGACCAGCAGGTTCAGCTCGCTCATCTCACGGGTCACCTGACCTGCACGGCCAAACGTCCGCGACGCTGAGCAGAAATCAGACAAACTACCAAGTATAATTTCTTAGATAGTAAATGTGATAACCAATTTTTGAGGTCAGTGTTGACAAAAGAATGTTTTCCTCTTCCTGTGAAAAGAAAGATTTTGTCTGAAAGTCTTTCAAGTGCTGACACTGTCAAGGTTCGAACTAGATTTTTATCATTTTATTTTTATTTTATTTCAATTTGTTTATTGATTTATATATTGGTAGCTGTTTTGTTATTTTGCATATTTATTTGTTTTGTTTATTTTCTTTTGATTGCATGTTGCTTAGTTATACAAATATGGATCTATGCAATGTTACAACGATGCCTGTTTAACGAAAATTGCAAATAAAGTGATGGGAAAAAAACAGAAAAAAAACCTTCAGGCTACTTCCTGTTTGCACCAGCGTCTACTGCGCATAATCGCGCAGCATAACCGTGGTTTGATGACGTAGAACAGCGACAGAAACACCGCAATTCTGGTAGCTGCATAGCTGCGCTAACAAAAAGATTCATGGCTCAGTGTGTTTGTCTGACTCGGATCGTCACTGATTAATGAGCCCATCTACGAGGCTCACCTGTCAAACACCAACGCAGCGAACGCAGCGCCACTGATGGCCGATGTCGCAGGGTTTTGACGTCATTTTTGGGCCTACATGGAACCACCCATGCAGGCTTTGGTCGGTTTCACTTTTTCAACTGTGGCTTAACTTACCCCCTTGAGTCTGACACAGTCGACAGTCCTTCACTGCAGCAAAATGTGCATCACAGTGTGCTTAAATCTTCCCAGAGGAGGGGAAAAGATGCTAAAAGTGTGCGACTCTAAAGAGCAGCTGAAGCAGATCACTGTAGGGGACCTGAAAACGAAAATTATTGAGGAGCTGAAGCCAGGTAGGCCATATGCTATTTACCAACCTCCTTAAGGAGATTGTCATTGGTCCTATTTGTCAGTTTGTCCGAACTAGAAATCTAGAAATGTATGGGGTTGATTGTTCTGATGTGGTGTTTGTACGATGCTTTGGCAATATTGTTGTTGCACATTAATGCCAATAAAGCTAATTTGAATTGAATTGAGTTGAAATCAGGCCTACGTTTAAAATAGACCAGTTAGAGTTGTGAACTCTTTCAGTCCTTTGTTTGTCTGTGATTTGACTGTGATTTTGCCAATAATTGACAATGTAATGGCCATAAATGATAATTTATTGGGATTTATTTTGAAAAAATGTTGTCACTGCCTGGTTTTGACTCCGTCTGTTTGTCTGTGTGTGTAGAGTACGATTTTCGACTTATCCACAGAACTGTATTTTTGGAGGACTCATCTGTGCTGTTTTCTTATGGAATCGGGCACATGTCAGATATTTACATTATTCCGAGGCTAAAGGGAGGAGGGACTCCCGAGAAGGGAGATGGTGGAATGGGTGACAAGGAGGGCAAAAACCGCAGTATGGAAATGCTCTCTTTTTTTTAAAACCTACTCTGGATATGCCTGTTTCCTCCTACACATTTTAAACACCAACTGCACTTCAGCGGCCAAGTTCCACAACAGTTGCAACAAATGCACTCTGATTTGATTTTTATATCCTCCTCCTCTGCACGCAGAGAGGCCCACCTGATGATCAACGATGGAAGAGTTATTAGAAGATTAGATAGAAGTATTAAAAGCTGAAGTAGTGATTCTGCAGTAAAATGGTCCCTGTCAGTGTTTTACTATTGATGATGTTTGATGATATGATGTTTTTGGATAAATACTGATGCATTAAGCTGAATATTGCATTAATGTCCAAATTTAACTGTTTTAATCTACACAAATGGAGCTTATTCCATAAGATCATGATGTGTTTGTAGTATTGCTGTCTTTTGATAACCATGTAGCTCTTGAAGGTAAACTTTTTATGAGCTCAGAAAAACAGCACTGTTTTCAGTTTTGTGACGATGTATTTTCCAGCTGATCTAAGCAGGTTTAAAATAGTTTTATTAGTCTAAGAAGCACGATCATTTTCTTAACCCATAAAGGAACACTTTATCCTTCTCTTTATAAGAACATTGAAATTCACCACATTTGGAGATACATGGTTTTAAAAGGTAATCTAAGAAAAATGTAGTGGAGTAAAAAGTACAAGATTTGCCTCTGAGACGTTGTATACTGTAAAGTTGCAAAAAATGTACCTTGAAAGTTGTTTGTAATGATATGTACTGACTATGAAGCTGCCAGTAAAAATTATTAGACCTATTTTTAAACCCACTTTTCACAGTTTTTTGTAGATGGACAACTGAATTTAAATATTATTTCTTTGTACTGCTTATGTTTTCTGCTTTAAATATGTTTGATCAAAGTAGGACTGACTCTGAATAGTCGAAGCTTTGCAGCGAAACAAGGATTAAGCCATTTTGGCGATATGGGGGTGCTCAACGTCTGATTTTTCATGGAACTACCTGTTTTCTTCCAATAAGTTAATATACAGCTTATTACAATATACATTTCAAGTTGTACTGCTGTAAATAAACATCGGCTAAAAAGAAAAAAAACTTTTAATAATTGTTTTTAAAGTGTGTGAATAAATCAGGGATGTGATTTTTTCCAATTAATCCGGAATTCTGGATTTTCCGACCTGAAAATGTGATGCTGTAATAAAAAAAAAAGAAGGGGCTAAATGAAATGGAAAGGATCTAGGGTGATGTGTGTAAAGTTTTCTTCCTTCTAAGTATCAACAAGGATGTTCGTTTATGCTCAGCTGCCAATTCCACACCTGCGCAGTGTGTAGGGTAGAGTGGGGTAAGACACCCCCCAGCGTAATTCCAAAAAAAACGACAAGATGTCACAATGTTTTTTTTCTTAACACTTCCTCTGAAATATTTTTATAGTTTTGGTTAAAGTAGTAAAATGCTAGATTAGTACGTTCGGGGTAAGATGCCCCCGGGATATCTTACCCAACTGGAGGGGGGCTGTAGCTTAGATGTATTTTAGACACTGAACAGAACCTTTAGCCACCTCAGCAACTTCACTAGCAGCAAGTCTGAGGTAAATTTCAACAAACAAAAAAACCTCAAAATATTTTTCTAATGTCTGCAAATTGACATTGAGCTTAGGGGGGGCATCTTACCCCATTGAGGGGGCATCTTACCCCATGTGGAAAATGCCTTTTCCCTAAAAAATACATTTGATTAAATACAAATTAATTTGTGAACTGTAGCTATTTATTTTATTTTATAATATGTTATCCAAGGCGTAGCCTTCTTTAAAGATACAAAAAAAATTGAAAACGTTCTTTCATGTGTCAGAAAATCAACATTAAGCTTAGGGGGGGCGTCTTACCCCACTAGCTGGGAAAAATGCCTTTCTTCTAAAATTTACATTTTATTAAATTCAAATTAATTTGTCAACTGTAGGTATTTTTTTTACTTTATATTATGTTACCCTGAGCATGGCCATTGTCAAGATACAAAAAACCCTATAAAATATTATTTTATGTGTCAGCAAATAGACATTGAGCTTAGGGGGCGCGTCTTACCCCACTCTACCCTACCACAAGCGCTCTCACGCATCATTGGTATGTAACTTGTTGGGCAGTAATAGGCATAGGCCTACTGCAAAATTACTTTTGCCAGTAAAGAGTAATGTAACGGATTACTATTTCCATAGTTATATTATTACAGTTACTAATCCAAGTAACTCTGCGCTACTGAACGCACCACCTTGTTGCAGCTCAGCGTCACCGGACCTTCTGTTGTTAAAGTTGGCTGTTAGCCAAGAAGCTAAAGGACGACTGGAGAACAGGGAGAAAGAGGTGTTTTCGACAGCCGTTAAGTAACGTCATTGCCATTATTGTGTCACAGTCCGATATGCAAAGAACATTGTTGTAAACTTTGTGCGACCAGCAAAAAGCTTTAAAGCGCGAACAGTTCTACATTTATACTGAGGCTAATTGAAGCATCAGCTAAAGTAACACAGCAACAAGAAACACCGGCCGCAGCTGCCAGTGATGCTTGGATTCATCGGGAGAGAGTGGCGTTCTAATAGGCTATCACTCAGTAGTGGACCTAAGCAGAATAGCTAATATTACTTTTTAAGGAGTAGGTCTATAGCCTATGCTGAATAACTACTAGGTAATATTATTTCTGAGTAAACTGCCCAACACTGAGTTGACAATAAGGATCTGATAAATTGGGAATGTTTTGATTATTGCTTGGCTATGTCTAATGTTTACTTTGACTTTGTTGTCTGTTGATCACTCATGTAGCCTAAATACACTTTGCTGTCTGAATGGTTGCTTTTTAAGTCGTCCTTATGTTAAAGGTTTCGGCACGTTATTAATTAATTTGTGAATGGTTGTGACAGGGTTTTGGCTATATAAGGCCTTTTCACACGGTCGCTCCGAGCTCCTCATCAACAGACAGGCAAACAAGCACTCCCGAGGTAACCATGGGCTTCTGTGTGACTGCCTCGATCCGTGAAACTGTCGCGTCGCGTCTTACGCACATGCCCGCCTGCTGCCAGATTTGAAATGTCAAACTTTCTCCTACAGTTTATCAACAGACAGAGACTGATCATCTGTTTGAGTTTCCTGAAAAATATAGGCCTAAGTGTTTCTTTGACAATTAGGCCACCAGGTTTTAAACAGGCAGCAACCTTTGCTGCTGTCTCTTATGCGTTAAAAATCATCTATTAACTTCAACTGAACTAATTTGAAAGTTAGTAGTTATATTATTTAGTTATAGACTCAATTATTTCATGTTTCATGTTGCACATTTAGCTGGTGAAGTTTGGTAAAAAATGAATACAAAATAATAATTACAATAGAGAGGTTGCGATGGTGCAGTGGATTAGACCCTTGTCTTTGATTCCCACTGCAACACGTCCATTAAATAACTTATTGTCATGGGTCCTGCTTTACCATCCATGCTAGAGCCTCCGCCAGTTTAATCGGGGCATCGGGGAGTCTCGTTATATTTTGTTTTTTTGCCCTTTGCTAATCTCATGCCTGATAAATGCGTAAAATTGTAACCCTGACCCTGGGGTATCAGTGCAAATGTGTAGGCCTATGTGTGTAGTGGCAGAAGAGGAACACTTGCTGAAGAGTAGCGATAGCAAGTTTGAATCTTTTTACTGACTCGCATCTTCAAATCTCGTTCATTAAAATGAACTAATCTTTTGAGTCATTTTGTTCATTTCGCTCATTTGAACTGGACTGGTTATTGCGGCTGGTTTTAGTGGGCAATTAAAAAAAACAGCACAGTTCTTAAACACAAAAGGCTACCTGGTGTGCTTTAATTGACAAAGTATAATGCAAGATTTCACCTCTTGATCGTTCTCTGTTGTCTTTCTACGCCCCATGGGGCATGTCAAAACCACAGAAATATTTAGTCAATATTCATTTGCTACGCTAAATCCATCCATTTTCATAATCTTTCCTGAGTATACAACCAGACCAGCCATGTAATTATCATTACTATCATTATATCTCTAAAGTGCTCATTCATAACGTCCCTATCCATGAGTAAAATATATATATATATATATATATATCTCAACATCAGATTTGCTGGGAATATATTGAAGTAACAAGCTTGACACACTATATAAATAAAATGTGCTCCGGGCAGTCAACGCAGCAGACGTATCCAGCAACAGATGAACGATGGTGTTAATGTTCGTACTGCTGTTATTCTATCATTAATTCTCCAGTAATGTAAAGTTTTAACCTAAATCAAGATACATCTGGCTCGTGATGTACATTCTTGGGTTGTGAAACTTAAAATCATTTTGGAACAAATTAAAAAATAAACAGTGGTATGAATTGAAACATTGCTTTATTATTATCATTATAAATAAATATTTAGAATCAGAATCAGCTTTATTGCCAGGTATGTGTACACATACGAGCAATTTGCCTCTGGACAATGCTCACGCATGTGCTTACTTATACAATAATACAACAAGACAATAATAATCAAAAACGCTACAGAATAGAGAACACACATATCACAGACAGATTGAGACAATAGTGCAATGAGCAGAGTGCAAAGGATGCAGGAGAAAAATTATTACCATTATTAATATGTAGGCTATATGTAGGAGGTGGATGTGATATACAGGTGCACATACAAATACAAGCATACATGTACACAGTTTGATGTGTACAAAGAATGCTGGAATAAATAAGTATTATGTGTGGTGTTCAATCATCAAAATGGATTTACACATTTTTAAGTGTGCACACTTAAAAATGTGTAAATCCAGTGCATTGGTTGCAATCACTTTATTGCGCTAAGGCTGTTGTTAGCGTTAGGAAAATGCACAATCCTTTAACCCACACACTGATGATAATCTGATTGGGAATGAGACTGATTTTGATGGGGGTGTTAAAGGAGGACCAGAAAGGGCACTGTGAAAAGCCGGTCTACAGAACACTCAAAGTTTTGGGGAAGGAAAAAAACTAAACTAAATAAATTGTCTGTGTTAAAGAAAACTTATTTATTTGACGAGCGATTAAAAACTATAAAAATGAGGTTAAATGTACATTTGAAAAGTATAAAGGTCTTTGTGATGAAGCAAGACAAATTCATGTCATTCTGTTGGGGATATTGCCTAAAGATGAAGTAACTAAACGTGAAATATGGTAACAAGCAAAAATGTTGGATGTGAAGGTTTTTATTGCTGATGTGAACATCTGCTTATGTGTGACTGACTGTGTGTGTCTGTGTGTACATGTGTGTTCACATAAGCCTGTTAGAGAATGTATAGCGAGAGTGGGATGCCACAGCCGTGCATAACCAACCCCAGGCAAGAACCCCAGTAACCAAAAGGGGTGGGAGAAATAAATAAATAATTTTTTTTAAAATGATACCCCGTGACGCGAACACAGAAGACCCCGAACCAACCAACAGACGCCCAAAAAAGTATCCAAATTGCTAATTGATAACACAATGCAGGCAGAGCAAACCCGCAGAAGAGCAGCACCCAGACCGACCACGGCGCAGCACAATAACAGAGACCAGTGCCCCCAACCCCCCAGCACCCCACTGTTGAGCGAACAACCAAAACGCCATGCCATCATCAACATCAATGCACAAGTAACGAGCCCAACTCCTTACACTGCGCGGAGCACGGCAACTCAATGCCTGACAGCCCCCCACCGCATATCCCGCTGCAAGGTCAAGCAAACGATAGAAAGCAAATGGCAGAACACAATGGCAAAACCAGCTGAGAAAAACACCAGCAACAAGTCCTAGCCTTGCAGCAAATGCGCTGACCCGTCAATAAAAGTCCACCGTCCTCCAAACCGCCAGAAAAATGAAGGCTACACGTGCCCGCCAACATCCCATGCACACCACACCCCCAGGCTGCCGTGCAACGCCAGCTAAACCAGCAACGAGGCAAAATCAACTAGCCCAGCCACATTCCACCACCAACCCATCCACCTTTCAAGGGCTGAGAATTCCGGGCACAAGCCCAGAATAAACTGGAGCACACTGCACATCCTGAAAACTAACTTTATACCTCAGTCTCAAGAGGACTGCGACAACCGCCATCACAAAATGGGGAAGCATCTGAGGCCAACGAAGCAAACCAGGGACTAAAACTGATCCCTCCAAGCCAACAAGGAAATGCCTCCCCGGATTCCAATGCACAAATTAATTGCCAGCAGCCCCCCAGAGACCCTGCACAGAAAAAACAATGCATCAAGATGCATCGACACTCGCCTCTACAATCCCATCGCAGTCTCCGAACCGCGAACCGACCACCAGCGCCAGCCTAGAGACTCCCACCCCCAGTAACCAGAGCACCCCAGGACCCCCCAAAGCCCACATGTTCCAGGGAGGGCTGGCGCTCGCCAGTGAGGGAGAACAGCAGAGAGCCATGCAGGGGAGCTCTCAGCCACCAGGGAGCTGACAAGGCCCGGCACCGCTCCCACCAACACCACGCTATCAATCAACATTCAAAAAATCGATCCCCGACACCCGGCCAATCAAACCAGAATCCCCACGCTAGCCGTGGATACATCCAAGAATCGACCAACCTACCGGCCGCATCGGGACCCTGAGCAGCAAGGCTGTAAACACCCACACCCACTAAGTGATAGGCCTAAAGTTGATCTTGGGGGACCAGAGAGACTGGAATTTGATTTTTTTAATAGCAGACATTCTCTCCATGCTAATTTGGTCTTTATGGAGATTCCCATATTGGGTGATACTTAAAGTCTTTTTTGGCCTTCGAAGTTCATGAGGATAGTTTTTTGGTGATGCATAAGGCAGTGAAAAGCATGTATGATGTGTCAACCTCTATACTGTTCACTTAGGTCCCCCAGCACGCAGAGTGATGGGGAAACTGGGACAGGGTAACTTATCGATATCGGTAGCCATATCGATAGGTCTTTACATATCTTCTGCCAGAACTTTTGAACCGGTTGCACATTGCCTTATTACATGCATGTAGCTATCAGGTATGTTACCTGAGCAGTTCTGGCAGATATTTGACTGCATAACCCCATTCTGAACATCCTTTGTCCGATATAGTGTGTTCTATGGAGAGTTTTATACTGTATGAGTTGTAGAATGGGATTTGTAGTCAGTCTAAAGGTATTTAAACATATCTGCATCCAGAAGTTTTGGTCTGGACTAATGGATAGATCTGTCTCCCACTTTAAGAATTGGAGAGACATTGAACTGTCTGTTTTTAACAGTAACATGTATATTTTTATTAACAGTTTTGGGGACGAGAGTTTAAGAAAGTCTGTTATCATTGGAGGTAGATCTAAGTCCATTATGTTATCCTTAAATCTTGCCTGAATTATGGATTTAACTGAAATTCAAGAAATCTATTATTGCTAATTCCATATTGTGCCACTACATCCTGGAATGGAATAAAGGTACTGCATTGCATTACATGCTGTAGATGTCTTATCCCTTTGTCATACCATAGTGGGGAATTTAGTGTTTTCTTATTGTGCTGGATGTCAGGATTATTCCAGTTTAGGGTAAGTCTGCATGGGATAGGTGAAAACCCAGATATTTTGAGAAATTCCCACCAAGCTGCCGAGGAAGTGCTTATGTTAATGCTTTTAAAGCAGGTATGATGTTTGATGCTGGAAGTGATGAATGGCATATTGGAAATTTCTATTTCCTTACAGAATATTTGTTCTATGTCCATCCATGATTGGTCTAGGGGGCTTTGATTGATCCATTTTGAGATATATTGTAGTCTGCTGGCCAGGAAGTCATGAGAAAAGTTTGGCAGTTCTAAACCACTAAACCAAGTGTTTGTTGTTTTTTCTTCGCCCCAAGCCCCCCTCCTCGTTTTCTTGCAGGTTTCGTTTCTTTGTGCAATTGGTGTTTCATTTCCTCGTTTCATTTCCTGTTGTCCCCACCCCTCATCCCCGTTCTCTTGCAGGTGTTGTCCCATCTTTGTGCTGTCTGTTTGTGCGATGTTTGTGCCCCCCATCGGGTCCAGTGAGAAATTAATACATAATTAAATAAATTAAAGCTGCATGCAGCGCTACGGGCCCTCGCGACGTTGAGGTGTGAGGCGGCCGCCTTGCAGATTCTGCTGGTGTGGCTGTAAATTTGACATGGGCTTTGCACGCTGCACAGACGTGTTAATCATTACTTCCTGTGTCCCCTTTGTGGAGCTACATAGCACTTCGCTCTATGATTATAACTGAACATGTAGATGTGTTTGGGGCAGGACAGTTATCAAGTATGTCAAGTTTGGTGCAGATGTGAGCAGCATGTACACTGAAGGTAAAACAACTTCCTCTTGCATGGAGAATCATTGATTTTGGAAGCCACGCCACAGGCACGCTGTTTCATGAAAACTCACCATTTGTACAACTTTTAATCATTAAGGTCTTTAGAGTAGACAAGGAAAATCAGACTAATTCTCTAGGAGGAGTTCGTAAAAGAACAAAGCCAGTAAATCATCCCAAAATGGCCATAAAATTCAAAATGGCCAAGGAGTTTGTTAAAGTACAGAGTGTGTAAATTTAATTAATTAAAATATGACCACCATTATCAATCATCCAAAAATGACCATAAAATTTAAAATGGCCGACTTCCTGTTAGGTTTAGGGCATCACTCCAAGAGGCTTTTTTGTACATTTGGCCATGATACACATACCGCAGAAATTTCATACACGTAGGTGTTATGTCTATGCACACAAATATAAGTGCGTAGCTACGCATGCGTAGACCCTATGCAGGAGTATAAATCGGCCTTCAGAGGGCAAAGCCTATATGAAATAGAACTTAGGTTTAGGCACACACTTGGTGGTAGTTGTGGTAAGGGTAATTGCTTTCAGGGGGCTGTAACATAGCTAGCTAGCTAGCCAGTCAGGTCAGTAGTATGAAGCTGCAGTACCAGAGGCTGGAGTTTCAGGACCGCTGCAATCCTGTCCTGGGACCGCAGTCAGTTTGCTGGCAGGATCAAAGTAAACAAGGGTCCTGGTATTGCAGTTCCGGTCCTAGGATTGCGGTTCAGAAACTGCAGCCTCCGGTAGTGCAGCTACATACTCCTGGTGTAGGCCCTGGGTCGGCCGACACCATGCATCCATGCTACCCCGCTTGTGTCAACACTCCTTTACCTTCATGGCTAGGGGTGACAGTCATTTACGGCAACACATTTTAATTAGGGTTATTTGTTGAATTTGAAGCAATACGTTTTGCATCCAATCAAAGTTTGGATGTTAACAAATAATATTCCCAAAGGTATGGTCTTGACTCGTCTTGAAATAAAATCCTGATTCCTCAATGTCCGAAACAGAAACAAGACCGAGTACAAATTTAGTCAAGTCCGTGACGAGACCAAGACCATCAAAAAGTGGTTAAGCTTGGTCTCAAGACCAAAACTGGTCTTGAGTACTACAACACTAGTTAACATTGTGTTGTGAAAATGATGGCTGCATCAATGAGACACTAGAAACGCTGAGAAACTGTCCAGATATCGTCTTTGAGTCTGTAGAGGACGTCACTGGCTGTCCCTGCGTCCGTGCCTGTCCCACCTCTGGTTTCCTGGTGGAGCATAACGGAACTCAGTGTCGTCTGTCCTCGCTGTAAGGTGGAATTCTGTTTTGTTTGTCTGAAGTTCACTGAAGTTCACTTGGTGTCATCTTCAGAATTTGAATTCTGCTTCACTCCCCCCATTCAGCCATGACGAGCTACTTTCCTGGGACGTGGACAGCTTCAATGTTAAACTTCATCAGACGCATTAACAACCGCTGGCGTCTCACAGGTGCTTTGTAGAGGTCATGTGAGGTCATCAAAGGGAGAAGAGGCTTATGGTCTGTTTTCAAGCAGAACGTCTCCATCCCTTAGGTATCTCACAAACCGCTCAGATGGCCAAACACTTGCATTCTTTATTTAGTAAATTTAGTTTACACAACACTGAGTCAGAATGTTTTATGGCAGTGTTTGCTACAGATCAGTGTGATTCTCTGGGGCAGCGTGGATCCTGACCCTGAAGGGGCAGCACTTCCTGTAAGACACCATGACTGCAGCCAGGAGACAAACAGCAGCAGTGATGCCGAGCGCTGTGGCTACAACGAGCTCTGTAGGAGGTCTGGAGGGCAACCAGGTCCCAATATGGCCTGAAGTTAAAGTCTCCTCAGGATCACTGAGCAAAAAGCAATAAAGTAAAGTTAGCATGAGTTACAGGTTATTAAAAAGCAAGAGGATTCTGGTTTAAAGTCATACTCACCTTGTGATAGCAGAAGGAAATGTAGTGACATTGTCTGAGGGCAGTGTTACGGCCAGCGTACAGGCATAACCTCCTGTCAGGGCAAGAAACCAAACCCTGGTACCCTTTAATCTGAGGGTTAAAACCAGCAAAGACAGGATGGATAAAGTGATCACATTTCAGATAACTACATCTGCTTGTTGCTGCATGTTGCATATGTCCCTGTAAACAATTCTGAATAGTGGAGAAGTAAAGGTATTTGCTTTCAGCTTACAGTGAGTCAAATGTGTTTCCATTGAGCAGCTTCCTAATGTTGAACATTGTAACAACAATACATACAATAATGCACACATTATATTTATTTCATCTCTCTAATTTCTTTAATCTCTTATTTTATTCAGATATCTGTTTTCTTACCTCTGAATCCGTCTTTGTGTGACTTTAAAATGTGAATTTCCTGAATTTCGCCTCAGAGAAGTCTTATTATAAGTTAACGTACAGATGACACAGTGATTCAGTGAGCTCATTTTAACACTAAGGAAGGTCGAAGGATGCTTTATAAAAACATGCAGCAATAATAACAGAAAAAAAGTATCAATAGCAGTCCAAACACATAATGCAATTGTATTTCATCTTGTTTGTAACATTAAAAATGTGGGTGGCTTATGGCGCAGTGGATAAGACATTTGGTATGGTATTCCCACTGACCTCCCACTATGTAGCCTATAGTAATTGTCACTTTGGATAAAACTGTCAGCTAAATTAATAAATGTAATCTGTAGTTGTAGTCCTAATCTCCCTGTGATTTATAAATCAGGCTCGTGTTAACAAAGTAGGCTACTTCACACTCAGCATTTGAGCCAAGATATTGCTGTTTGACTTGACTTCACACTGTAAAAAAATACATAAAACATCTCCAGCACAGGCTACTGTGGTTACATATGTTGCTGTGTCATGTTACCTGAATGGTCCCCCCTGCTGGACAGTCCACCCATTCAGAGCCAGACACCTGGATTTGGTATCTGTTTGGTCCAGTGCACCTGTGTCTGTAACAACGTCCCTGCACTGAGCTGCTGAATAAAATAAACTCCCTTTGGTTCTAAAGACAAAACAGGAGGAAAAAAAGAGAAATGAATGGTGAATAAACCAAACAGTTGGTGGCAAGACCATGTAGACGGCACACACCTGTCTGGTCAGGTTGGAAAAGAAGCAACGGCTGTCAAAGCCAAAAATTTCCCCACTCATGTCCTCTTCAGCTGACTGCCTGCCGTTTTCCTCTTTCCAGCACTCACTCTGAAGGAGAGGAGGACAAAGAGCGACAATGTGGGACTGAAGAATCGGAAAACTGAAGAAAGAAAAGTAAGTAAAAGACTCACTCCATTCTTCAGAGGTTTATACACTCGACATCCCTCGAGGTATTGATCGGTCTGGCACTCCCCCTTGTGGAGGTGAAGATAATGACACCCGAATCCACTGAGAAGAAGGAATAATGCAAACATTAATGCTGGAAATGTAGGATGAAAAGAAAAACAAATCATATTCCTACATAAAAACATAAGCTGTTGTGTGGAATACAAATATAAAATTATAAGTCAGTTACCTGCCAGTGCAGAAAAGGATGAAGATTTGTCCTGACAGGTTGAAAGGGAACCAAACATGGCTCCCTCACCTGTAACAACACAGACTTGTCATTCAAATGTACCGTATATTTTAAAACAATCTTAAGACACACACACCAGGCTGTCTGTTTTCCTGTTTGTAATGTTTTGTAATTATGTTAATTATCATGCAGATTATACATGAATTAAATGTTTACATTTAACATCTACACACTTCATCTTCACTCAACCGCCTCCCCAGACTAGACACTGTGCCCGCTCAGGTCTACAGCTGCACCAGCCCGTATCCTGTAAGGCAGCCAAGGTGACCGGGTCGATCCGGACTGTGGTTGAGTCCCCAGCACGGCCGCCATGATAGAGCCCTGGAGGACGCGAGACTCCCAGTCGCGAGGACACGCTGCCGGGAGGTACACCCTGCAGGAACAAAGTGTTAGACCTGTAAGAAGAGCAGACGATCAATCTGAAACCCAGGAGCTGCTCAGTACCAGGTTCTCTAGCGGGCCCCTAGCTCAGGGTCAGCGGACTCCAGGTGCTTCTGCAGGACTGAGATGACAGACGGGTGTAAATCCTCATCTGGCCTGATTCATCAGGGTGAGTCACTTTGCCTCGAGGAGAACAGCCAGCACCCACTGCAGCACGACTCAAAGACAAAACACATTAGAAGGAACAGTTTCTTATTTTAGCTTGATAAAAGAGCAACGGGCCTAAACATTTGTGAAAACTTGTTAAATAATAATAAGACAAAAAAGACTAGGGCGACCAATCATCATAGGCAAATTAATCAGGGGCCAAATTAAAATAGCTTTCAGTCTAAATCTGGTATATTTACATTGATGCTAGCAGAAATGTGCATTAATGTACCCTGTCGCTTTAAAAATAAAAAGTAAAATCAAGAAAAAATATATTGTTTTTTTTGTTTTCTATCTGCAATTTTTCTGTCTCTCTTACTTTTCCTTCGTCATCCAGGCCTCCGGATTTTTGACCTCAAAGTATAAAAAATAAAGTATCGTTTGAAGACACAACTCAACTGTGTGATTTAAGAAGGATTCATGTTGAGTATGTACGCATTTGTAAATGAGTGAATCAAGTAATTGTCTCATCTTTTTTCTAATATTATTTTAGCCCACAGGTAGATTTAGCGCTCAGAATCATTTCATACATATTGCAATTTCGCTATGTTACAGTAAAAACAACAAATGATGCAATTACACACTAATCTATAATAATGTAATAACACTTAATCTGTTATAGTGAGATGAAAATATGAAATTAGGTTTAAAAACCTTGAGAAGTAGAAGAACAGTCTCTCCAGGTGTGGAAGAGATCTTTGGAGAAACCAAGTGCATGAAACAGCTCATGGATCACAGTCTGAAAAACAGATGAGCATAAGCACTGATCATCTGTGTGTGTGGGGGTTATTACTGTGTAATGAAAAAATAGAGACTAGGGACACTCAAAGTGCTTATTCTTCCTCCATCCTTCTCGTCCTGCTGCTGCTTGTCACATTTTATTAGGCAGAAGTATTCCTGATGATATCATTATTAATGGTACCTGTACTGTAGCCTGGTGGCTGTATGCGGCTCCTGTGAGTCTGTCACTGCAGATGACCACCACCCCGGCCACAGGTCGTCCACGGGCGTCTGCCTGGCAGTGGACAGCGTAGGCCAACACGTCAGGCTGGGGGAGCAGAGCAGGATGAGGAAAGTCACAGCAGAGAGAAACAGAAAATACATTTTGTGTTTTCACGCAGCAAAGAAATTGTGTTTGTCTCTTGCTGCTCTTTAGTGAGCACATTTTTTAAAAAGCGCTTACTAGAAAAGCTTAAACTTAATGAAAATAAAAGAGAGTCGCTATCATAACGCGTCCACACTGTTTGACAAGGGATCTCTAGGACTTCAAGCAGAGAAAATCAAAGCAATGAGTGTTTCAGATGTGAAGAAAATCAAAAGACAATTATTCTAAAAGGTCAAAACACAGTTAAGCCAGTCAGTTATTTTATTATTTCAGCCTTCTGTTTGTTTCTCTGTTTTATTGTAACTCATTTAAATAAATGTCCACCTTTAACTATTTGCTTTAAACCATTTCTCAGATATGTTTTAACATCTTTATGCTGTCAGTGGGTCTTTACCTCAGCTCGGCACTTGTCAGTGGCTTGCACTGGAGATACAGCAGGAAGTCAGTGTCGGGGAGTCCAGCACCTTCAGGACGGAGAACAGCCCCTGCGAGGTGAATCAGCCTCCGGTAAATATCACATCCAGCCAGATGATCATCTGGGATCTGTTGACAACAAGGATAACAACGCTTGACATATTTGGTCCTGGATTTTAAGTTGTTTCTGTGAACAGGATACAGAGCTTATACTCACCGTCACATCCAGGCAGGTCTCAGATCTGTATCTGATGTTGGCTCGACCG
>JALXJV020000002.1:24969086-24988343 GCA_024633595.2 Lepomis macrochirus
AATCAACAGAATTATTTCCTCTGCCACACAGGTATAGAGGTCTGTCTTGGGGCAACACCAGTGGGGCATTGTTTGTATGCGTTACGCTTCAGGCATTCATCAGTGAACTGCAGACAAACAAAACAGAACTTCACCTTACAGCGAGAACAGACGATGGTTTTACACTGAGTTCTGTTATGCTCCACCAGAAAACCACAGGTGGGACAGGCACGGATGCAGGGACAGCCAGTGACGCCCTTCACAGACTCAAAGACGATATCTGGACAGTTTCTCAGTGTTTCTACTGTCTCATTGATGCAGCCATCGTTTTCACAGCGGTCTGAACGTGGAGCCGGACCTTTCCATTCCCTCAAACACTGCCAGCAGAATCTGTAAGGTCTTTTTTTGGCAGTTGTACTGCGTTGTGCATTTGGCAGCTCAGATCACTGAGATCAGCCCTGGCCATGTGAGACTTGCAGCCAGGACACTGTTGAGTGAAGTTACACAGAATGAGAGGTTTTTAAATTCAACCTTGAATTTGCATTTACAACATTTTTGTCAGTGGTGTCAGTGAGATACTTACAAATTTGATATCCAAGTCCCTGGCAGCATTACTGGACAGTTTCTTTTCAAAGTACCTCATTTCTTCTTTGGTTAGAAGAGCCATTTTGCAAACTTCCTTATATGGCCACTCAACATCACAGGTAGTTTTGCCACAAACAAATCTGTACTCACCCTTAGATATTAAAAAGACATAGGAAGCAATGTGAGAAAACATAATTTTAAAAGCTTTTTGCTCAACACTTAAATTATTTTTTTGCATAATTGCTGTGTCTGTGTGTGTTGTTGTTACAACTAACCCAGACTCTTGTATGAACTGAGCATGTGTAGAGTGAATCCTCCTGATTGGTTAAACTGGACATGTTATAGGCCTATTACTGACCCTTGTGACAACAATCCCAAAAATTACTACATACACGCCACTTTGCATTTTGTCAGTGAAGCTTAGTCATTGAAACGTCTTTGAGGTTAATGATGAAGGTGATGTAAACAGTGCACCTGGTCCAGCAACCTGCGACACCAGTTGGTGAGAGACATCGGAGTGACAGCATGACCGCAGGACATCTTTGCTCTGAGAGACTTGAAGTCATCACACAAAACTATGAGACACACAAACACCAGGAGAGACGTGCAGTGTTATAAGTTATAACTAAGGGTTAGGCTACATAGACAAAAATCAGATACCGATGGGAGTCATATTTTGAGCCGTGTTAATGTGACATTTGGCTACTTACAGTCTAATTCATCGTCTCCATCGACAAATGTAAGTGATCTGTCTCGAGGGTCGTAACACTTCTCCTGTGTTGTCATATTGCTTGTTTGTTGTCCGCAGTTGTCGCTCTGTTCACTTGTCACATTGCTGCCCATCTTCACTAAATGTAACATTTTGCCTACTCATTCAAACTAAACACTCTGAGGCGTTGAGTTGTTTCGGTTTCTTTCGCTGTTAATTTCCATGAAATCATGTGACTGTCAGTTTAATATGTGACGCAAGTTATGAAAAAAAACATCATAGCATGTAGACTATTTAATTGCCTGAGGTTTCAGTTTCTCTAGATATTAAAATAAACCACCCTGAAGAGCACTCCACTCGTCACTGCAGCAAAATGTGCATCGACAGCCCCGTCCTCCTACGTAAGAATCCGCTCTCAGGTCTGCCCGGCGGAGGGGGAAAGCTGAATGTGCCTGAGCCGCTGAACCACATCACTGCAGGGGAACCGAAAAAGAAAAGTTATCCGGTACCGAAGATAGGCCTAGGTATGCAATTATTTTAGTCCTTTTGTCAGTATGTTGTGATAGACTAATAAGACTTCAGTCCTTTATTTTTCTGTGATTTTAAAGTGTACAGTCGACTGTGTGGATTTCATTCAAACATTTAACTCTTGTTGTGATGTTTCATATAATTACAGTATTTACATAATAATAGTTAACTTACTTAAATAATAATGAACTTACTTGTGTTAACAGTGTGCGTGGAACAGCAACCTGCGACACCAGTTGGTGAGTGACAACATGACCACAGGACATCTTTGCTCTGAGAGACTTGAAGTCATCACACAAAACTATGAGACACACAAACACCAGGAGGGACGTGCAGTGTTATAAGTTATAACTGGGGGTTAGACAAAAATAGCATGCCGATGGCAGTCATATTTTTAGGCTTGTTAATGTGACATTTGGCTACTTACAGTCTAAGTCATCGTCCATTGACAAGTGTTCTGTCTCGAGGATCGTAACATTTCTCCTGTTGTGTTGTCATATTGTCATAGCCAGCAGCATCAAAGTCAGCGTACAGCTTCCCAGAGGAGAGGAAAAGCCCCTGAAGGTGTGTGACAATGAAGAGCAACTGAAGCAGATCACTGTAGGGGACCTGAAAAAGAAACTTAATCAGGAAATGAAGACAGGTATGTAATTCTTTTGGTCATTTTGTCAGTAGGCTGACATGTAGCCTCACATTAGGCCTATACGTTTAAAATAGGCCAATAGAGTTCAGTCCTTTATTTTTCTGTGATTTTAAAGTGTAGCCTACAGTCGACTGTGTGGATTTCATTCAAACCTTTGAGCTCTCGTTTCAACGTGGTGTTTCATCAGGATTTCAGAGAGTCTAATAATAATAATGCGTCTTCCAGCACGCTGACTAGACGTCTAAAGATCGCCCTTAAGCCAAAACAAATGTGAAGATTTTATACATATATACGCTATAATAATTAGAGTATTTTCTTCTGCTTTTGCTAAGTTGACGACTTCCGTATAATCTACAAAACCAACACGCTGGAGGATGACACCACACTGGCTTCAGCTGGGATAAAGCACATGTCTACAGTTCAGGCGGTGCTGAGACTGTCCGGAGGCAGAGGAAGACACATAAAACCACAACGAGATGAATAACATCTGTGCTCAAAACCAGCTCATCTCAACACATAAACAAATAAATACACATGTACTCATTTTGTCCTTCGCTTTTGATCATTATTCCCTGTGTCAGGCTATGTAGAAAGTAATTAACCTGCTGAATCCACATGTTTTATTTTAGCGGAACCTGTAAATAAACTTTTTAAAGCCGTTGAGTGTTCAGTTTCTTTCTGTTTCTTTCACATGATACGAATCTGTGAAATGTTTCTTAAAAGTAAATTTGCCATCTGCCTTAAAGAAATGTGGTATGTGCCAATCAATTTAGCTTTGCTTAGAAACTGTGCTTAGGCCTATAGCCTAACATAGAAAAGGACCTGGACCGTATAAAATTGTTAAGCAGCAAATGACACTAACTTTAAAAATAAAAAATAGCTATGAGCATTAGGGCTGTGTAAAATTAAGTGAATAGTCTGCAATTTAAAAGTAATAAAATGATTAAACCATCCAACTAGAGACCTCCAGACCTGCTGCACAGTTGATTTGACACATCAGGAGACTGACACGCGATAAATGTGACTGTGCAGCATAAAGGCATTAATTATAAAGCCTTATCTTTTCAAAATAGGCAACGTGGTTTCATTTCCTTATTTAATTGTTTAGAGCCCGTGTGTTTAGGTGTTTTCCACTCATCGTAAAACTCTTATTTTTCCCCAGGAATCCCACAGAGACAGTCAGAACATAGATTGATAGGTTTTGTTTCGGTTTGGCCGCGAGTACACGTTAGGGCGTGTGATTTGAACAGAAAGTCCCTTTTGATATATTTTTTGGCTTCACATCTCAACCTAGAGGCACACTGCATAATGACAAGTATTTTCACACAGCAATGATACTGAGGAGTTGGATTCGGCATTAAATTAAAGCAAGAATGAAAAACAAAAAAAAATCCTCTTAATGCTGAATTCCGATTTTTTTTGTTTGACAGTTCACATTATAGTTTAAATGTGGCCCATATCAGACTCCAAAAAAACCGAGGTCAAGCCAGCCGCCGTCTGATTTCTGTTGCTCCTATAGCAGTGTTATTATTGTACGGACGAGGTGCGTAAAAAATACTTTTTCTTTTAAATCTAAATAAACATTAGCCTAACATGTTTCTGAACTTTGACCTTGTTGCATCTCCTTCCTAGTGATCACTGGTGTAATACTGTAACATCTTTGAGAAATTACAGTCTAAAAACCCCTCCCAAAGCAAAAACTAAATACAGTTAACATTTCTGTGAACTTTGACCTTTCAACAAAACAGTTCCTTCATAGGTGACACCACCAATTTCATATCATCTCCTTCTTTGTGTCCTCTACTATCACTGGTGCAAATATCATAACATTTTACTGTTTATTTAACCGTTTATTTAGTTTTTGCTGTGGGAGGGGATACTAGGAAGGAGAAGCCATGACAACGCTGAACTAACTGCTGAGGAATTATGCTGGTCAAATTTCACATAAATTATGTTCACAAAAATAAAATATAATAAAAAGTAAATTTTGTATTTGCATTAATAACAAATAATCTATTATACAACTACAGGCTAATCATGTTATTAGTAATATTATTGTATTTCTGTTGTATGTATTTGTGTTCATCTAATCACTAAGAGCATTACAAAAAAACACCGCGTATGTATCTTTCAGGACCTTAGGCTCACTCGCACCTCGTCCGTACCATAATAACACTGCTTTAGGCGCAACAGAAATCAGAAGGCGGCTGGCTTGACCACTGTTTTGCATTCGGCGGCTCACGTTACCGCAGTCTGAAACTGACCCGCACACGCAGCTCGATGTTGCAGCTACAGAAGTAAACAAGGAGCAACATAGTTCCGGTTAGCTCACGAGAGACTCCCCTTTTATTGTCCTCCCACGGATCACGTTTCTCTCGAATTATGACAAGTGTTCACAACTTTCTGTTCTTTTCATTACGGTTTTCATCCCTCACTCCCTCCCTCTCTCTGCCCACTGTGTCCGCAAAACAAATAGCATGCACATAACACAGAAGAGAGCTTATGAGGCTTTATCTGTTTAGTGAGGCAAAAGGAAAAAAAACTAAATCAGTTGATAGAAAGCCCCTATATTAATCAGAGGTGCAGAACAACAGCTGGTTGTTTATCTTTTTATCTTTCTTTATCTTTTCACTGTAAAAGCTTCACGATACCTGTGTATTTGCTTGAGAAGACCTCAGAGTTTGAAACATTTCAATAAATGATAGGCCTAAGTGTGTCACTCACTCTAAGCCCTTTTATTCAGCACAATGTGAGAACAGTTTGTTGGATGTGTTTTCGGGTTTGAACTAGATTTTTTAGTGATGGGCAAAGCGAGGCTTTGTGAAACATTGAAACGGTTGAAGCAGTTGTGCCGGTCCGGAATTGTGTCGAGGCCTCGAAACACTTCGACACTCGTCTCCACGGTGACATCTGCTGGTCACTTGGTGGTGGTTTCATTGAGACTGATCAGCGTTTACAATTCTAAACGTCTTATGACCGACAGGATTTCGGAGAAATCAACATATAACAAACAAACAAACGCCTTCAGATTGTCAGAGACAGCAGATGCGGTTTGGATTAAAAGTGTGTTTAAATAAAACACATCTGTGTGTTGTTTCATAATCACTCATTTAGCCGACGCTTTTCTCAAAAGTGAATCACAATTGCCACGGCAGAGAGCGCACCTAGGGGTGTCTTGCCCAGAAACACATGTATCACAGTGGAATCGAACCTACATCTCTCATACTAAAGGCATATAGCCTAGAGCTTAACCACCAGCCTACCATTCTATGACATTTCTCACAATCGAGAGCCTGTCTATTGATATCTAATCGAAGATGTGAATTCGTTTGTTAATGCAGAGTAGTGAATACATGCTGCTAAGGCATAAAAAGGAACAGAAGATGAAGCAAATGAAAAGTCTCAAATTTGTTATAGCCTATGTCAAGAATTTTATTCAGAAATATTCAGCTGTTTTGAGGCTTAGGCTACTGTTTTTTCATAATTGACATCCCCAGCCTTGGAAAAAATTTGGTCGCATGGAACATTTATTGCTGGCAAAAGTGTTTTGTTGGCCTACAGGTGCGGATATACTACAGCATGTCACTCCAATAAATCAAAGGATTGTGTGTCCTTGGAACAAATGTGTTAGAGGCTGATGTGCTGTTTGTTCCGAAAACACTCTGAATCAAGCGTAGAAGCTGCAGGTGTGCCACCTGTCGAAACAGCGGTGAAACGCACCGAAGCCTCGCTTCACTGCGGTCATGTGACAGTGACGTTTTGAACCACGGTTTGGAGCAGTGTTTCGAAACGTCTGTGCTTCGAGATCTCAACACAACGTCGACACGTCAATATCGAGCGTCCCATCCCTACCAGTCAGTATTAAAGACAAAAGGAGTGCGAATATATAAATAAAATGTATTGCAATGTAAACCATATATTTTTAAATGTTCACAAATGTGAACATGTGGTAAACACATTTATTCAAATAAACAGACTGGGCCTGTGCAAGTGGTAACAGCTAGGCCTACTGTATGTCCAGCATAGGTTCAGAGTACTTAGGAGTCCATGGGGTGGTAGGGAGAAAGTGGGATAAAGGTGGGAGTGTTATTTTTTAACAACTATTATATTATTAACCATGACTGTTAGCTACACTGAAAAAAATGTCATGTTGACTTTACTTAATTTTATTATGGCAAGTGGTTGCATGAAATAAATGCATCTAATTCCAGATATATTTTTAAGTTGAGTGTACTTATATTTTTTTGAGTTGAGTGTAATGCGTATATTTTTTGAGTTGAGTGTACTTATATTTTATGAGTTAAGTGTACTTATATTTTATGAATTCAGTGTACTTATATTTTTTGAGTTGAGTGTATGTATATTTTGCAGATTGGTTGTGCTTATATTATATAAGTTGAGTGTACTTATATTTTTTGAGTTGAGTGTACTTATTACTTGTAAGCTGAGTGTACTTAAATTTTAGAAGTTGAGTGTACTTATATTTTTTGAGTTGAGTCTATGTATATTTTGCAAATTGGTTGTGCTTATATTTTATGAGTTGATTGTACTTATATTTTATGAGTTGAGTGTACGTATATTTTGCAAATTGGTTGTGCTTATATTATATAAGTTGAGTGTCAGATCAATTATATATATAATTTTAGCTAAACTATTTTGAGTAGAATTTACTCAATTTTCTATGTTCAGTACACTAATATATTTTTTTAAGTTGAGTGTACTTATATTTTTTGAGTTGAGTGTACTTATATTTTGCAAATTGGTTGTGCTTATATTATATAAGTTGAGTGTATTGATCTCTTTCAGTAATTTCAGATCAATTATATTCATCATTTTAGCTAAACTATTTTGAGTAGAATTTACTCAATTTCCTATGTTCAGTATACTAATATATTTTTTTAAGTTGAGTGTACTTATATTATATAAGTTGAATGTACTTATATTTTATGAGTTCAGTGTACTTAAATTTTATGAGTTGAATGTACTTATATTTTTTGAGTTGAGTGTACTTAAATTTTATGAGTTGAGTGTACTTATATTTTTCAAATTGGTTGTGCTTATAAGTTGGTTGTGCTTATATTTTATGAGTTGAGTGTACTTATATATTTTTTTTGAGTTGAGTGTACTTATATTTTTTGAGTTGAGTGTACTTATATTTTATGAGTTCAGTATTTTGCAAATTGGTTGTGCTTGTATTGATCTCTTTCAGTAATTTCAGATCAATTATATTCATAATTTTAGCTAAACTATTTTGAGTAGAATTTACTCAATTTTCTATAAGTTGACCTTTTTCTATGTTCAGTATACTAATATATTTTTTAAGTTGAGTGTACTTATATTATATAAGTTGAGTGTACTTAAATTTTTTGAGTTCAGTGTACTTAAATTTTATGAGTTGAGTGTACTTATATTTTATGAGTTGAGTGTACTTATAGTTTTTGAGTTGAATGTACTCAAATTTTATGAGTTGAGTGTACTTATATTTTTTGAGTTGAGTGTACTTAAATTTTTTGAGTTCAATGTACTTAAATTTTATGAGTTGAGTGTACTTATATTTTTTGAGTTGAGTGTACTTATAGTTTTTGAGTTGAATGTACTCAAATTTTATGAGTTGAGTGTACTTATAGTTTTTGAGTTGAGTGTACTTAAATTTTTTGAGTTGAGTGTATTTGAGTTGAGTGTACTTAAATTTTTTGAGTTCAGTGTACTTAAATTTTATGAGTTGAGTGTACTTATATTTTTTGAGTTGAGTGTACTTAAATTTTTTGAGTTGAGTGTACGTATATTTTGCAAATTGGTTGTGCTTATATTATATAAGTTGAGTGTATTGATCTCTTTCAGTAATTTCAGATCAATTATATTTATTATTTTAGCTAAACTATTTTGAGTAGAATTTACTCAATTTTCTATGTTCAGTACACTAATATATTTTGAGTTGAGTGTACTTATATTTTATGAGTTGAGTGTACTTATTACTTGTAAATTAAGTGTACTTATATTTTATGAGTTGAGTGTATGTATATTTTGGTGTGTTAAATTTTACATACAAATTAAACCATAATGAAAACACAATATAAAACATCAAAAAGAACATATTGTTTATCTTCACAGCCAGACTCAGTACAGTAACAGTCGCCTGTAAGTAATTACTAATTACCAGGTTATTGTTCCCTTCTCAGAATTTTTAATTCACTTCATTAGTTCCCAGTTAGAGTAGGCTATTTAAAACACCTAATGGTTTGGCTGCCAAGCAGGGCTTGACATTAACCCGCCAACCCGCCAAATGCGGGTGGATGTCGGCCGTGGCGGGTAACGCAGTCACTCCCACTGGCCACTTCGGCGTGTTGAAAAATTGTAGTCTTGTCAAAAGACTGAAATAACAAAAGAATTGCAATGTGACACTACGACACTACAAGTCCCATAACTGCCCATAGTGTTTGCTATGTGTTTTGCTTATTGGTTCATTCGTGAAGCATATTGTCTCACTGACCGACGACACTGTAAACAAGACGCTGTGGAAATGAAACCAGCGGACTGGCCGTCAGACCGAGGGCTGTTTGGCCTGCCGTTAATTATCAATTTAACCAGCGGCAGCGATGATAAAGCGAGCTTTTTTAATATCACGCGAATCCACACAAAAAGCGTCTCACCTCTCTCACCTCTCTCGCGAGGGTGCGCACGCCAAATATGACATCCACACTTTTGTCAACGTGAATATAAAAGTTGAATCTGTTCACACAGTCACTCCCACTGGCCACTTTTTGGCGTGTTGAAAAATTGTAGTCTTGTCAAAAGACTGAAATAACAAAAGAATTGCAATGTGACACTACGACACTACAAGTCCCATAACTGCCCATAGTGTTTGCTCATTGGTTCATTCGTGAAGCATATTGTCTCCCGCGCTACTGACCGACGACACTGTAAAGAAGACGCTGTGGAAATGAAACCAGCGGACTGGCCGTCAGACCGAGGGCTGTTTGGCCTGCCGTTAATTAGGCCTATCAATTTAACCAGCGGCAGCGATGATAAAGCGAGCTTTTTTAATATCACGCGAATCCACACAAAAAGCGCGTCTCACCTCTCTCACCTCTCTCACCTCTCTCGCGAGGGTGCGCACGCCAAATATGACATCCACACTTTTGTCAACGTGAATATAAAAGTTGAATCTGTTCACACGCGACTGGTCGCGCGCGCACACACATCAACACAGGGCAAGTCAGTGCGTGAGTGTGCGTGGCCGACCAGCGTGGAGAATAAATGCACAGCAGAACGAGAGAAAGAGAAAAGGCAGAGCAGAAATAAAGAAAAGGCAGGAGGAAAGGGCCCTTAAATAAGATTACAGATATATTCATGATTTGGGGACGTGGTGTTAATACTAGCAGAGCTGCCCTTATATCACATTAAATCATATCACAACTTTCCAGAGTTGATTATGAAAATACAGACATATGTTTTAATAAAAGTTGACATGTCATAGAAAAGCAGAAGATGCGTCTGTTTGGGAATAATCAGGAGAAAAGACCTATAAACTTGTTTTGTTACTCAGAGCAACCACGGCTTCATGATGATAAACATAAATCCAGTCAGAGCTCTGAGGAAAGGCAGATGCAAATGATTCTGGTGAATTGTTTTTTTCAGTTTAGTTTCAGTTTTTTTAAAAAAGTTTAAACTTTTACATCCAGCAGTTTTATTATATATAATAAGAAGCTACTATTTAATGTGTTTATCTTAATAGACTATAAAAAGGAGCTTTACACACAACCTTATCAGAGCTAATGATAATATTAGGACATTTTAGCACACCATTGTCAACTTTAATCATTTAGAACGTAATTTCCCCAAAACAAAAAAATTTTTTTTCTCTGGAACCAACTGGCTGATAATCTGAGGTCTGTCACATCTGTGTCTGTTTTCTCAGGCTTGTGATTAGTTATTGTGTGTGTTTGTGTGTCTGTGGGATGGTTGTGTGGTTCGTCTTTTGGAAGGTGGTTGTCTGTGTTAGTTGTATGTTAATTATTATAATATTGTTTACTTGTTGCTGTTTGCACTTTAATATACAGAACAGTCAGTCAACCTGTAATCAGGTGTGCGAAATGAATATCAGTTTGTCACAGGCTACTTCCTTACACAGAAAAAAATATTCTTTTATGAGCAACTAAACACATGTAAAAACATAGTACAGACACATGTAAACATTATAATATTGTATATCTGTGTGCAGGTCTTATCTATTCCACCTCCATGATGACATGATGGCTTCTGTCCTCTGCGTCAAGGTGACATGGTGCTCAAAGAAGAAACACAAAGAAAGAAAAAGAGAGAAGAAGAATGAACAAAACAGAAACTATGGACACCCAAACAAAATCAGTAGAGTTAGTTCTCACCTCCTTTGTTCTTCCTTCTGTATATTACGAGTCCCAGGATGATGGAGAACAGCAGGTAAAGACTCGCTACGACTACATGATGTATCAGACTGCAGGCAGACATTACAGGAGCTGCTGGCTCTGTGGGGAGATTACTGAGTTTTATTTCAAAAGAAAATCAAATGGCATATATACATGGGTTCGTAGGACTTTAAGGATGAAGGATATAAGTATGAAATGTGTTCAATGACGCTGCTGCCATGTCACAACTAGGACATAAATAGTCCAAATGCAAGAGAAACGTCTGATCACAGAGTGGAAATGAATTGAACTGTGTTTATGAGCCTCAATTGGAAAATAAAGCTTGTTTGTACGCAGATAAAACCTGTGATCTCACCTCTGACAGTCAGCCAGCTGTCTGTTTCATCAGGATTTCAGAGAGTCTAATAATAATAATGCGTCTTCCAGCATGACTAGACGTCTAAAGATCGCCCTTTAGCCAAAAACAAATGTGAAGATTTTATACATATATACGCTATAATAATTAGAGTATCTCCAGAAATGAAGAGAACACTCTTCATTTCTGTCTTTGGATGTGTTCCTCTTAACGCTCCACTCAGAAGAGTTTCCCTGCTGCCCACAGCTCAGAGAGACAGGCTCGTACTTAAAGAACTGGGATCTGTTGGGAAGGACTCTCAGAGCGGCTGCAAGAAACAGACACATGGAGCCAAAGTCAGACTTTAATCGTAAATGGACCTCAAGCAAACAGAAGACTTTGTAGACGTGAACAAACAGGAGCACTTGGCTGATGTGTGCACGCTCAGCAAGCTCGTCACCTGCTTTACATTTTGTTGTTTCCTTGTTACACTGCGGATGTTGTTTTGAACAATAAGTGAGTTGATTGAAGCTGATTGAAGTTTCCCGCCTCTTTGCAACCTTCATTTGAAAAGCTACATTCAGTGATGGGATCATCTAGAAGCTCTGAAGTTTTCTTGTTGAGTTTATTTTACATTAATAACAACAAATGAGCTGGCCTGTCTACAACGCTGTGCTATAAAGGTGAAACCAAAGACGTCGCAGGACGCCACAGTACATATTGTACAGAACAAGCTTCAGATGTTTCCCACAGTCAAAGACCAAAGACAATAAGAGAATAATAAAACTTGTGAAGATAAAGCTGTAGAGGCCTCAGCTTCTTTCTTAATCTCTTGTTGCTTAAATGTCAAAGGTTTGTGACTTTGGCTTCCTTTTACTTCACTGACAACCTGAATTTAAAATAAAGTTTTAATTTTATTTTATTTGACCTTATTTTGATTTTATTTTAAATCTGCATCAAAACAGTTAAAGACAAACGTGCACCTTTTCTGGTATCAGATGAGGCGCATATATGAAACACACCTGAAAAATACACAGCAGAGAGAGAAGAGAAGATTCAGGACTTTGTTTTATACTTGTTGAGTTTGAGCCAATAAAACTTTCTGTGAGATCTACTGTTAAGCCAAAGCACAGAGAGGAAGACATGCTACTCGCAAAGGCTGAGATAGAACACAGTGATCTTCATCCTTCCTCGCTGCTGACTGACACTCGTGTGACTGATGCTGCCTTCAAATGGAACTTGTGAGTTTGTGGTTATGACATGTGGTCGTTTGCACGGAACTTTCCAAAGGGGGGGGGCGTTCATCTGGACTCTTTTCATGATCACGGTAAACACAACAGGTGGCATAAAGGTCTGCTCGCCACTTCCTCTGTGTAGATGTGTCATATATGAGGCATGGGTCATAAGAACTGTGGTGGCAATTCGAGCTTTCAAATAAACAGCTCAGGCAAACACTAGTCTTTCAAGTCTTCTGCAGAAGGACTCACAGCAACACACACACGCCGTGTACATGTATGCTCGAATGAGTGAGGAGAGCTCAGTGAGCCTGTTATTTATCCAGTTTTAGGTTCAATCATATCATCAGAGACTCGTTGTCCCTGAAGTCACAGATTGCAGGTAAAGTTTCACTTTAGTCAGCCGTAAATTAAAACATTTAGTTGATAAAACTCAATGCTGGCATTCCCCCACACAGTTTGGGAGGGTTTGGGCGTGCCAGGAATTCTGCCTGACATGCAGTGTTTTGTATCTTTGGGAACTATGTGACCCAAAAATGTGAATTTAACAGTGTCAAAATGTGACTCGATGCCTTCAAAACTAATGACAATCAGCCTCCGATGTACTTGCATAGTGCTAATTAGCTATTGTTAGTATGTCACATTTGATGACTGCTTCCAAAAATAATTATATTGTATTTCACTTATTGAAATAATGTTGAAATAATGTTAAGTCTGTTTTTTTCCTGCCACATGTTAAGTTTTTTCTGTAATAGTGTAATGGAAGTTTTCTGCGACAGCACCACCCATTGAATCGGAGGACGTCATGCACAGCAACACAAAAGAGGTTAACCCTGTATTCTAGCACATCGGCCGTGAAACCTATTATCATGTTCCAGACTGGCCGGAACTGGGAAATATCCAAGTTGAAATATCCGACTTCCAACCTTAAAGCGTTCCAGGTGCATGGTGGTGCATGACACTGAAAGTGAACAAAAACCATGGCTGACCGTGACAAAGTGACACACAGTTTCACCCTCAGCAGTGCTTTAGGTGTTAATTAAAAGGATGGCAGTTTAACTGCAACAGCTGACATACGTTACTAGTTAGCTGTTTACATCTGTAGCTACTTCAGTTGGTAATCCTCAAGTCAATCAACGTTATAAGTTACACTTGTTTTGGCATTTTTAACAATAACTTTTATGCAGAAGATGACTTTATAAGATCCTTTACTGTAGCCAGCTACCTAATAGGCCTAACATATTTCTGCATCAATGTATGCAGAACAGGTTTTACTATATGATCGTATGCATGCAAATATACTTTTGTTGCCTTTTGGTTTATGGTTTGCCATTTACAAAGTGCGCTTCCCGGGGCGCTGACATTATTTTGTGACGTCATTCAGCTGCTTCTCGTGAAGTCGGGGTACAAATTTTTTCTCAGAGTTCACAAGTAAGTCCGACTTCAAGTGGATAGAGGGTAGTTTTTCTAGTTGGAGGTCGGAAATTTCCCAGTTCTGAGCTGCCTGGAAGGCGGCATATGTGTGCAGCTGTAGGGTTCACGGGTCGACATGCACAATCACTGACTTAGGTTGAAGCACACACCCCTGTGATGGTTAGGGTTATGGGCTTTGGGGGGGCTGTCAAAGCCTTAACACAAATATAGTTAGCTAAACCCTGGCCTTTTTGTTCGTGATCTATGAGTTTTAGGATTTATGTGTTTCACCTGCCACTCTGGATTATGACAACTTGTTTTGTCAGTGGATCTTGGCGTCATTGCTTGTTCTACTTGAGTTAATTGGACTGCTTCACTTTGAGATGTGTTAGACACAGAAATCATAGGTTACAGTGGGACTACACTTTGTGATATTTATGTAATGAACCAGTGAACTCTTCCTTCTGTGTTTAAAGCAGTATGTAGTATTTTTATCTTAAAATAACATCTTCACCACTGACTTGTAATAGGTAAATAGGGTCTCTCTCATTGCCAGTCACACCAGGATCCCAGACACGACATTTATCATGACAAAGGTGTAATGGCTTACAGGACCAAGATGACTCTTCAGCATGCTGCTATCAGAAGAAGCATAAAGTGTACGATGTAAGATCAAGCTAGCTTGGTATTCTCAGCATAGATGGCAAAGAGGCTGAAGAAGAAAACAGAGGAAGCATTATTAGTTACTAAATAATGTTTAATAATGATGTAAGATTAAGTGAGCACCATCCCTGACAAAAAATGCAACTCATTTTGTCACAGGCAACCAATTGACATAGATAAAACTTTTTTTTTTTTGTGAGCAATGAAACACTCATAAAACATAATACAAACACATGCTTAAACATTATTATATCCATTATCTCTGGTCTTGTAATCTGCTCCACCTCCACGCTGACATGATGGCTTCAGTCCTCAACAAGTGCTGCTAAGAGAAGAAACACAAAGAAGGAAAAAGAGAAGAAGAATGAACAAAACAGTAGCTATGGGCTCTCAAATACAAACCAGCAGAGTTAGTTCTCACCTCTTCTGTTGTCTCTGTATATGAGTCCCAGGACGATGGTGGACAGCAGGTAAGGAGTCCCTACAACTACATGATGAATCGGTCTGCAGGCAGACGTTACAGGAGCTGCTGGGAGATTGCTTTAGTTTAGTTTATCACATTCTACAACTTAAAACCAATAAAACGACAAACTGTATATGCATGTGTCCTGAAATAAAATGTATTCATGAGGTTGCTACCAACTAAACATCAGGGAAATCAATCTGTCCAGTTAGGAACCATAAGATTCAGTGTAACTTGTTTTGGTGCAAATGAAAGTCACAACAGGTGACACTGAAGAGACGACAGCAAGACAAACCCTAAAAAAGGGAAAGGTTTTGCAGGTTGTGGCCATGGACGGTTGCTCTCTCCTTATCCTTCCTGACTGATTGTTCTCTAGTTTTGCGTTTTTTGTGTCCTTGTCACTACTGGCAGCATGAGGCGGTACCTGCAGCCCATTGAGGTTGCACAGGTAATCCAGCTCCTTAAGGATGATGACACCCTTCACCGTCTCATCAGGAGCATGCCCAGATGGTGCTGGGAGTGCACAGAGGCACGTGGGGGCCGAACACACTACAGAGCCACATTATGAGTTGCCATGATGAAATTATCAGTCTGTGATTTCAGATTTTCGGTGTGATTTTGAATGCAGCCCTCAGTTGGTAGTTGATTTTGGATTCCATTGACCGTTTTTTTTTTAAACGTCATTTTGTTCTCAACACATTATACATTTATACAATTATACATTTTAAACTGTTTTATTTATTGAGATCTGATGTGTGATTTAAGTGTTCCCTTAATTTTTTTTGAGCAGTATTTCTAACGGTACTACATAGTAAACATGTCCATAACTTTCACAGCTATGTAAATTTAGCATGATAGTGCTGAATGACTTTCAATAAATACTGTTTATTGAATAAAACTGAATTTTAAAGCACACATGTAGAAAGCTAGGAGGGCGTTCTGGGGTATACTAAACATCTCCTGAAATAACAACATTTATGAGCCTCAGTTGGATAGTGAAGTAGTTGTTTGTTAGAAGGTGAAAAGTCTGATCTCACCTCTGACAGTCAGCCAGCTGTCTGGTGAATCAGCTCCAGAGACGTTGCACTTGTAGAGTCCTTCATCAGATTTGGAGACACGGTGGATGGTCATGTTTCCCGTAGGGCTGCTTCTGATGAGAAGTCCACCTTTGTAGAAATCAGTAGTTAGCTTGGAGGAGGAGGTCTTCTTGTTTCTGCAGCCCAGAGTCACATCGTCTCCCTCCATCACAGGAAGGACAGGACTGTCCAGGATCACAGAGCCACCTCAGGGACAGACAGGAAGACAAGGAAGTTTAGAGCTCACAAAGCTTTAAGAAGTCCACACATGATCACTTATAACATTGTTCTGTGCCAGTGTAATGCGGTTTTTGACTCCCATCAGTTGATGCGGTACTGTGGGACATACAAACAGAAGTATTTAAGTTACAGTTTTGTATCCATACAATAATTTTATAACTCAAGATGATGTGGTTGACTTCTGTGGCCTCAAAACATCATATTCTGTCTATCTGTCTGCTTCACCACAAGAAGCTGCTTGTTGCGAAAATGTAAAAATAATGTAGTTAGAAGCTTTTGACTGTACGACAGACTGTCTTTCTTAAACTAGATGCTCTCAACCTGCATTTGAGAATCAGCATGTCAGAAACAGTAAGCCTTTGTCAGATATGGGGACCAACAACCCTTGTGTGTCGCTCACAGAAAGACGTATGGAGGTAAATGTTTAAACCCACGGGTCACAGTGATGCTGACGGCCTCACTGCGTTCTCCTGCGGCAGACTCACACCAGTACACTCCAGTGTCTGATGGGTAAAGGTCAGCGAGGAAGCAGTGGGATTCATTTTTTCTTCCCCAGAAATGAAGAGAACACTCCTCATTTCTGTCTTTGGATGTGTTCCTCTTAACGCTCCACTCAGAAGAGTTTCCCTGCTGCCCACAGCTCAGAGAGACAGACTCGTACTGAAAGAACTGGGATCTGTTGGGAAGGACTCTCAGAGCGGCTGCAAGAAACAGACACATGGTGGCAAAGTCAGACTTTAATCTTAAATGGACCTCAAGCAAACAGAAGACTTTGTAGACGTGAACAAACAGGAGCACTTGGCTGATGTGAGCACGCTCAGCAAGCTCGTCACCTTCTTTACATTTTGTTGTTTCCTTGTTCAACTATGGATGTTGTTTTGAGCAATAAGCGGGGGTTGACAATACACAAATAAAAAATCTATTAGTGTAGTTATGTTTGTCAGGAGTGCTGACATGACAAACTGAATTAACGAATACAGTTGCCCACATTTTCTTGTTTCCTTGTTTCACTACAGATGTTATTTTGAACAATAAGTGAGTTGATTGAAGCTGATTAAAGTTTCCCGCCTCTCTGCAGGCTTCATTTGAAAAGCTACATTCAGTGATGGGATCATCTAGAAGCTCTGAAGTTTTCTTTTTGAGTTTATTTTACATTAATAACAACAAATGAGCTGGCCTGTCTACATTGCTGTGCTATAAAAGTGAAACCATAGAAGTCGCAGGTCGCCACAGTACATATTGTACAGAACAAGCTTCAGGTGTTTCCCACAGTCAAAGACCAAAGAGAATAAGAGAATAATAAAACTTGTGAAGATAAAGCCGTAGAGGCCTCAGCTTCTTTCTTAATCTCTTGTTCTTTAACACCTTAAATGTCAAAGGTTTGTGACTTTGGCTTCCTTTTACTTCACTGACAACCTGAATTTAAAATAAAGTTTTTTTTATTTTATTTGACCATTTAAAATCTGCAACAGTTAAAGACAAACATGCATAAAGAGCTGGTTACCTTTTCTGGTATCAGATGAGGTGCATGTATGAAACACACCTGAAAAAACACACAGCAGAGAGAAGAGAAGATTCAGGACGTTGTTTTATACTTGTTGAGTTTGAGCAAATAAAACTTTCTGTGAGATCTACTGTTAAGCCAAAGCACAGAGAGGAAGACATGCTACTCACAAAGGCTGAGATAGAACACAGTGATCTTCATCCTTCCTCGCTGCTGACTGACACTCGTGTGACTGATGCTGCCTTCAAATGGAACTTGTGAGTTTGTGGTTATGAGATGTGGTCGTTTGCACGGAACTTCAAGAGAAATTCAAGATTTTCACATACAAGGAAGGGGGGGGGGGCGTTCATTTTGACCCTTCTCCCCATTTGAAGGCGCATAATGGTCTGCTCGCCACCTCCTCTGTGTAGATGAGAAACGTTGAGGCGTTTGTTACACAAGCTATTATTATTTCTGGTCTTTACAGCAAGCAAGGCGATGTAGCACAGACCACAAAGCTGCCTGCCCATGGCATTATTAAGCCGTTAGTATGGATCAATAATTATTTTGTTTGCCTTGGCTTTAAAACCCAACTCACTTATTTAAACATCCAACAGCCCCTTGATGGTTCGGATGAATCATGTTTGTTCCACCTGATGAATGAAAGTCAAATTTTTCTCCTGAGGGAAATTTCTACCCTAACCACTAAGTTCACCGGCTAGTCACGAGAAAGTACTGTTGGTTTATGTACTGTTGGTTTATCAAATTTTAATTTTATTTATGAGAACAGCTGCCTGCTGCTGCTCAAACCATAGTGTTTTACACTGAAAGTACTAGAGAGTATCTTTCACAGACAGGACCGAACAGCTTCTGGCTTTTTTTCTCTTTTAATATACAGCCCAAAGTCTCCTGTGCAAAATCCCTACTGGGTTTATTTTCTAGCATTCATGTAAACTCTGGGCTGCAGCTTAAACGCATCATTCATCATTACAGGTTCAAATGATGTATGTACTGTACTTTAGGTTGTTCAGAGTCAGTTTTCAACACTAGAGGGAGCTACACAACAGGACATAGTTTCTATTGTCATAGTTGTGACTTGAGGAAAGTGAGTGGAGAGAAGCAAACAAACTTTTCTGAGCAACATCAGAATATAGAATATATTCTAGATAAGCAAAACATAACTGTGTGTGTGCTGTATATATTGCCAGAGATCATAGTTGATCTGATAGCTGCACAGATGCATATTCAGACCTGAAGGGCTTAACCCTCTAGAAACCTTCTGTGGAATTATAAATACACCTGACATTGTCCCCAATCTCTGGAAGAGACACACAGTACAAAAATATTAAAATATCATGTTTCTGCCTTTGAAAGCTTGATATCTTTTAATAGCAGAAAGCTAGCTTCAGTCCTTATCAGCAGTCATCGGGAGCATGTGTGGAAGAGACATTGCTTTCTTTACCCTTGGAAACTGTAGACCCTTGGTGAAGAGTGATCTGCT